>JAUESH010000047.1:3042070-3082023 GCA_032275165.1 Synergus magnus
AAAATTCATCATGCTTCACCTACAAACAAAAATTTTGTTTCTATTACTACGATACACGTTATATCACATTTTTTTCTCATCCGCAGTTTCTTTTGCGACACAGAACATTCATATTCATATATTTAACAAACTATTAGGACTAGAATATTTATTATAAATGTACAACTTTCGTCAATTAATTAAAATTAACTCTTAAGTCGCTTTCATCTGCACTCAACTCTATTCAATTAAATTCATAAGCAGTATATCTTCATATTTTAATTTTTAATAAAGTAAACTACATTTTAAAACATAACAAATATACATAGTGAGGATCACAATCGATTTACGTAGTAAAGCTGTAATAATTAATCGTATATATTTTTTAAAATTGAGTAATTAACAACATACATTCTACAATGATAAATAAGTTCAATTTAAATTAATTTATTACTTATGTAATTGTGAAAATGCTGAAGAAATTTTGTTTTTAATTGAATATGATTGAGAAACTAGTTTTCAATTAAGTACCGTTAACAATTGTTCCCATATATAATTTTAGACAGTTTATTACACTAATTAAGAGCAATTCTATTGCTTTGAAAAAACTGTGGCCCCCAACACTTTTTTGAAGTTTTCGAGATTCCAAAACAGTGATTTTTTCAATTTTTAAGTTATGTAAGTTATTATTCACATTTTTCTAGAAACATTTTGAGAAATTAATTAGAAATGTAGATATTGAAACTTAATTCTTATAAATAGTTGATTGTGATTGAAATTTCTCATAAATCCAGACACACATACAAACACTCGAAGGGTTTAAAAGATTTTTCTGTTCGTTGACTCAACAATTGAAGAGACGATTCTCACTATCTACTTTGAAATTAATTTTCAAGTACCTATAGTGACTGATGATGGATTATCACAGCGTTCTGAAATTAATAATAATATTTAACAATAAACGATAAACAATAATAACAATAAAATTATTATAATTAAACAAAAGTACACAATATTAAAAGTATGTAATGATATACATGTAAATATCATATAATTATGTAAAAACGTAGACAATTTGAAAAGTTTAACAAAATCATCTTTAATTTTCTAATAAATCAGCAGTGCTACGTTCATGCCTTACTTATTAAATTTTAGTACTGGGCAGTATACTTTTTCTGGCAAACATTTAAATTATATTTAAATTACATTTGTAATTTATATAAGGGACAACGAAAAATTAAATTACTCTCGAAATACAAAATATAAAAAATACAAATTACGAACATGTTGTGTCGTCTTATACTTCAATCTTGTCTAATAGCGCTCGAGACTTAAAATTACAGCTCGAGTCCAGAGTCGATTGGACTATATCAAAATTATTATCTGATGATATTGGCTGATTCGCACAACTATTTACACGCTGGTAGTAATTTGTTCAATGACAGTAACGTCACGATGCCGTCGGGGACGTCGAAGGCTGTCGTGATGTCCAAGACCCTCAGGGACGCTTTTACTGGGCCTGAGATTTGCTTGGCACTGAGCATGACAATAATGTTCTCTGCTCATTGCACGCTGTGGATAATGTTCCCGGTAATTATTCTCGACGTCCAGAGGGACATAAAGAGATTGAGACTTGGGTAATCTTGGTCTAGGAGGTGGTGGGCAGGCGCAAGGAGGCGGCATTCCTCCAATTCCAATGTTTGGTATTCGAGGTCCAACGATCAGGGGGGATGTTGGTTGTCTGCCCCAACCAACTAGGAACAAAAGGGCAGCTCCGCTTAAGGAACTCAACGTGCACGCGTAGTAACCCATTCTCGGACTACTCGCATTCATGTATCCTGAAAATCATTAAAAAAATCTCATTATCTGCTTTGTCTTGCGCTTATCAAATTATCTTTTGGTCTCTCAAAACCACACAATTTGATGCCTTGTAAATTGTTTTAGAGTTATATAAATTTAGATTTAGGTAATTATTGTATTGGCCATTCTATATTTGAAAGGTCAACTTAGTCTTAGATTGGCAGACTTCTAACTCTAGACTTTAAAGTACATGAATATTTGTACAAACCAGTAAGAGGAACTCCAAATAGGATTGGCAGAGCTTCGGCAGCTTGCACAAGGGCCCAAGACCTTGCGAAATGACTGGATCGTAGTCTTTCGAGAGCCAACATTTTCAATGAATAGAGTGCTCCACCAAGTGATGCACCATAGAGACCACATGCCAGTACCATTCCATGGTAGCCTTGCACACTGCCAAGTGCAATTTGAGCTACAGCTTCAAACAAACAGATTACCTAAATTAAAACATTAATATAGTCACAATGTGTGTTGAATTCTTAGTTTAAATTATTCAACTATAGAGACGATCAATGGTGATGAAATTTAACTCACTAAAACATTTGGATTTAATTCTACGTAAAAGTAAAACTATACTATTAAAACGTAGGGCACCTGCAGCCCTCGCTCCCCAAAGACCGGTACTGAAATACCTCATTCTGTAAAAATTTGAACAACGTAATTTTTGAAAATATGTGGTGCTATTTAGATTTTAACATTAAACAGTAAATGATTAATGTGGTGGTTGAAAAAATATAAAAACTAACACTATTTATTACAAATTCAACTGAGCATCGTTTTGAAATTATTAATTTTCGATCGTAAACAGGCCTGGATTTCGTACTGGCACACAATTTCCCCAAGGACTGCGATCTCTCTATATGACTTTTTTCACGTGCTTGCTCTTTTTTTTCATTCTGGCAAAACGAGGAGAAAGTCGCATTTTTCTCTGCACTCTGGAGATTTCAATCTAATAGTGACCAGTGGTCGTTGTGCTTTCCTAGCTTCGAAAAAAGTACCTTGAAATTGCGCAGATATTTCCACTGCAAAAATGCATTTCACTTTAATTAAAAAAAGGATCTACTGAAATGAAAATTGATTTAAATTATTATTTCATTATTTAATATGTAATTCTCCTTTCATACTACTTTCTTCGGTTCATGTTCGCTATAAAAAAAATTGGATAATATATTTCGAGTTTTATATACTGTAAATGCCGTAAATATCGAAGTCTTTGAAATTTCTAATTTCATGTGTAAGTTTTGTAAAAAAGGAGTTATTTACTGCGCTACATTGGTCGAACCAAGAGGAGGAGATCCTAAAGTATACCTTAGGGCAGTGTCCTCATAAATTTCAGTACACACACGAGTACACGAAATACGAGCTGTTGACGTTGCTACCCTGCAGTTTTATATAGTCAAAGGTCATTGAAAATACTTTCGATCCTTGTCCAATGTTTAAGTATCACTGACAATCCTCTTAAGCCATATATTGTACGCAAAAAGTCAGTGAAATACTGCACAAAGAATTTTTAAGTCCTTTGAAAATAGAGGTAGCTTACTTTATACGTACTGCCATTATCTGGCACTTCATTATTTAAGGATGTAATTTATTAGGAAAGCGATTGGCAAGCTAATCGGATTGAGTGCTACGAGAAACCTAAAACGTGACTTGGGTTTTGTATGTCTTAATTTCCATTGTTCTCTGTTAAACCCATCAAAGAGCTAATATCCTTTGTCGAAACGAATAGAAAGGTGTCTCTTTAATTATTCGTGGACTATTCAATCCACCAATAATTATTTTTCTCGGCTTTGGACTGAAAATTTATTTCAGACACAATAGCAGTAAATTTGTGAATTCTATTGAAGCGGGAATTTATTTTGTTCGTCTCTATGTCTCCCTACTTCTGGCTTTTTCTTTCTCCCACTTATGAGCGCAGACCAACCCCATTAACGATTTAGCCAGGTTGGCTATACTGGCTATGCAATATTCAGCCATACGGGTAAAAAGAGGAGAATGGAAATACTTTGTGCGTCAACCAAGAAGAGAGTGCCGAGAGGGTAACGTAAAATGCAAAGACGAGCATGTGCAAGTAACACTTGAAGAGTGCAACATCAAAAGGGTGAGAAAGTCACGGAAAGACTCCTACACTCTCAACGAAGCTTGTGCTTACAAATTCGAGACCAGTGCTCTCGAACTAGAAGGACAAACGCCTTTATTTTTCTAGTCATTGATAATGGGTCCTCCTTCATCCTTCACGATTTTCGCCTCTATGAAAAAATAAGCGCCAAAGGTTTTCAAGTGTATTTCAGGGGTCTTTAACATAATTTTCACACCTCAATCCCCTCAACATCACCCAAAGGTCTTTTTTCCACCATTTTTATCGTATTTATTCTGTAAATATTGGTGTGGAAGAATTTTTTAAAAAGTCTGATATTCAGTTCAATAAAAGAATCATTAATTTCAATCATACTCAGTATCTTGAAAAAAATTTTTTATTTGCAATATATGCTGCCATATATTCCAAAGGGAAATCTTTTAACTAATAAGGTCTCAAAGGTTTGAGATTATTCCCAGTATGAGACACACTTCCTTCAGAGTTTATGTAATGAAGGTTCAGATATTAAGAGCAAACTTTCTGATTGGTTTTAGTATAATTTCGCATCAGGCAGCATCAATTTGAAAGTTTTCCTTAGATCAGAAACAAGTATATACTCAATAAACGAGTATTAGAATTGCGAGTGAGAAACCTTTTATCGACGTAATGAGAATTACTTTTATACCCAAAAAACTAATAGTGAATGCAAAGAAAATAAACATTATTGCTCTTGCAACCGATTGCAATTGTTCTTCAAATAGAATTGGAGATTAGAACTTTAGAGACTTTGACATACGGATATATGAATTGTATCTTCTAAAATAGTAATTTAATTCGACTGACTAGATGCCATCTTGACTCATTTTATCCAAAGAAGATCTCTCTCGAAGAAAATTGGTTTTGCACAAAGTCGGATGTGCGAACCTGTAAATCCTTTTGTCAAAAATAAACAAAATGGAATGGAATAGTGTGCCTTGTGTGAGTGTTTCGCCCAAGGGATTCGTAGCGTTGCATCTTGAGGCGATAGAATAAGTTTCGCGTGAATCTGTTTGACAATTTAATTGTACCTTGTCTTAGAAATGGAGCCGCTTTTCTGAGAAAATGACAAGTTTATTTAGCGTCAATTAATAACGATGCGAATAAGCCGTGAATATCAAACGAAGTACAGTTTCCATTACTTAACGATTCTATTATTTTCCCTCTACTGAAACAGAATGCAAGTAAAAACTATATGTAATTGGATATAATAGGGTCAAGAAAAACGAAAGGAATATTCGAATTTTATGTTTTTTCCAATTTCAAAAGCGGATCTATTCTGAAAAATTTATTGAGTACTTGGTAGTCATGTAAGAATGAGTGCTGTGAAATAAAATGAGGTGTACTCACCGACTCCAAGAAGTGCTACTTGGCAGAGATACTGCCTGGAAACTAGACACTGAGCAGATGGTCTGGCTGTAACGACTCCCCAAGCCGCACAACCCAGTGCGGCTGCCAAGCCCAAACAAGTTTGCAACAGAACCAAGGCACTAGCTTCCAGACCCTCCTGGTATCCTTGTAGTGCCTGAAAGGGACAACCTCATCAACATGATTCGAACTGTGTTCAAGTCGGGACGTAATTAATTTTCTAGTTAGAAACTTGACAAACAGCTAAAAATTTGCCTACCCCAAAACTATCCCCACACCCAAAAACCAATGACTGAAAAGTTCCGAACTTTTAAATGAACGATGAGAAAAATTTTTTTTTTTTGGTGGAAATAGTTTTTGGCGACTTAAAAATGCATTACATATATGCAAAAAAATCTTAAACTTTTTAATTTCGGGGGTGAGAAACCACTCCTAGTTATAAATGATTTTTCGAAAATCACTAAGTCCATAGGGGAAGGATTTTAGGGGTTGGTTCGGAAATTCTTACCACCACTATTACTATAGTGTGTAGAGGATTATTAAAGAGAACTTTTCACATAAAAAATCATGAGGAGTGATTTCTCACCGCTGAAATTAAAAAATTGTCAATTTTTTTGCATAGAATACGTTTTCAAGTCCCAAAAAACTATTTCCACCAAAAAAAATTTTTGTTTCCATCATTCATTTGAACGTTCAAAATTTTTCAGTGATAAAAGTCACCCCTTATATAGAAAAAAAAAAAATATGACCATCGTAAAAGTTCTGATTATAAGTAAAAACTTCTGAAAATTAGCTACATTAGTTTGAATTCCAAATTCTCAATTACGCAATTAAAGTCAAATTATGAATTCTATCATTCCTATTCGTGTTGGAGATTTCCACGTATATAATTAAGAACGTGCTTGTTGAAATCGTGGAACTTGTCAAGCAAGTTACAAAGTTCTAATTACATACTTACAAAAGAGGCGCGAACGAGTTTTATAATTAAAACTCACCAAGAGAAGTGTCAAAATTAATATCATCAAAACATTAACTCTTTTGGTAGAGCCCCGAGAGAAAAATTACCTTCAGAGAATGTTAGATAGTTTAAAATTTCAAATTTGGGTAAATAAATACAACGAATTCTCATTTATACTTTATATTAATTTTTATCTTATCTTTTTAAAGCAGGAGTACTTAATTGTGATGAGGTAGAAATGTAATTAGAGGACAATTTAGAGTCGAATAATGGTTAATAGACGTCTTAAGCCATTGCTTTTATCTCAAGAAAGTGCAGTCTAACTTTGCTCATTCTCATGAAAAGACCTTGTTATTTATTTCATTGGCTCGTTTGGTTTCAGTATCTGGCATTTTAAAGTTACGAAGGGAAGAAAGAAACTTCCCGCAATAAAAGGGTTAATAAAACAAAATTTCTTTAATTGAATTCCTAGTTAACTTTTTACTTATATTTCGTTTTATCAGATCCTCTTAATTAAATAAATAGCCATTGTAAACAGTTAGAAGGTTGGAGTGCAAAAAAGTTTCTCGATTATAGGAAAATTCGTCTCTCAACTGCGTTTGAAACGAATCTGTTTGTGCTTGGGATACAATATAGAATTCAGTGGGACTTAAAATCCGTATTAGAACTAGAAGCAAAATACCACGAGAGCAAAGTAAACAAGTCGGTTGTTGTTTTCGCTTTCCGTCCGTGTTGGTTTCCGATTTCCAGAACTTGTTTAACAACATACCTGGAGGTATAAACAATAAAATAGAAAAATCAACAGACAATGTTTGTTCGGAAAAATATAAGAGCACATCATTTAATTAATTTCTTAAATTAAAAATACAATCTTTGAATAAAAATGTTTTGATTGAACTTGATACGTAAATCATTTAAGATGATACTTACAATATAAAAAGCAGGTGTGTAGAGACCAAAAGCTGCAAACCCTGATGCTAACATGAGCATCCTGACAGGGCGACAACTTAGTGGACGTAGGTCGACCAAACGTTGTTGAGGCACCTTAGTAGCTGATTTTTTTTCCCTGAGCTTACTTTTCTGGTTTTTGAGATGTACGATAGCTCGACGTTGAGGATGATAGAGAGATGCACTTCTATAGATTAATCCTAAGAAAAACGTCAGGGAAAGAGCGCCTGTCACAGACTGAAGTCCCAGCCTCCAGCCCAATTTACTAGAAGTTCAGAAAGATTGACAGTGTAAAGCATCATTTATAACTAGATTTTATATTTAAAACGGAGAAACATTACAAATTTTTGATACGTTCTTTTGTGTGATGAGTTTATAAGGTTAATGCCTGACTATAAATTTACTTATACTACTTAAAATGTCTTCAAACCTATCTTCACTTATTGTATTGGTTCTACCGTAAAAGTTTTAAGTCTTTTTCTATTTGATTATTAGACACTAGTAATATTAGAGGCTTGCTACAGCATGCGGGAAACATTGCATAGACAATTAATAATATTCAAATACAAAAAAGATACAAAATTGCAAAGAGAGTTTATAATAAATTAAAATTAGTTATATAGAGAGATATAATGAATCAGATACATCGATTTAAAATCATTATTAAAACGTCAACATGATTCATACATGACTCCAACTGTCACTGAATGATAGAAACTTAATCTCCAAAAAATATAAGTAAAAAAAAAAGCATCACTGCGAACCAACTTCATAACGTGAACGAACAAACGGAATCCACCTTGAACTTGGATTTCCATGAATTCTGTTTAGTTTCTTTTCCTCGGAATTGAATCAAAGAATTATGCGTAGGTGTTTTACGTGCGCGTGTCAATTCTGTGGTAGAGCTTACTTCCCACATGGCGTGGGTGGACGACTACGAGTGAGAGTTGTGTGTTTGAGCTGAAAATACAAGTTTGCCAAATAAACTTGGCTTCCAACTAACGTAGGCGACGAGCCTGTGTACGGTTGAGAAACATACACACACACAAGGCAAATACAGTAGTAGGATGTTTGCTAACGTTTGCGAAGGTGTGGGCAAAACTCAGAATTTCCTGCCTTTCGGTTTATGTACATGGAGTGTTGAACTGTTCAACTTAACTAGCGCGAAAATTACCCTTGCGTACACCAAAACTGAGCAGATTATATGCAACCACTGTATACATTAGAAATGGGTTGATTTTAATGTAGTCCCTTATTTTTGAAAATGCAGCTAAGGCGCTTTTCGAATTTCAAGCAGCATGTTTACAAGAAATGTGGAGCAAGGGAATAAAATTTGCTAAATCTGCTGTTTCTGTTAGTTTATCAATTTTAATATGTTTTTCCATGATGGTTATTTCGATTTGATTTTTGAATGCATTTAATATATGCAAATTACGAGGCAATGTTCAATTTTTGATATGAAATTCCAGCCATACCAACGCACTGTTTTCAATTTAGTGACGCGAAGGGACAAAGGCAGTCTAACGAGCGTTGGTCGAAATTTTCTAACGAAGTATAATTACAAGCACACACTACGTTGTTACTGTTGACAGATTACACTGGTTACAAGCTTTGTTTGTCTAAAATACTGAACCACGTGAACGCAAAGACGTTTCGTTTGCTTAAAATCTACGTTTAATTAAATCAGACTCTCGGCTCTTCTATCAAAATGCTAATTTGGTTTGAAAATTGATTATCTTGTGCACACATTTTGATGGTATAATAACATGATCAGCCAAACTTGACGTACACTCAGTGTACGTGCAGAGATTACTCATAAAACGAAATCATGAGTTATTCGTCTTCACTCAGTGCAAAATGTTTTATGCCCCGTAAAAATAAAATGAGTAAGATTCGCACGGGACTTTTGTCATAAAGGTTTTATGAGATCGTAATTATAAAAGTCTGCAATTATTGTTCTTGAGATGGTAGTAGTGAGTTCCATTTCATAGCTCCCACTTCATTGCTCTGATTTCATCCTCTTCAAGCAACCTATAACCTCGGTTCTTTTACAGAAGTGCTGCCCAACTACTCTGAGAGCTAATAATCGCCTGTGTACAAGAGTTTTAGATTAAAGAGGGAGGATACATTTTTAATCAAACGTTTCAGGGTCTCTGCAACCATTTTTTTAAGATTACACTAATTATTGAAATTAAATCGTTGTGGTATTGAACATAATCATTATTTTTTATCGGAGAGCGACAATAACTGAATTTTTTAATAAGAATGTTCAAACAATGGAAGTAACTAGTTCTATTCATATCTGTTGTGTACCATATTTGAAGACGATGTTCCATTATAACATAACAATCATGTTGAACCCAGACAAACATGTAACATGTGCTCATACGGCCTACAGGTATCCCACGTACATTAACTCGATCTAGATATGTTCGTGTCTAATAGTACCAGATTTGATTGTAAAGAGGATTCATGACATTCGTTGCGCATCAAGTAACATCAAACAGCCAACATTCTGAGAATGTTGCCCTAAACAATTTGAGATACATTCTGAACATTGATTAATAATTACTTTTAATTGATTAATAATAACTCTTTTACTTAAATCTACTTTGAGTCAGTAGAAAAAGACTAGAGGTGTCTCTGAGGAAAGACACTCTTTAAGGATTATCTTTCCAAAGAGAGTGGTGATCTTTCTCCTGTAAACAGTTTCATGCGTTTATATAGGGTTGTTTTATCCAGAATCCCCTTTCATCGAGATAATCCCCCAGCGTGGAAGAACAATTGTACAAAAGCATTTTGCGATTCAAGGAAGAGATTAGAAAGTGAAATTTATACGATTCTTCTATAAACGTACATCTGAAGCTTTGTTAAAATGATTAGTTTTTTAAAATATGAAGAGTATAACTATGTTCTTAAGATGAATGACTACGATTCTGAAAGTAAGAAGTATCTGCTTTTTCGAATTCAACTTGTGGTTGGAATTGTGACATTAAATGATGAATGCTCTTTAATTGAACATTCCTATCGACTGAACTACATTCCAAGGTGCACTAATAAGTAATAACTCACCCGACGGCCTCCTTGTAGAAGACGCTGAAGAGTACTATCCCCACGCCAGTTCCAGCTTGCACTATCATCTCGACAAACTCCAGTCGTTTCCTGAAGTAATGACCCAGAACCAGACCAGCAGTTTCCCGAACCAATCCAGCTCCAGCTCCCAACACTAGCCCATAGCTGTTGCATTTTGAAAAAGAAAATACGATGAGCTTATGGAAGAAGGGCGTAAGCTTATAAATAATTTCATTCCCTATTTTCCATCAGGAATTTAATTTCAGGTATAATAAACTCTGAAATAGCTTCTGGTAATTCGTTTATGAGAAAGGAATCACTTACCTCTTCTGAAAGTCTTACAAATATTAAATGAAATTCAAGTACTTTGACTTTAGGAAATTTTAATGAATTTGAAGAGATTTCAGTATATTTTAAACAATTTTAAAAGACATTTAGAATGATTCTAAAGTATTTCAAGATATCTTCCCTTACTCTTCCTCTTAATAACTGACATAGACAAAGAAGAAGAAGTATGGAAACTGAAAGGCGGGGAAGTAAATTTATTTCTTAACCGGAATTAAAATCTCAATGCCTCTTGATGGATAAAATCTCGCAAAGATCAAACCAATATGAATCCTATATGAAATAACTTCTTTTATAAATAAAAAATTTGCTTGTAAATATCTGAAGTGTAAAGAATCTACTGGGCGAAGATCTTATCATCTGTGGTTCACTGTATGGGCACGAAATCTATATTTATTTGAGATAGTGGATGAAAATGGTCATTAAAAGTGTCGCGGTTCTCGTAATTCGCTCAGGTGACAGCTTACTTCGAGACACATAAATATTGACTACACAAATTTCCACGCACCGTTACATTCGCGATGCTTTCTTGCCGTGGCAGCTATAAACTAGGAATATTTATCTCCATAACTGGATGCTTGCTATGACAAGCAGAAAGTGCAACTCCGGCAGCGATATATAGTATTCTGAGTAGAGAAAACACATTGTCATCCATTTTTCTACCTATACCTTTACTGAAATTTCTTTAACGATGGAAAGGCAATGTAAGAACGAGTAACGCGCTTAAGAGGGCACCCTACTGGTAGAGTGATGGGTGGATGTGCGGGTTCGTAAAAAAAAAGAGAATGAGAAAAAGAGATTAAGGGAGAAGAAAGAATTAGAAAGAAATAGTAGTCTGACTTCGACTTAAGGAGTTAGCTCTGGAGTAAAAAAATTTAAGGAAAATAATGGCATTCGGACGATAGTGGCAAACTGTTTGAGTTTAAGACGTGAAACCCTTCAGCAGTTAAAAGTTCAAGTTCATTTTGTTTTTAATCTTATTTCTAAAAAGTGTTTGAATTTATCGAGAATTTTTTGAATGTTGATTTTTTTATCGGCAGGTTAATTATAATTAACATGCCGAAAATGTTGTAAAGTGGAAGTTTAACTAGAAAAATGATGACCTAAATTCTCTATAGGTAATCCCAAGGTTGGAACTAATGTTATAATAAGTAGGTGAATAACCCTTAGTGACTTATGTGGGCACTTTTGATTCATACATCTTATATGGAAAGAACAGAAGTTATCCCATTAAAGTTGGAGAACTTTGAAAACTCACTTAATTTTCTCTTACGTTATTCAGAAGTCGAGATGCAAGTAGGAAAATTACCTTAAAAGAACTTGATGCATCTGGAGGGCAAAAGAGGTAAAAAGAGAAGCCAAGGCCAAAACGAGTCCGCCAATCACTGCAATGAGCCGCGTACTTCCTCGACGACATGCACCGACAACCAATGGCGCCGAACCGCGTGACACTGCTGCACTTAAAGCTCCAACCCATGCTGAAACATTAATTCGGTCGTTAGTCTTGTTACTTTAGGAAACATGAGTAAATGTTCTATGGCCCTTCTCTTTACATGATGTTGATTTCAACACGACAAACGTAACCTAATAGTTTTATCATATAAGCTCATGCAATTACAAAGGCTTTCTCTGTGTTAAACAAGATCCTCGAGTTTTAATTTGCCTCTTTGAGAGCTTTTATTTCCTGAAGCTTTCGTGCTTGAGTTCAATTTTCGGTACACATACGATAATGTTTTTACATTATATATCAGTATTTAATAAATATTTATTTCTTTTCACGAGAGGTAACGCATACTAAAAGATCGATTAGGTCCCTGTAAGTCGATCACACCGATGCTCGAATTACAGGGGGAGGTTTCACTTCTCGTGATGATAATAAATTAACTGGTCAAAGAAACATGACCTATAATTCATAAAAAGAGATGTTATTTCCGATTTTGTTGTTAAGTTGATTAGAAAAAGAGTCTTAGAAACGGGAAGTTGCTTTCGATGCTCTTTTTCGTGCTGAATTATTTTTAATTTCCGCAGTTCTCATCTGCTGGACTTATATATAATATATTTCTGTGAAGTGAAACATCTATGTATGTACATCATGAAAATCCAAACACTCAATATTGCTCATAAGAGAGTCGTAACAAATTTAACTGTTTTCAGTCAAAACTCTCTGGTCTCTCAACAAGTTTATTACATTGCCAGTAATATGTAATACTACTTGCCGTAATTAAATGAATACTAATAGCAATTTAAAATCTTCCACGCTTCTAACCTAATAGCCTTTAAATTATATCCCAAACCACTATGTTCATAAATTCACATTAAAAACTTGCATATTTACACACCGCTGTGTTTCCCTCAACGTCCCATTTTATGATCTCGTAAAAGCGGGTGTTAATGTTCAACAGTGAATTTTATTAGAGTGTGGCCAGTAATTTTTTTTTTTTTAACAAAGAAACTTTGCTTGGAATTAATGGGTGAGATAATTGCCGTACTTTTAGCTTAACTAGGAGGGTGATGCGGCCCTACGCTTTCCTCGCCATTGAATATCAGTGTAACGAAAATGATCAGCCAGGTCCCATCTCCGAACTCGATAGGTGTTTCCTGTCGGTGGTAAATGGTGCTACTCAGGTTGGGGTACATGAATAATTCAAAATGTGTATCTCGTTGCAGCTTTCTTTTTCTGTTTCTTTTCCTTTTCACTCTCGTTATTTCGTACAGATAATGGTTGGTTGAAGAATTTGCAGATCCCACGATGTACGATATACTTCTCCTTTATTTGTAGTTTAAAAAGTGTTTTAGCTCTAAAGTGATACGGATTCATTTATTCCCTTGAAATAAAAGAATTCATAAAACATTTTCCACAAGAATTTCGAGGACAATGCCATGAATGTAATGGAAATTGTACAGTTGTCAATGTCAATCGAGCCAGTTCACGTGACTTTCATCCAAAATGCTTTTGTGGTTACAATTATCCGAGGACAAACGCCAAATTGTATCGGACCTTTAATTAACATTCTGACATCTTGACATCACTCTGAGTTATTGTACAATGTACTATGCACAATACATCGATAGATTCATTACTGATTTTTTCGATAAAGTGAAGCCTTCCTGAGCTTTGAAGCTTTCACTTTTTGTTAGGAATAAAATGTGGAGCAGCTCTTTTCGAAAAAAATGGCCTCGAGGCGAAATTTGAAATATAAGGGCAAAAAGAAATGAAGAGAATATCTAACGCCCGCCAAACGCCATACGTTTGCTGGAAAATAATACCAGTGGTAGCAAGAATTTTCCTTTATTACTCTCTTTTTATATTCGTTAACTCTACGAATTCAACTCCTTTTCCAAGTGTCATTGTTTGGTATATTTCACCTGTTAATCTCCATATTGCAAAAAGAGAAGTGCTCGCAAATACGAGAATAAAATATCCCTCTTTTGAACTAAAAATTTCGATAATAGGAATTTTCACCTTTCTGCGAAAGAGATTAAATTGGCAGTAGTATTTTTTTAATTATCGTTTGCAAATTGTTCCAAATACATAATCAATCCAATTAAATTAGCAAAAAAGTAATTCAAATAAATATTCAATCCCATGCAATTTAATTGATTAAAGTTTTATACGAAAAATTCTCAGTTTTTTATTAATTTGACGATCAGAAAATGAGACACACGTTCTTGAAATATATTTGAGGATATGAGCGATTAAAGCCTGAGGATCTGAATCCATTAAGCAATTGAAAGTAGAGATTATAACGGCTTTCCAAAAAATTCCACAAAATCTTTCCATGAAATTCAATTAATTTTTAGTGTGTTTTATTTGATACGAGTGGTATTAAATTCCTTTCAAAAGTTACTACCTGTTGAAACCTATATCGTTGAAAGCAGAGCTTTCGTAGTCTCTTAAGTCAGGACACGACTGAACGATGCATATTCATTCGACTGTCGCCTATTTTATCGATCGAATGAACCGCGGTCTTCATCACCAACATCTCTCAATACTCTGTAAGTAGTCTTTTTCGAAAACTTCTACCTCCTTTAGCATCTACTTTCATCTTTAGAGAGTAAACATGCTTGTTTTAAGTATTGCTTTTTAGAGACATAAACAAACTTCTATTCGCAGTACAAACAACTCGACTAGAAGTAAATTAAAGAGGGGGTGCAATTTTAATATTTATTTTAGAAAAAATATTTAAAAAGTTTTAGTGAGGAATATTTATTAAAATGTGAATAAAAATAGCTCAGCTGTTTCTAGTAAAGGGAATAACTCTTAATGAATACCTATATTATTTGAAATGCTTCGGAATTCGTTTAAAGCGGTGTTCTTAACTTGTAATTTATCTCTCACAATCAGTCAGAAGCAGTCAAGGAAACTAAAGTTGGAAACGTCAGAATTGTTTCTCCGGGTGTGTTTCGCCATCTTTCCCTTCTCTGTTGAGTGTCTTATTCATCTCCATTCCTGTAAACATTCATCTTTTTACGATCCTTCATTTCTCTCGACTATTTTAGTGCTTTCCTTTTACAGCCAAAATGTGACAAATTCACCCTATTCCTTCGTAGAATAGATAACGATGGCCATCAATGAAATTATTCCGTAGGTTAATTAATCGATTGTAATCGGTAGAAGCAGCATGTTGCAAATTATCTAGCATTGCAATGCGATATGTAGAACATACACAAAAAATGAAGTATCGTATAGCTTAATCATTACGACTATATTAACTCTTAATGAACTCTCTTTCTATATATATATAGTGTGTTATACGCCCCCATAATTATTAAATACCAATTCAATTAGTTGTTTTAAAATCCATATTTAATTACTCATCAGCTTCTACGTATCTCGGTATCTCGATTTCAGTTTTACCTGCTGCCAATGCTCGGCGGCTGGATTTTGTAACAACCAATCAGTCAGCTGCATATATATTTCCAAAATGTCGATATTCAAACTGAGCGAGTTTAAAGTTCACTCAGTCGTTAATAGATATATGTGATTTCAGACAATACTAATATTTTCAGGATTTTAAAACCTAAGGTTAGCTACCAACTCCCGCAAAATAATGAATATTTTTATCTGCCGCTACATTTTTATTTATTATAATTGAAAAAGTTACAAGTATATCCAATCTGGAAATCGTTAGAAACATTAAAATGTTATATATTATTTTTGAAAGCAAGCTTTAATTAATTTTAAAATTATGAATAGTACTGACGGCGAGACTGAGGGTGAAAATTGACTTTTTACACTGAGGGAGAAAATCGGTAGATGTGGCTTGAGCTTTAACGACCCAGGTCAGCTGACTCAGCTTCATCTTATTCTTCGCTTTTTTGTTTTTGTTCTTTACTTTCTCTTGATATACATATATCTTTAATAACAAAGCCCATCCCGGTTCGTTCCAGAAGGTCGCTTTTATAACAATGTTATCAGCTCGGAAATATTATTACTTAAAGGAAAATGTGTGCCTTGAAAATACAGGGCGAGGTAAAAGGAGGAATACAGCTTTCTATGAGTTCAATAAACTTATCCTCGGATATAAGAAAACGATTTGTTAAGGTTCATAATTATTGTTTTCGTTTTATATGACATTAGAAAGAAAAGAGTAAAATTATTCGAGCGGAAAATGTCGCTTAAAGCTTGCAGTGTAATTTTAATGGTCCCGTAACTACCTTAGTGAATTTTATCAGATTATTAGTGTCGACCCCCGACATATGAGTTTTCCTTTAATAACCCATAGTTTATGGTCGATGCTCGTATCGTGCACAGTCCGACATAATTGTCTCTGACACGAGCTAGACGACGCGACAATATTACACTCTCGATCGGTCACGAGAATTTAAACATAAGACGACTGTTGTATAATGCATACTTCTTCTCCGTGATATAAGGTCAGAGTTTCAAAGAGCTTTTTTTATAATACTATGTTAATATGTCACCTCCATAAACTACAATACTCTATTAATAGCCATCAATAATGGTTCATATACTCTTTCTATATGCATGGTGTTTTCCCTAGAAGTTTATTAAAAATGGATACTTCTCGCCTCATTAGACCAAGTGACGTAAAAGTTACGTAAAATTTACGTAAAGACAAATCGGGTTCATGTGATTTGCATAGATTGAATGTAGAGAACGCTCCCTTTTATGTAACTTTTGCTTCAGCCAGTCAGTTTGTTCTTTCCTTCCATTATTTATACGAAATTTGGTTTAAAACGTGGATATACGCACTTATAACTTTTCTAATATCGAGAAAAACTGCATAATCGGGACCACTAAGTTTAAACCTGGTTTAAACCTGAACTCTTTAAACTCGATCGGGTTCAAGCGAAAGGGTTCCGAACCCAGATACATATAGGAACACACACACACATGGGAAATAAGTTCAGATGGAACTCTGATATTATTTTCCAATTTTCTCGAGCTCGATTATATACTTTTGGCCATTTTTCTTTGAAGAAATAATGCACTATGGATTTCATATGACGAACGATAGGTTTGACAAGAGGTTTGACAATAAAAGATCAACAAGCCGATAGAAAAGCTGGACGACCCCACTGCACTTAGGATCCATTAAATTGAATCCCCAAGTGCAATTTGTTGAGGAATGTTCTGTAAATAAGAGACGAAGGCTGCCTCTAAGGATCCTTTTAAGCACCAGGACTATGTATGTGTCATGATTGCACGTTGTGTGGTGCACGGAAGACCGGACGGTAGATACGTGTTCGCGACAAGCGCACAAAAGTTGTAAATCTTTTTCGACCTCGAAACATCTTTCTTCTATAGAAAGAACCGCAAGCATCTTTCGAAATTCTCCGAATATTTTCTTTTCACGCAAATCCACCTCGGAAAATTCAATCTTCTAATTTTCCCACTGAACATGTTCATTTCACTGCACATAAGCAACATAGGGTCTGGAAAAGATATCTATTTATAGAATTTTAAAGCAGAAGCCTAATCAACTTAAAAGAAGTATAATTCCCTGATGAACATATTTTTATACTCCTTTTAAATTATTTTCCTTGTAATTCGTTTTCTCTTTAAGGTTGAAGGTTGTGAAAATAAAATCTTTTTTCCAACCACTCTATAAGAATGTCTAAAAAGTCTTCGAAATAAAAGTTTACTTTATTCCGCAGCGTCATGTTCCCCGTTTCTTTCCGTACTAGACAGCTCAAGTGCGAAACTTTAAGAAATCGCAATTTCCAAAGAGCACAACCCACCGTGCGGTGCCATCTCGAGTGAATCTACTTTTCTTGTTACAGACAGTTGCAGATAGTGCTATATTTCGCAGCCACGATAACGCTGGCCTTCGTTATCATTACGTTTCACGTAGACCTTTTTAAGTTATAATGTGAACAGATGGTTCACAATCTATACAGTATATATCTCTGTCTGATCTCTAGGAACTTAGATACGCTTCTTGATATTAGTCATATGGGTGTGTAGAGGCTTTATACGCGCCACCAACAATAGTGGCCAAAATGGCAGTATATCACTGCAAGGATCCCAAAAGCTGCGGTCTTCCCTTGTCTCACCATTTCTCATCCTTACCACCGCATCAACGCCCTGGGACGGTTATATTCGATTAAAAAAAAACACTGATTAACTTTAGCGATAAAGTTGAACATTTTCATTCATTTTCACTCAAAAAAATGTCAAAATTGTGGTTAAATATGCCCTTACTATTTTTTCTGATTAAAGTACCAGAATTCTAGTTATTTTAATCATAATTTCTAGATACAACACCTATAGAATGTTGGTTAACCTTTAAACTCTACACTGGTGCGATTTTGCACCAGCAAAATTTTCAAGGAAGTGACTCTTGTCACTCAGCAGATAAAAGGTTGCCAGAAATTTTGTTGAGTGTTTTATAATTGATCAAATTTTCGTTTTTAGAAAATGTAAATGAGAAAAACTCTTTAAACTAATAACACTTTTGTTCATTCAAGTACTAATAAACAAAAGATGTTTTATCAAGTCATAGAAATAAAGTCAGCCTAGGTGAAATGCGTTCACATCTCGTTGTACAGGACCAGAAGTTTCAAGTATCGTTCTACACTGCACATGAACTTTCACTTCTGGTATAATAGGAATTTATCAAACTAGTTCACCATTTCCAGTTTCAAAACATATATTTTCATATCACAATACTAAAAAATCTCCTGAAAATGAAATATGGCCGGATGTGAATTATCTCTTTCGACTCAGAAGCTCTGCAGTAGTATAGATCGATTTTAGTCAGACAGTTACGCATGAGGGATTTTCAGTCTAAAACTCGATAATTTTTCTGAAAATTCGATGTTTTTGTACGATTCGCTACTCTAAATGATAATAAGTATAATACAATTTTCAAATAAGTGAAAACATAGTTCTGGAATTAAAAATTAGACTGCAGTCAGCATGAAAATTTTACAGTCTCAAGAAACCATAAATTCTTTCAGAGAAGTATAGAAACTCCCTGGAGGAACTCAACTTGCAGTGTTAAGTATAAAAAGGTTCTTTATATGGCAAAGTCCGCTTTTTCCCGTAAATTGAAAAATTATATAATGGCTGAATTAGATTATAAGCCAGACTATCTCGGATCTTTTTCTATTTTTCTCCTTCGAGTCGGAGTGAGAACTCAAACATTGTTCAAAAGGACTTTTCGTACCTGAACTTATAAAGAGAAGGAAACGCATACGGAAGTTCTGCGGAACAAACGGAAAGGCAAAAGGAACAAAAGAAAAGTAAAAGGAACAAATCCTTGTTAAATAGCTGCTGCTCTTAACGAGAAAAGTTTCTCTCTGCACAGGAGACGAATACAGATTATTGCAATATAAACGGGAAGGCGTCAAAAATGACATCTCCAATGATTGAGTTTTATTAGGCATGAATATTTAACGCTTTCCAAATTGATATCAGAATTGCAATAGCAGACTCTGTATTATCAAAGTTTTAATTGTAAAAACTCGAATATAATTAATACTAAAAAAATATTTTACTCTAGGAATAATATCGTCTTCCTGAATAGCAGAAATGTTAATGTTTAGGTGGTTTAGGCGAGAATTTTGGAGTCTGCAAGCTGTTCCGGCAGCGTCTGTCCGGAATAGTTACATGCTTTAAATGATAGTCAACGTCGGTATATCAGTAGATAAACCCAGCATTGAATTTCTGCTAGCGGTGGTTCACCCGGAAGACACACACCAGAATTGTGGCATTGCGTTATGTATGAGGTGCGCGCCAAATCATGCCAACTGCGGATATAAAGTTACCCAAATGTTATGTGTCATATCACGTAAAGCCTTATTTCTCCCCGCAATTATTCTACCTTCCTACTCATTCCTAAGCTTATCAGATTCCCAACTTCGCATTTTGCACTTTAAGAATTATCTTATATTTCCGAGACCTCTATTCCTTTAGGGCACGAAACCCTGAAATAGAACCTGCAGAAAAAATTTTCGAGATCCATGAAAGAAGAATTTAAAGCCCTGTTAATATAGGTCAAATTTAACAAACTTGAACAAATCTTTAGTTCTTTATCAAATTAGTGAAATTCTTTCATTTAAAGTTGTTTCTTTAAATCTGAAATTTCCGATTAGGTATCAATTTTTTGAAAAGTGGCCCTCGAGAAAGAATGGCGTAAACAGTAAAGTACCACTTTCGATAAGAATCAAAGCACTTGAGGTTGATGGATGCAGATATATAGGTAGCTTACCTTCGACCTGCTTAAAGTATCCCATTTTCTTCTTCCATTTAAAACAAATATTCTTATGGAAGTTATAGACAGGAGCTGTACATATAAATGCATCATAAAAATTTAAATATAATTTTTTTACGGTTGCACATTGTCTCGAAAAAATTCCCTTTTACAGTTACAACCCCAAAGAGGTCGCGGTGTGTATGAATTATGAGATATAATGGGTATAAAGCTTTTTATGTACTGCAGTCGTCCGTGTATATGAAATTTATTCGTGAGCTCGACTTCCCGATTCGAAATATTCTCCAGAAAAGAAAGATTCGAACTTATTTCAAGTTCAATATGTAAAAATTAATAATTGAATATTTCAATGTTAACTTACGAGTTAAATCATAATTTTCAAATTATATTCTAACAGATGCATAACGTACAAATGTATATTTAGTTTAGAGAAGTTTCTAGTGGCCTTTCACTAATTAGAGTGTTTAGTATTGTTTCCTAACAAACTGATAAGCATGGGGTTACCCTCGGGGTTATTCCAGACAAGTTTTAAACACATATCAGAAAGTTCCAAGTAGTACTTAATTTAATCCCGAAAACGCATTCATTTATCATGCAAATTGCCCATTAATATTAATTGCGTGAATATTTTTACAGAAATATTCACTTTGCATTGGGTTTTCGAAATAGGTAATCTCTGCTAAAATTTAAAATGAGTTTAAATATAATTTAATAAAATTAAAAGAATATAGTATTTAGAACGATTTAAGCAGTATAATCTAAACGTTAAATATAATCGCACCTCTGATATTTGGTTAATTAGTTAGAGGAATTAATTTGAACTATTCTGGCATAGGTAACCCAATTTTAGACAGATTTTAAAACGAAGAGAGGACTAATCCACTAGAATGAAGTATTTAGAACCTTCCTTATTTTCAAAAAGTAGGTTACCTTCATACGCTCAACTTTGAACTTTTCCATATAAATCGATGAAAAACAGAAAATCGGATATAATTACAGAAGACCTGTAGTTATCAATTTGATCTGCAACATAATGATCCAATAATGTCTTTTGTTTCTTAATAGTGACGTCATATTAATGATTTCACAACAGATTCAATAAACACATAATGAAAGGAGCTTTGAAAGTTACTTCTTACGAAAATTTCAAACTCTGCTTAAAATCACAATGATTTCTATTTTACCATTTTTTTTTTTCACTTCCTCTCCATTTCCTCCTAAATTAGATTGAGCTCGCGCTGAGTGCAATTGCATACTTGAAGAAAGAAGGAACATAGTTGAAAAGAAAAGTTTAAGGAAGAAAAGTGAAAAGAATGTATAAGTTCGAGGAGTATGTCGATACAATATAAAGTATAGGTGCAGCTCTCAAGCTAGGGGGAAAGTATTTGTTGTTCCTGGATGTCCTTCCTATTTTCTTCAAGCTAACCCATGAGTTTCGAAGCCAACCTTACCAGCTTGGAGAAATGTTCTCACAAAAAAAATAAAAAAGAAAGGAAAAGGAGACAAAGAAGTGAAAAGAAAACGAAGAATTCCGCTCAGCCCGTTTACGACATCCAATTAGCAAATTTTTTCTATCCCTCCAGTTTATAGCTATTTATATACTTTTTCTACCTCTCACGCTCCGTAATGGTATCAATGTTAACAAAAAACATACGATTAATCGCTAAACCTTGGGACTTTTTATTTGGCCTAATTTTCATGTTTCAAACAGTTTATATCTTTGGGAGCTTAATCAACTCGTGTAATATTCACATTCCCGTATTGTGATGGACATATGGATGGATTTCTAATCAGAATTTTTGAAATAATAGTATAATGGGAAACTAATTTATTTTAAAAATTTCGAGGCAGATTTCAAAGATTAAGTCGATATATCTTAGAAGTTCTCATGCGGCAGAAAGTTTATAAATTTCTTGCGAAGAATCTTGCGACGTGTGCCATAGAAGTATCCCTTTTAACTATGGTTGGCTCTTGCTGAATGAAAAAGAGAGAAAACTCATAAAACTTTGTACTCAACCGCAGGCAAATGTCGAAAAGCAAAGAGAATAGGGTAAGAGGAAGAAAGTGAATAAGTTCCATTCTCTGCGACAAACATGATAATTCGTTTATTCCAAACTGATAGCTGTTAAATTCTTGTCTATCTCGTTTCAACAATTAGTATCTAAGAATTCGAAAACTTTCATCGAGATGAATAGATCAACTAATAGTTTTCATCCTAAATGATAATTTAAGTAAACCAAGAAGCTTATTTATCTTTAGAGTGAGAAAATAAAATAAAATAAATAAGAAGAATAAATAAATCACTTCTTGAAATGTCTCGGAAATATTAAATTATTATTGTGGTTTATTTGCGGCTAGGTCGCGTGCATTTCGCATAAATCGTTTTTCAGTCCACTATATATAGAAGTACAGACATATTTGTTGCAAAGTCGGTTTTCTGCGGTACAATATATAGTTCTGGCATTTAGAATACGAAAGGTAATCTCGGTAAAGCACCCTTTCTTGCTGAAGCTATTATAGTTCTTATACCTTCTGGCATATTCATGGGGTATAACGCACTGACACTCAGGCAAAAGCATATTCTTCAGCTTTATTCAGTCACCCGTACTCCTCTAAATTAACATCATTCGCTAAACATGGCTGTACTATTGTTCCTCTCATTACAAGAAACGTAATAAAAAATTTCATTAAACAATGAGGAATTTTGGAATAAAATACCTTCGACCTTTAAAGTATATAAAGTGCTATTCAGGCAAGGCCGATAAAAGGTCAAATAAAGTTGGACGAGTTTATTTTTATTCTATGGCTATTTTTTATACTAATTAAAAATGTCGCTCTAACTGGTGAACTCAAAAAATGCTTTGAGATTGAATTCTAAAGGTGTACCTTTTATTGAAACTCACCTATATCCATTAGATGAGAATCACCTAGCTGCTTAACAGCATAAAGATGAAGCGAACCGAAAGCGAGCTGCATACCAGTAGTCAGCAACAGGGCCAGAAAGCCAGCGGCACATACTAACCACCCCCAGCCACCCTCGGGATAGAAATGTGTCTGAATACCAGCCACGTCTATACCTGTAATAAGAAATGTACCGGTTGACTTTATAGCATCTTTAGATCCCGACAGCAAGAACATCTACATGAAATGACACTTAATAATCAAAGGAATGTAAATTCTCTACAAAGACTCGAAACTTTATCACAATTATTCGAGTGGAAATAGAGCATCGTGAAGATAAATAGATATAAACTTTCATTTGAAAATGAAAAAGGGATAATTCCAGAACTTCTTACTAATTCAGATTTAGGGGAAATGATCTTAAATTTAAATTTCGATGTAGACCGATAACAAAGGAATGGGAAAATGGGTTTGAAAAATGGCTATGGAAAAGGAAGACTCTTGAATTAATAAAAAGCGTTTTACAAATGGTGCTCTTTGATCTGTGGATAATTCGGAAAAGTAAAAGAGGAATTGGCTCAATCGATGTAATAATTAGGCGAAAGCCATTCAACAAAGTTCAGTCATTAATACAGGATTGAGTTGTCGGGCTCAATGAGAAATTCCGCAATAATTTGAGTACCTTAATTTAATTTAATCTTCTTTGCATAAAATAGTTCAAGGGGTGAACGTGAACCAATAAACTCCCAATAATTCGAATTGCGGTTCTAGTAGGGTCATTTCACATTAAAATGACTCGAAAATATTTTCTGCTGGCATTTTTATTTTCAAGGTAATAAATATTGTTATATTCTTTATTTGCGCATTAACCCACATTAAGATAAAATGATCTTTGAGGTGTATTGTAAGATATTGTCTCTCCTTTTATGTCTATAAAAAGCTGGTTTTGATGGAAGCTAATTATTAATTATCGAAAGTAGCTTGTTGGATGAAGGTGAATGGTTTACACAAAAATCGGTACCTGAAACCAGTGCTTTCTGAAAGGACGTTATATTCCTTTATCATTAGGTAATGAAGGGATGAAAAATGAAGCTCGAGAGCATATATATAGGCATAGACTATTTACCTGTTCGGCGAAGAGCTGGAACACAACGATGAAGGCTGCGCAAATCACCCAGAACCCAGTTTGCGTTGCCCGCTACACTTTCCTCTGCATCTATATTGTAACGCGGTCGAGGGTCTAAAAAAGAAGAGACAATCTTTTTATTTACATATTTTTTCATTCAGAATTTGTTTTAGGGTGAAATTTAAATAAAATTTCTGTTAACTTTACTGAAACATTATTAAAATATTGTGGCTCAAAAATTTCAAATACTAAAGTGTTAAAGATAATAAAAATTTAAAATCACTTTCTATTATGAAAAATATTCATACCGTAAACCCTTATAGTTTTTTTGTGTACATATTTGAATAGTTATGAAAGTCTTAAAAGTGAAGAATCAACATACATTGTAGTAAGAATAAATTTCCCGTTTTATGAAATAAACTAGCAGTTCTCTGAAAGCCTCGGTATTTTAAATTCATTTTTCTTCAAGAGAGCTGAGATTTATATTTTGTATTTTACAAAGCTTATATGGAAATAATATGTACATATTTAAAATGTATATATTTAGAAATTAAATCTAAAGAGGGGAAAAGTCCTATTATAAAAAGATGATAATTTTAAAAGATCCATTACAAGATTGTGTTACACACGAAATATTTAAAAGATAAAAGGGAATTCATGTCTCTAATTATTTAACTTTTTATTAAAGTATTTTTGTATCATAAGTATAATGAATGAACTTTGGTGATGTATTTTAACGTAATTTAATTAATATTTTAAAAATAACTTTAATCTCTTTGAAAATTCGAGAATCACTTGTCAAAGCTCTGAAGCCGAATAAGAATCATGATTCTTTAAAAAAGTGGGCGACATCGCGTTCCTATTTCATGATCGTTGACCTCTTTTTCTCCAGCCTCATACGGCAAAGCACACTTCGCTCTTTTCTTTTTTTCATTTCGAAATCTCCTTAAAATGCTTGTTGATACAAATTTCATTGGCTTGCTTTGATTTTGACTCAATTTTACATTTCATGTTTGCTTTTAATAATTAATGTATTTCTTAATTTAATAATTTGCATTAGAATATAATTTGAATATTTAATCAATAAATAATTATGAGATTTTAAAGATTCTATAAAAAGTATAAATTTTTTTTTACTTTGCACCTATACTTTGGAGACAATAAAAATGTTAAGAGCTTCTTACGATTTTTTAGCTTGAAATAGGTTAACCATCTCTTGCTTAATTTTGCATAGGCACGTTTCTTGGTAGTTCAGTAATTTGAATTATCATTTTTCATTTCTGAAGGAAACTTTTTTATTTCAAATATCCCCCAAATTGAAAAATTAGCACCGTTTTATGAACATGTGGTGCATCAAAATTCTCAGCATTAATACGCAATAAACATGAAATTTTTAAAAATTTATTTGCATAATTTGGAAAACGAATATAGCATCAAAATATATACTTTTACATACTCTGAAATATACTAAAATTAAATATTAACATACATTTAACTTCGCACTTCCCTAAAGTGCGCAATATCGCTAAATGGGAAGTAATTAACTTTTGCTTAAAAAAATTATTTTAAAATCATATTTATATCATTTAAAATTTATCATGATGATAAAAAAACGTGATTCTAAATAAAAGAAAAACATTTCAATTTATTTTCCCTTTTCCGCCATGTCAAGCAAAAGTATATTCTCATGATTTGTATTTCCCTTACGTAGTCAGCGTCTTGGATACATCCTTAATTTCGATTGCAGAAGGAAAAGAGAATCTAATATGCATACCAAAAGCTTTGAATCGTAAAAAAACCTATACTTAAAGTACAGCAAATATATCCGCGACCTGTGTCTTTTATTTTCCGAAATACGCTTGAATGCAGTTTTGCTTGGCTGCACAATGCACATAGGTACAAGTAAGTCAAAGAATTTAGTTGGCTGAAGCCTTGGGTACCATGAAAGCTTCCATTGGTAACTATACGGATTTATTGGTTGTTGTGCAATACACGTGGAGGATACCCATGCACATCAGAAAAAACAGTTCAAGCTCCGTGTCGAATGAAGCCTTTGTATCTTGAAGTATTGTATAACTGACGTCTTCCAATATCAGTTTGCTTTTTTCCTCTTTGCTCTCTTTTCTGGGCCTCAGAATAAACCGAGTGTAGAAAAACAATTCTTTGAGAAAGTATACTTCTATGTTTTTCTTTGAGCAATTCAATTCCAAATTCCTCTCTATTTTTACTGATTGATTCGTTTTCTCTGTCAAGAATATTAAAATTTCTGGAAGAATTTTTCATTTGTTTCCATTTGATGGAAAAACGGTTGTGAAATTGTTTGAACAAAATTGAAGTGACGAATTGAATAAAATTGAATGAAAGTGATTTGGTATGTTTTGTTGCATATCTCTTCAATGAATATTAGTAGAATTAGTACGTAATAATTGCAATCCGTAAACTACAATTCATAATGTAAACGAAATTAAAATAAAGTAAATAGCTTGACGATTTTACCTCCAGGTAAAATACAGCTTAAAATTTAACTTTATAGAAATCACACAACCACTCGTGCATTAACAATTGACCAGCATTTTTGGTACTCGCGTGTGGTGACACGTCGACGTTTTACCACGCCTTGGATATTATCAACGTTCACTTTTTCAACTTTTTTCAGTCAATTCACCTACCCTGTGGCTCTTGTCTGCGCGACAACGAAGCAAAAAAATGGGCGAGGGCGAACGACAAGAAATTAACAATGGCTTGTCCGTTGTGAGCATTACGGAGTCGAGGGTAAGCGACAAAAACTCGCTGTATCCGGCTTTACGTGAACGAACGGAATTAGAACTCGTTGATGATGAAGCCATACTTCATGATAAAGTTCAGCGCCTCGCGAAAAAGGTATGAGGGGTAGCATAGAAGGGTTAATTTTGATTTATGCGTCAGTTACCTTCATCAGGTTCCCTGCCCTCGTTACTGCATTCAAACCACTTGTTCGATAAATCGTAATTACCTTCAAGGAAAACGTATTCGTATTTTTGTCGTCACATAAACTGTTGAGAGTGCAAGTATATATGTATATAATAAATAGAGGCATAACGTATTCTTGCGGACAAACTGTACGAATTCAGTTACACTAATTGCTCATAAATATTTGCACATGTAGGTAAAAAAGTAACTACTACCAGTGCGTATATATCGCCCCGAAGACAACTAATGAACCAAACATAATAACAGTAATAATCATAACTTTGAACACGGGTTGGCTTGTCAAAGAAATGTGGAGGGGTTTGAAATTGCCGGCTACTTTCTCCGCCCATCCCTAGAACCCCAATTTCTTTCAGAGCTCGGTTTAGAGTTCTATACAGCGAAGAAGACCGCAGCATCATCAGCAGTGGTCTGCCGGAAGTAACGTAATATATAAGTCTGTAAATGTAACATGTATTCCAAGGTTGAGGCATTTTAGATGAAAAAATTATATTTTAGATGAAAAAAATAATATGTACACGTTATATCAACTAATTCAAATAGTGCGAAGTCGTTTACTATAGACTAGAAAAAAGTCACTAATTCAAATAGTTACAAGAACGAACTAAATGAATTGCTAACTCGCTGCTAAATGAATTAGTAGCACTACTTCTAATGGAAATAGTAAATACCTACTAAAGAAATTAGTTTGCCTTTCGCTGGTTACTGAAGTAATTTGGGCAATTATATATATATATCTTTTCCACCTGGAATGACGAAAGAGGTTTTAGGGGTGAGCACGTTTTTGATATTCATAAAGATAAACATCCCGTTCCATGCCCGAAGAAAAGCAATATTCTTAATTACGCGGCTTAATGAGCCAGGGGAACAATATGATAAAGGGGAGAATGGTACGTGCTACAGTCTAATAATAAATAAATAAATAAATTAAAATGTATTTTTGATATTTCTCATCAAAATGCACTAAAATTCATAAGTTGCATTTGCAACATATCTCGCTCATTTCTATCCATTTCCCTCGAAGTTCGGCATTTGAATTCTTAATCATATGCGAATGAATTACGCTCAAGCTCGAAGCAGCGTTATTCCTGATGCATCCAGCGAACTCGTTAGCGTGTCGAGATTTATGTTAATTGAAAAATGAGCATAACTCACCACCATGGTAGGAGCTGCGCTGTGGAACGTAGGTGCCATTCTGTCCATCCATAGTGCGACTGGGTGTGTAATATTGCACGGGGTGTTGAACGTAATTGTTGGAGGTGGACATGTATACCGGATGGCAGTGCAAACAGCGCCGAGGAGTCTCGGGTGGAACCTGAAAAATAAATCGGCAGCCTGTCAAACTCAACGAAAGAAAAGGATTCCACAATTCAATGTAATCCACTCTATGTATATGCCGCAGAAAGTCTAAAATAATTTATGACTACAGTTTATCTTAGTGCTTTTCTAGTTCGAACGTATCTGAGTTCCACGCTCTTCTGTAAACTAAATTTTCTGTGTTCATCATGTGCAGTTGGATTTAATTTTGGATTAAAACCATGAAAATATATTTTTTTTCGCAAAAATTTACATACCATAGTAGACTGTTGAGATCTGAGCGATCTAATCGACCCTGTTGGATGCAGAGACGGGACGCTTCCCCCAAAACTCATGGCGGAATTCCCGCACCCCCCAGGGGTCGACCAACCTCCACGAACACTCCCAGACCACCCCATCCCACCTCCGCACTCATCCACGAGCATCTTCAGCGACGAGAGCTCGACATCTGGACGACTTTATTGCTTCCTGAATTAACCCATACCACCTCCTCGTTATCAAAGGCTATGAACTTCTTCAATTGCTCACTTCTCATAATTCCCAAGGTCATATAGTTAAAAAAAAACGTGTCTTTCTTCGCCCTTGTACCACGTGTCACTTGCTACTGCTTATGGAATCTGAAACAAGCAAATGAAAAAGGAATTAACTTGGAATGTAATCATTTTCTTCGTCTTTGCATAAATCAGGTCTTGGATATTGATCCATGCTTTATAATTATAAAGCATGTGTTAATACTGTGGAACATTTGAAATAATTTTCCAGGAGTTTGAAAAGTTGTAAACATTTCAGATCGTAAAAAAAATATCATTTAATTCTCGACTCGGAATTTATCAAATTACGAGCTCCGCGTGTTTACTATTCAAGTTACATACATGAATGTTCGGAGCATGTCGCACAGTACGTAAACTGCATCTGCTCGAGAATTTCACTGAGAATTTTTAACTTTGTAAACTAGCGAAGCTACGTGAAGCTTAAAACGATACTAGTGAATTCAGGAAGCCGTATAAACCTGTAGCAGTTCACGGATAGGTACAAAGTAATGTGAATGCTTGCATTCAAAAGGTTCAATGAAATTTTATTTTCGCAAAATATTCATCTTATCAAATGACCCAAGAAGTTATTTTCATTAATCAATACCACAAAAGATGAACTTGAAACTCATTTAGACCAATATTCTTGACATCGAGTAATCTAATCGTCTTTCTGCATTTGAAGAATTCAATTAGATAAAATTCCCTGATACGGTTGGATCCGCTTATCCAAATGTTGAAATCCCCCGATGTTTTTTTTGTACTTTTCAGAAACAGTGATTTTATCGGCCTGTGTTCATCGTATTCTGCATGTATATGCGGGAGTCATCTTGTGCCCGCATTTTCGAGAACCCATAATAATTCTGTGCGTGCACTGCCGTGAATAACGGTACCAAAATGCTTTGAAACAATTGAAATATATATTCTTTCATACCTATATCCTGCTTCGTTGATGAATAATATATGCATTATACTAGAACGTTAATTAAAATCGGATGGGGAAACCAATCTATTTAAATTGCGTAAAAATATAGATTTTGTTGTTTGTATAGAAATTTATAAAAAAAGTAACATCGGGCCAATCAATATAGATTTTGAGGGCGCTTTTATTCCTTTCGCAGAATAAAAATTTTTTTATAAAATGAAACAGATATAAAATGTAACAATTCCTTTATCGTCGAAAAAGTACTTGGCATTCGACCAATAGTAAGCCGAGGTGATAATGAAAGGAAAACGAGAAGAGATTGTCCAAATGTGTAGAGAAGTTCCTGAAACTCCCTCTTCCCAACTATTTCGGAAACGTGCAATGTCACTTTGAAGCGCGGTTGACCAAATTACTTCTTAAACACTTGTTTTTCATCTAAAACCACTTGCCTTTCCCCCCGGAGTAAATATGGACCCTGCTCTGTTTTTCCGAGTCTGCCAATCTATAATTAATACGTCGTCCTTTATGATGAGGCGTCGTCCCGTTTCCTTTGCCTTGAGCAAAAAGCTTCATTAATTTTCCTGCCGGCTTGATTTCCGACTCGGTTGGATTTTGTCTCCGGGGACTAATGGACAGCAAAAAATGAACATTTCCCTTCCGGGTCCTGAATATCACACTAGAAAAAATTCATTTTATTTTCTTGAATACTTACCTATTCAAAATTGAAAAAAATATAATAAAACATTCTTTCAGAAAGAAATTTTCATTTATCTCTTTCAAGCAATTCTTTTTCATTCATATTTTTCCATTGTACTATTTATTTAGTGAGATTATTAATTCCTTCATTAATTTTCCTTTACGAATAACGAAAAATTTTTCTTTATTAGTGTTGGAGAAAATTTTAACCATATACTTCCATAAAAAGAATTTTGAAAGATCGCGAAAAAATTCCTCAATATTCAGATAACTTTCGAATATGCTTCTTAGATATTGCCCATTTCATGAAATTTGTACGATTTGATACATAGACATATTTATGAAAGGAAGTTTATTGAGCTTTAGCTCTGAAAAGTTGATTTTTATCGTATTTGGATCGGTGGAGGGTTTGAATTCATGTTTCCCTCACTGTAATATCGGGCACACTCACGTTGCATAAACCGTGCACGATATATGTATTCACTGTTTTCAGCATACGGAGGATCCTGACGATTTGCATTTATATGCATTATTCGAGCTTGCCATCGTAATTATACGATGTTTCTGTTCATCCATCGATTTTATGCTCATTTTCACCGTTAATATCGTTCATGTCCTTTTTAGAAGAATGACCGAACATGTTTTCAGTCGACTAACCGATTATCTGGCATGGCCCTTTTATGGACCAGTTCTTATTTAGTCCGTTCATAAAATTACTCAATGCAATATTCACCCTTGAATAAAGAAGCTTTAAATTAATCAAATTAGTCACATACATCGAATAAAAATATAAAAGTACTTAATTTATATTTTATTTCATTTTTGTAACTTTAAAAGATTGCTGGAAATATAAAAGTACTGAGAGAACTTCTCTTTCCAATTTCATTCGTTTTGGTACTGTAGATATTGGAAGACAGGTTGACGACTTTCTTCATGAAATCTTCCCCTCGTCGACGCTTCGTAAATTGAAACGATTTCACATTGATATAAAATTTCATGGTTAAATTTGAACCGTATGATATATGCAGGTCTGTATTTCTTCTCAAATCTATCTTCGCTTATAGAGCTCGAAAAAAAAAATATTACAACCTTGTTTTCATGAAAAATAAAAGACGTGTCATGAAAATATATTAATTATTTCGCTAGAGTGGATTTATTTTTCAAACGAGTTCTTTCAACAGTGGTCGGTAGAGCTAGGATTTTTTTTATGTACAAAGTCGTCGCTGGAGCTGACGTTTCAGGATGGCGTCGCACGATCACATTCACGAACCTCCTCTTCTCATCTTGAGCACAGAGTATGGATTCAATCAAGCGGGATTACCACCTCTGCACCCTCCAAGTTTTCCCTTTTGCAGAACCTGCCGGAACCTTCGTCCTTCAATAGATCCGCATCTTTAGTCCATAGCAACTTCCTTTGCAAACTCTTGCCAAGCTGTCTTAATATCTCTAGGAAGCGCGTTAAGTTGACGGGAAAACCGATATTATAGTAGTACCACTGTTGGATGCTGGATCCTTCCTTTTATGTACCCACTCTTTTTCTTTTGGATATCTTCACGGACTTATGCCTCTCACTTTATGGTGCTAAATGTGCTCGTTTTTTTTTTTTTTTTTTTTTTTTCATTTTCTCTACTATAGAGAAGACTCTCAAGGCTCAAAGTGGCACTCAAACTATCCATTTCTTGTAATTTAAGACTTACATTTTTCAGAACAAAATAATGCTGTCATTTTCAAGTCCTGTTATTTTAAAATGAACGAAGCAAATTCCTCTTCAATGTCAAAAATTTTCTTATACTATGATGCGAATTATATTTTAATAACTAAAATGTTATTAGTTTGCATGAGAAAGCAAATAAAAAATCAGTGGAACGTTTTGATTCCTTCAGCGAGGCAAATGTCCTTTGCAATTCAAATATACGAGTTAAACCCGCTATAAAATTTTACTCCAGACGATATCACAATTTTGCAGTCACGATTTTTCTCATATTTGGTATGTTCAAGTGATATAAGTTAATCGATACTCTGGCATAAAAACAAGGATACATATGTATTTGCGCGGTAGATGAAAAAATTTAATTGCGTATATCGTTACAGTAAAAATGTAGGTAAAGCGTACTACATCTCAAAATAAAATGTGGGATGCAAAAGCGTAAAATGATAATTATTGTGACTATTAGATTCCAAAGTAATAAGAGATGTATTCTAAAGAATAAGTAAAAAAGGTCAACTTCGGTCAGACACATATGCTCGTTTTTCCAATAGTTAGTAGAGAAGCTCGTTTTTGGTCAGACATCAAGTACTTGTCGAAATAAAATCAGAATAAGATAAATATAAATCTTGAAGGCTCAAATTTTAAGTTAGTTCAACGTGTTTAAGATATACACACAAATATCTGTACTTTTAATTTGGATTTCTTCAATATTCAATTTTTCTGATTTTATTTTCGCGGAACATCGCTTCTCACGGTCAACTGATGTTCAATTTGGTCCAAATATTGAAGAAGCAATAATATGAAGTCGAGAGGGAAATTCCGTGTTCTTTCAAATAAAGGAACCTCCAATCCTCGCGTACATGAATTCTTATGTACGTGTAGGAACGTGAAAGGACTTCTAAGCAATCGCATATTTACTTCTGAATTACCTATGTCATAAAAGGGGACGCAATTTTCTATTGAATCTTTGTTCTCCTGCAACGCCTTTATGAAGGAAACGAGAAAATTTAATTAAAGGGTTTTATTTGAAAAGAGAAATATACCCGCAATGCTAACATCTGGTGCGCTTTAAATGAGGGATATTCTTTTGTGTTTTTATATGTAGTATAATATTATGTAGAGAATAATTAGTTGTCAAATAGTTTAATTAAAATTTGATTTTTACTAGTTCTAATTTCAATAATAAGACAATATCTATATTTCAATTTTCACAATTGAATTTTGATTCTTTCTCATAAAGCACTTTATGTTCGAAGAACCACGAGGTCGGAAATAATGTATTGATACGCTTGAACGCTAGATTGAGCAAATACGGTAATTTTCTTCGTGGAGCGTTCTTGCAGAAGGTATTTACGAATTTTTGCTCTCGTTTGAGGCGGATCACCAAACTTTGAGAGAGAAAAGAAAAAGAAAAGAAAAGAAAAGACTCGCTAGTCTCATATAGTCAAATTTCCCTTCAGTGGACAGGATTCAAAGACATATTTTATGCAAATGGCCTGTGAGTCGGCGATTCGAGCTCACATCCCTTCCAGGTTTTTACTTCTCTCCCTTCCGTGAATCATTATCCAGCAGATTCATGCGTGGTGGACTAGAAACTTTCTGTGTACAATCTTTAAATGTTCAGCAATTTGAAAAATTTCAAAAGGAAATGTTTCAGCGAAAATTTTAAATGAAAAAGTTGTACATCTTTTCAGAAAAAGGATATGTAGATGTCTCTAAAAAACTAGAAAGCTAAACACAATCTACCTAAATACTTTCATAATATTTTCAATATTATTAAAGTTATTTAATTACAATACATGATATGAGATTTAAGAATTGGCAAAGTCAAAATTGAAGAGAATACATTGCGGCTGAATCAGTGACTTTGCAATTTATTTATGGTCAAACGGAAAGCCAGTAACTAGGAAACAGTTTGACGTTGAATTATGTCGCGTTGCATGCTTGTGCACCTGCTATTTTCACAACACCGCGTTTCCTATCTCGCTGAATCGTCACCAACCCAGAAACTAAAACTCTAAATTCCGAGTTAAATCTTTTAGAAGAAAAACTATTTACCTATCTTTCTTCGTATGATGTACTATTTTCTAAACATTACAAAATATTTAGTACAAGTATTCAACAAAGATAAAGAACTTTATTACATTTATGAAATTTGTTTATTTGAAGATCTTGATTCTTCTTTATTTATATTGATTCCTAACGTAATAATCTAATCGATAAGGTTTCTCATTAAAATGTGATGATGCTTCGGAAAAAGTGGAAGTGAATCTCCGGTTCCGCTTGATGGGAAACTGGGGAACAATAAGTTTTTCTTGAATTGAGCAGCTTCTATATGTTTCAAGTGGAGGGTTCCTCATCGTGTGAAATCAGCTCTGACTTCGATCCATTTAGTCACGATGCTCGTCGAGATACCGACTCAAGTTTTGAATGGACGTCTATTATTGATTTTATCCCACACAAGTTCAGTTCCAGTCGTCCTTTCTGTATACACACACATATATATGTATATTTAAATAATCTATATATTTGCCACCCACACAAGTTTTACCTAGTCAGCTTCCTTGCTGCTACTGGTTGCTCTTGCTGTTAACAACTACACCACCACCAAACCTAAAGCCTTTGTGGGCTCGGCATATATGTAGAACATATATGTGTAAGATCCTACCTTCGCAACGATGCGTTACGATTGTTCAGGTACACACAACTTGCATGCTTTCAAACCACAGAAAGCCTCACTTCGCCTGTCGATAAGCTACCATGAAAAACGACTTTGTTTTTTCTTCAGACAATATCCGAGATAGATCCTTGTGGTCCTGTTCAAAGCTTTCGTGACCTTATGATATTTCTCCGGAATAAAGGATAAAAATATTTCCCTGGGTCTAAAACGATCTTTATTTAATAAATTTAGAGAAATATGTACATTACCAATCGGGAAATCTTTTTCCCATTACATTCCAAACTCATATTTCTTTACATACAATTATATTATTAATATACCATATTTAATACTATAGCTCAGATTTAATCTAGTATTTTCTCATTCTTAATTCACAGACGTTCAAAATATGAATATATGAATATTATATAATATTCTAATTGAAATCAATTAATTTTGTACTTTTTTTAAAAAATTTGAATATTATTAATTGTCTATGCAATATTTCTGACACGCTATAGCGTGCGTATAATATTGCTAGTTTAATATTATTTAATATGAATTTCATATTATTTGATCGAGTTTTAACAAGAAAAAAAAGTATTTCCAGAATTTCTAGTATTTAATAACTTCTCGAATACTTCCGAATACCTCTTTTATGGAGGTGACTTTTTCTCTGAACCCAGCACGTACCGCAGTGGGATCACATAATATGAGGATTATTCCAATTTACCTTTTCGGGCTGGGGAAACTCAATGGCTTGGTTTCAAAGATTAAAATTATTCAGCTGGAATTGTATTCTGCTAATTTTTTGTTTTATTACGGAAGGTTTAATTACTCGCGATAACGAGAATTCCTCATTATTAAAGATGTATTTCATTCGCGCAAGGAGAATTTGGAAACTGTTTAAATTGGGATTTCATTTTTAATATAAATCAGAGTAAAACACGCAATAATCCTCAAAGACAATATTTACCCAAAAGTGGATTACAACACTGCAAACAGTTGACAAATACCTTTGGGATTTACTATGAACTTAAACCAACAAATCGTAACATAACGAAACTAATTGAAATTCGTAATTAATTATAATATATCAAAGATACATAATTGAAAACCGAATCCGAATGTTTTTAAAGGCGTAACTTCAATATTTTATTAAACCATTAATTAAAAGTTGATTAGAACTGCAATGACGAATCATAGGGCAGAAATATATTTTAACTTTTAGAGCACAGTAATTTTAATGCGAATTAATGCTCTAATTAGAGTGACAATGCTAAATGATTCACGATAAGCTCACGGGAAGTTTTTTTAAGAAGTTGAGCTTATATCGATATTTAATAGAGCTGACTTACTTTTGAGCTGAATTACTTTTCTAAGAAGATATATATGTGTAATTTGCGAGCTTGAGTTTCTCTAACAAGTAGATATCTCTCGCTTAATAAATTCAACAAATCAAATATTTTATTCCTTGAAATAAAAAGTTACATGATAACTTAAAACCCTAGATTATGAAATATGCTTTCAATTTTAATTTTTACATTATTTTTTGCAAGGAAAAAAATTACCAGTTAGGATTATATTTCAGTTTCCTCTCTTCTAATTAAAAAAAAATAATATATTTTTGAAAAAAGCTTTTGCGAGTTCCTTTATTCAAAAAAATTTAAATTATCATTCAATTTAGTCTAGCAATGAAACGTATTTCGCGGAGTCAATGCTATTTTTTTAATTTCATTCTTTTCTATGAAAGGATCTTTGGGATGTCTAACTTCCAAAAGAAAAAAATTGCTCTGGACCACTAATTAAGGGCAGCTTGCGTTTATTATAAAGTAATTAAGGCTGTTGATAAAGCAGGCTTTTGAGGAACAGAGATAATGGGATATGCAATTAAATATAAATTGCGATTACGGGGTAATTAATATCTGCGTTGCTTGCTCTAAACCCGTTCCTCGTTCTTGTCCTCTACCTGTGCAAGGGAAAATGAATGACGAGCACAAAAAAGCGTCGACATCCGCAGAAAAACAGGCTGGTATTTAAATGACATTTTGTTAGAGTCGTGATGAATGACGTCAAATTCCGAGACATTATATCCGCTCTTCTAGGTTATAGGTTATCGATAATTTGAAATTTACACTGCCCTAACATGCTCGTGTCAGCAAGAACTTGAATCGAAGGTCATCAATAGCGAACATGAGAGATGATGCCGGTATCCTAGCATCGATCCAACAGAAGTAAATCCTCTTAGGTAAAATTCAATGTCAATTGATTAAGGTCATGAGCGTTATTTATACAAGTTAAAAAGAATATATATGAAATTGAATTTAAGAGCAGGTACTGCCTTATCTTTAGAAGAAAAGGCAGGATTATATCTTTACAAAATATTCAAATGACTGGGCTGGTAAATAGAATATTTTCTATAAAAGAGAGTTTTTCTGAATTAAAAATCCTTGGCAAATATTTCTATGTACAGCCTAATGAAAAGAAAGAATGCGAGTGGAAAGAAAAATATTTAATGTTACAAAAGAGTATTGAAAAATAAATAATGAAGAGAGTAATTATGGTTGATGAGAAGGTAAAATGGAAACAAAAAGCTAAGAGTCTTCTTTTTTTACCATAAAGCAACTGGGTCAGGGAAAATTTCTGGAAAAATATTTTCCATGGGAAAGAGTATACGTAAAAATAATTACTGAGAATATATTTTTTAATGGGAGAAGAGAAGGAAACAAAACTTTTGAGTAAAAAACCTATGAACATACGGGAGGTTTTTAAATTTAATTTATTGAAAACATTGAACTTTAACCTCTTTCTCATGCTTAAATTCCGATCTACGTCCAACTATAAAAACTTTTAATGAGTTTTAAAAGCTTGGAAAATTTTTGATTTATACTGGGCCGATTCTCTCTTAAATTAAATACAACTGAAGTTTCAATCTTAAATGAATCGAGCTTTTAAAAGCTTTTCAAGTGAAGAGGGTTCTTTTACAATACATACTCGAAGAAAATTGATAAAATAGCTGTTCTATGGATAGCGAGAAGGCAATGAAGTGTAAAAGGAGACAATATGCTAGTGACAGTTTGACATTATGAAAGGAAATTCACCATCTCTATATACCTTCATATAATATGAAAACTTGCTTGTTATTATCTCGCTATTCTTTTATGGAATTGCGGTTCCTTACTAAATTGATTTTTATTTTTAATTTCATAATTTCTAATTAAATTTCTAACTTTACACTCTTCGACTTGCAAAAAATGATTATTGTGGGTTTTTTTTATATCTCCAGGACGCTCTTTCTCATATTATCTGAGCTAATGCATTACACAAACTGATATATCACCCAATTTATTAATATTGCCATATCAACCATCAATCTTTGAGTATACTTCCTTCAACAAATGAACAAAAGCTTTTACTACTTACATTCTCTCTTTTCTCTACATCCCCGAGAAAATTGGGTAGATAAATTTGTGACAAAATAGAAAAGAAGATGGACTTCAAAGTCACTACGACAGGAACTAATAGTGGGAACAAAAGCTTTACCTCTACAAACTTTGTAGCCTTCTCATGTTTTCTATCGTTGAAACTACTATAGATACGACGAACAATTGAAATCTTAGAAAGTCTTATTGAAAACTATAGAAAGTTTGCTGATCATCACATGGGGAACTTAAAAATTCATAAAATCTCTTGGGCACTTCGAAAAAATAGAGTCGAAGTAAAAGCTGAAAATGTTCAAATTAACGAGAAAATTAATCTGTGTAACCAATAGTGCGGCAACTTCATGTAACCACAGATAACCAATTATTGATTTTGCTTTAGCACAATTACGATCCCCTCGCATCATATGATAAATATGTTACGATACAAAGTAGACAGAAAATTTCACCGATTTTCAAAATTCGGGGTTTGATTTTTGGTATTAAACCCCTCAAATATAGAATTTCAATAAAAGTTCTCGTCAAGCTTTTATCGAATTTCCATGCAATTCCCTTGAAATATTTACATAATTCCTCATGATTTCAGTTGAAAACATTAAATTATTAATTCTAATATTAATTTATATGTACAGGAAAAAAAATAATGAAAAGTGTGAATTGGTCACTATATTTTCTGTAGTGGAAAAAATTGAACAAAAACAATGGAACTGGCGGATGAATCAATTCATGTCGAGCATATTTGTTTCTGTTTAAAGCAATCCTTTTTCCTTTTTGGAGATAGAAAATCGTTCTCGTGAAACATTCAAACTGCCGAACCATAATGGCCTGAGCACGTTTGCTCCCGACACGCCTGTAACGACAACAAAGTTCTACCTCCATTGCAATGCAGTGCGCTATTGAACTGTAATTGAATTTCCCGCCTATCGGTCTGCAATGGAGTGTTGGTAACGCACGGACTTGGGCTCACTTGGGCTCTGGACTAGATGATTACAATGAATGCATTTGCATAGAACACTGAAATGCACTTGGGTTCTCTATTAAGTACTAGAGGTATCGACTTAAAAACGGGTTAAATGCACCTGATGCACCTCAAATCATCTCCAACAGTCTCGAATAACTAGCACTTGGAACTCCCGAATACCAGTCGGCTACATTTACAAGAAAAAGAGAACAAAAAGGACTTTTCGTTGAAACAACGAGGAGTGATAATAGTTTGATAAGGAAGCGTCCATTATTTACGTAAGGCTATTAGTGGGTCTAAAATTCCAGAAATAACCCTTACGTACTCTCTAAACTTGAATCAGTGAAATTTCACTGATTCCCAGTCAAATTCCACTGATTCTCAGTGACTCTTTTCTCAC
>JAUESH010000047.1:3082123-3105354 GCA_032275165.1 Synergus magnus
AGTTAGCTGCCCGAGCGAAGCGAGGGCAGATATCACACGAGTGAAATTGCCGCCTCTCCCCATGTCACGTATATTGTGTTTCATAACATCAATTGAAAATTCGACCTTCGATGCCTTCTCTACCTAAAACTATCAATTGTTTCTTACTTTCAACCCTAGGATGGAAACTTTTACATTCGCCCCGCTGTGAAGGCATCGAAAGTCGAATTTTCAATTTAGATGTTATGAAAAATGTTTGTTCCTCAATTTATTATAGAATCACTCTAATTTATAATCCTTTGCTAAACTTGGTAAATAATAACAGAAAGAGGGGAAAGTTTATTATAGTGCTTGCATTAGCATAACGGCCTAGGGCATAAGAAGTTTTAATCCGATTCGACTGAAGTTTACTCATAACCAAGAGCGCAAAGATAGTTTGATGGTCCCTTAATAAATCACATATGTATATGCATATGAAACAATTCAATTTCACGTGATATCTTTTAATTTTTATTCCCCGAAGAAATTTTTCTTCGAGCACTAGACTAATAATAGTTTTAATACTACTAAATGATCGAGTAGTGTGTTTAAAAATTGAAAGTGAACTCACGTTATATTGGAAAGCCAATCAGTTATTCCATTAATCTTGAATCGAAGATTCCTGATATTGGGAAGAGTGTATCTGAAAAGAGAAGTTATTTTTTTATTATTTATCAAAATAATTGATTAGCAAATATATAATCACTCGGCCAAAGAATTTATATCGTGAATGAAAATTCTGATCATACATCTTGCACAAGACTCACAATGCTATGTCCACATACAATGTCAACGAAACCGATCTGTAGTCGATATTTGCAAATTTGTTGTGCAAATACAGGCAAATTTGCGAGTAAACAGTAAATGAGGACGTAAATATGTAATTTGCATGTAATTAACCCATGATGTAATAGATGCAAATAGTCCATTATTAGATTTCCAATTTTCTAAATTTGAATCGTAATAAGGTATTAAAATTTAAATATTTAGCAAAATATTTTTCTAGAATTCAAAAATCCGCTTTTTATCCTGCGACATCGAATCTTTTCCTCCTTTTTTCCAGCAAAGCAAATCTTCACTGATCTCTTCCACTCGAGTGACGTTTCTCCTAAAATCAGACGCGTCTCAAATCCTGCAAATGGGTAGGACTTATCGAGTTGAATGAGCATTTCGATTCAATGTTCGAAAATGTGGAAATTCGAAGAGTGTCGTTGATTTTTATTGCTCACAAATGGCAAAGGGTCTCTCACTTTCGTCCGACATCTTAACGCCTGAAACAGTCTTTGGAGTTACTTTAAATGACTGTCTGGCGTAGTCCCAGGACATTCAAGTCTCTAAAATAATCCCATTGGTGTATTCCTCCGATTATACATATAATATCACATATGAAGACTCTATATCGCTACTTCTCTGCTATCAAATCTTTGACGATCTGAATATCATCCAAGATTACCAACGCAGAGTGCAGATATTCACATAAATTGGGGCTGAATGTTACAAGTATTACTCTTAAAATTCAAATATTAGTTCAAATATTGCTACCTTATATCAGAAAAGCTTCGGAATAGGTCGAACTAGAACTCGTAAAGGGATTTGATCAAAATCATATTCCAAAATGCACAAATATTTAGTGAAAAATGGCAATATTTCTAAAGTTATTATAATAGAACTGGGTGCATCCTTCTCTTAATTGAATGGCTGGTTGAATAAAGGAAATACGAGATTTTGATTAAATTCGGTGACTTTTCAAAGAGTTTTTCAGTAAATTTCAACTCTTTTCCACTTGAAATCTGAATAAATTCATCAGAGTGACTTTCTCAAACATTCCAACAAATTTTCAGCTGGAAAGTTATAATTCTCATATTTCAACGTCTATCTTCATAACTTGGAAAGGATATTCGTGAAAAAGTCGCGGAAAAGAGGACGATAGAACACGTCGACTACAAAAACTGCTGAGAATATTTCTGCACTCTTTTTCCCTTACAGCCCGAAGCACTTATGTAGCAATGTAAGTAACCTTGCTACAAATATCGATACTTTTGTACATGTGTAAGTTTCATGTGGATGACGCTGTGCAACTAATACACTTGCTGAAAACCATGTGGGACGTCTCGCTTCATCGATAGGAAGTTGTACACCTAGACGAGAACAAGTCCCCTAGGAACTCGTCAGTTCCTGCTTTACTTACTTATACTTTTGCTTCGTTTTGCATATATCTATAAAGATAATACGACTCTGAAGCATAGATACATCCCATGTACACCTTTGATTTTCGATTTTAATAGGTTTTCTTTAAATTAGAACAATTATGCATTCACATATAATAAATTTATAGAAAGATTATCCTTTATTTAAATAAACTAAAAACTTTCAATTAAATACGTGATTCAGGAAAGATGTCAGACGTGATTAAAAACGTATTTAAATTGAAAATCTTTGATTTCTAACACGTTTAACTGCATTCTTATCATTTAACTCATGGGGTAATAAATTCTTTGAATGTGATTTACGTTCACATTATGCAAATTATTTCAATCGTTCCAATCGTTTCGCCAAGCTTATATATACATTCGTATGGAATTCCAAATGTTTTTCTTCTCTATACGATCTCTCTAGCAGGGCTTCGAAATTTCTTTCTCTTTATCGCTTTCTGTTTTTATTCCCCTTTCTACAAAGTAGAGAGCTTTTAAAGACCTTTAGCTACGCTGGTTTTAACCGGTGGTTTAATTCCGCTTCGCCTAAATCTTCGAGCTATATCGAGTGAAAAGGTTTTACAAAAACGAGCCGGATTTTAAAAAACGTAGACTCGAAAGAAGAAAGCTTCGATCTGGATAATCAAACAGGCCACGAGCGTCGAAGCAGATATGGAAGAATAGTTAAAAATTTTAAGAATTATATAATCAATCGTAGAATTTTAAAAATATACTAAATTATTCAAATTTAAATTCCTTTGAGCTTAACTATAATTTCATTTCGAATTGAGAATAACTTTTTTCTTTATTTGTCTAATTTGTTGAACTAGATATCATTTTTAGGGATGGCAGTCACAATCAATAATTAATCAATTTAGCAATATCTTAATTTCATAAAAGGTTTCAGAGCTATTCGAAGCTCTGCAGATTTGGATATAGGTATATTATTTATAAATATCCAAATATTCCAAATCGTACCTTTAATCTGCGACATGAGAAATAATAATAAAAAAACTCTTGTGTAAGTTTAATAAGGTAAATCAAAATATTGACCTAAGGGTTACTTTTATGCTCATGGGGTAGACTTGTTACTATGCTTTTACCGACATCAAGAAGGTCTTAAAATGCACTTCGTTGTATATTACATTGTAGATGTGTCGCAGATGACGATTTATGGGTTACGATGCATTCACGAACGCTTTATGTTTTATAGTTTAAGTTCCTGGTACAGTAAGTTATTCAAAAATTAATATAATGCCGTCTTTTATAGTGAGATACTTTAGGGTGTGTTGAAATGTAATATTCTTTAATGGTTTAGTTGCTTTTTATCCCTCCGCTGTAATAAAACCTTTAAAAAATCAAATTATAAGAACACCTATCAACTATAAAGTAACTTAAATAATTGAAAATATTAAAAAATTCATAGTGTAAGGAAAATGATCTATTCTATCCGGAAAAACTACTTATAAGAAATTTATCGGAAAAAATGAGGCGCCAAGTAAGTCGCATTAGCCTTAGTCTGAAAGTAAAGTAACATTAAAGTTGCATCAAAAAGCTGAAGTCCTATTTTTCACAAGTTTCCGACTATATTTCACAGGGAATGTCACGCCCAATGCACTCAGTATAGTGTGCCTAACTTACAGAACAAGTTGCAGCCTCTACACGTTCAAAGTTTATTTTGGTGACGTAACGGAAATATGTCTAAAACGGCCACTCTGATAAAATGGCTAATCTTAAATAAATCATTATGAAAGACGAATTAAATATCTTTTTTTTAGTGCAGAATTTAAGTGATTTTAAGGAATTAAAAAAAATCAAAATAGTTCCAAGATTTTGAATTTATTTTAGATCTTTTGAAATCTCTTAAATCCCCTTAATTAACTCTTCCGCAATCTCCTAAAATACTTCAACAAATATTTTGGAATCGTTTGAAATATTTCGAAATATATCGAAATCTTTTGAATTTTTTGAATTCATTTTATATCCTTAAAATTATACACTCACTTTGAGATTTTCATTTTATAGAAGCAGTTTTTATGATATGATTATTTTTGAGACTAAAATCAAATTATTGAAGATTAAGGTATTTTAACATAAGATTTTTAAAAACTATCATAATCATAAATTACTGACAATGGCGCGTGCTTTAAAGCGCGCGACATTCTAGTAATATTTAAAACTAAGCAGAATTTATTGTCCATAACTACGCGTTTGCAAAGATAGGTCATATGCAATCTGAGCACGTTGGATTTTATCGTAGGCGTGCTTTGCCGGCGGTGGGTTCCGCGAAATTCGAAATCGGAGCGATTACCGCGGCCGTAAGCGTAAATGGAGGATTATTATCCCGTGGGATTAATTTCCAGGCACTCCGTCGAATATCCTGACGATTCTTGCCTAATTGCTGCTCGCTCAGAGACTACGTTGAATACCGCAATCCGACAGATTAAGCAAAACTCCAAACCTGAGTGCCGATTGTATCTTGATACTAAATTATTTGATCATTTGTGGGGATATCATTCCCAAGATTTACGAAAATCGGTCTACATTTCACTTAGGCCGAGAAAAGTGCGCGTGGCTCTAGATTATCATGTTAATATTGCATAAATATTTATATGCCGTTACGAAAAAGTGTGACAGGAAAAACACCACAAGAAATCCTGTCATTTTTTTCCTTTCATATTTTTTCGTAAGAGTCTGTTTCTAGGTATAGTCATAGATTTTATGTTCTACATTGTAATTTTGAATCTAGCTTTTTTACTAGAGTGAATTGTTTTATTTTTACCAGTAATCTTTAAATCTTGTGCCTCTCCTTGCCTTGTGCTTAGGCACCGTAACCGTATTTAATTTCAGGAGGCCCTGGCATTTAATTAATTTTATTACTGTCCCTTAACTCCTTTGTTTAACGACTGTAGACGCAGCAATTTCTGTGGTTACAAGCTAACAAAACTGAAACTGCAAAAGATTACCTTCTTTCAACTAAATTATGTTATAATGAAACAAAATTTTTTATCAAAATCATTATAAATTAACTTATAAAACGGATGCGAGTTGTGTAATTGAAAGAAAATAATTTGATCTCACAGCTGAAATTCTTTCTTTCGCTTTTAATACAGATGTCAATAAAAGTTCGAGAGTAATTTCAGTTATATTGAAAAAGGAAGAGCTATAAGAGAGGACAATAATGAAAAATGTTAAAGTGCGAGTAGAAGTGAAAAATAAAACCTCTCTTGAGTTGATGAGCCTCTTCAGAAATGAATTGCGTTTAGATTTTTCTCGCTCTGTCCCGTTAAGAGAACGAATCGAAGAAATTATTAAACCAGCAGACAAAAGGTTTCTAGTGATGCTACACTCGCATCGCTATTTTGCTCTTCAACAACCTCTGCCCAAGGGCAGATGAGAGGCCCTTATCAGTCATAGATTCATAATCGACTGTTAGAATTACAGATGAAGATTTGTGAAAGTGATTTACGTTTCTTTCTACAAAAATCGCATTTATTTGTGATAAATAAATTAAGACAGCTTGACGCCCTAGGCGGTAAAATTATGGCAAAGAATTTTATGGAATTTCTAATTATTTGAAGAAATTTAATGATATTTTAAAGGATTTAACAATATTTTATGGAATTTTGAGTAAATTTAAGGAATTTCAAGGAATTTTATGAAAAAGGATTTTAAGTATTTTTAAAGTCTTCGAAGGGATTTCAGGCTATTTCACGAATTTTAAAGGGGTTTCAGGAAAAATGTAATAAAATTTCGTTTTATTTAATTTTTTTTAAATCGCCAATTATCTTGCCGCTTCCAAAATCACGGCGTCCCTAGACAGCCGCCTAGTCTGCACATACTTTAATATGTCTATTGATAAATAAAGATTTATTCAAACTAGATATATCACGATGTATTTACCGAAAAAATTTATTATGTTAGAAGCAAAGTAAGACATTTTTCTAGGCGGATGATATACAACGATTTAGAATTTACTTTTTCCGACCACTTCTTACCTCTACACCTCAATTTATCAAGATTCGTGGTTGAGAATCGTCGCCAAGTACAATTTTTCACAAACCATCTTTTAATCATCAATCTTCCCGCAAATAATATCTTATAATCTTACACATCTCACAAACAAAAAATAAAATAACGATAAGAAAATACCGAAAATAAAACTTTTTATCTTCAATATTATGAACACTTTTTGATTAAAATATTTTTCTTTGTGATCAACTTTTTCCATTATGTGGTGAAAGTGCTGATAATACACGAGTATACTATCTCTTAAATTGTAAGTTTATGATGGCTTAAATAAACTGTTGACGCACATCCGTCGTATAGGGATTAAGCGTTACACCACGGATTGGAAATACTCTCCGGTCTCATAAAAGTATACTATACTACATGCGATGTTGAATAATTGGGCAGTAAACGTTATTCGGTATTTTGCTTCGATATCAATTTATGATTAGGATTAGAATAAAAATTTGTTGTCATTTCTAATACATAGAATCGTAATAAATAAAATATTTATAATAAAATTCTAACCAAAGTTTGTCAATTTAGAAGCTTTTAAGGATTTAATAATAAAGAACTTTCCTTCAATCTATTTGTCGTGAAAAACAAAAAAAAAAATGAAGAAGATAAAGAAACGCGGAAATGCTTGACAAGGTACTGGGGTAAAAATTCATTTCTTTTCTTCCAGTAAAGTGCAACCCATAAATCACGTAAACCTTTTTTTCCTGCTTCAAAATTGATTCCAAACCAAGTGGATGAAATGGAAGTAAGGAGACAAAAAATATTTGGGTCTAACAATACATTGACATTTCTTGGGAAGGTCGCCAAAGAACGGTAGAGATAAGAAAAGCTGCAGAGAGATTTCCCTGATTGTATTCTATAATTAATATTTTAGTTATAATTAATAGTTTAGTTAAGGTAAATTTTTGTTTGTTTTATAAGTAAAGTGGGTCAGTATATTTTTAATGTTTATTACTAATTGAAATTTTGAGTTTAAAATGAAGTTCAATTTGCGATACTTTAAATCGTGAGTTTCACTCAGATGGAAATTTCAGTACCGCGCCAGTACTGGCAACTTTCAGCCGAATTATCTTTATAATACTAATTTCAGTACTGTAATGTCAGTTGTAAATTTCCTCCTTATTGTTTATTTAACTTTTGTTTGTTACGAGATATTGGAAAGAAAACAGATTCCTGGTAGCTTTCGATGCCTCCGGGTTAATGGTAATTAATAGCTAGAAACGGTAACTAATTGGCGCCTTCCATATCCTTTCTGTGAAGACCATATTTCAACGGCTTAAGTCGAGTATCTGCTCTGCTTTTTATATTACTAGACATGAGGGACATCTTAGTATTGGCCTTTTGCTGTCTGCAAAAAATTCAAGATATAAAGACGGAAATGAATCACTGGCACCGACTGAGAAATTTATATTCTCAGGTCACAAGAACCCGGTATCTATTCTTTAAGATTTATATCTGTCAGTGGATCTAATTCGCACGACAAATGCTTCGTTCTTCCGCCTTACCTGGAAATCATCAGTACAATTTCCGGAATTTATTTCCAATTCTTCGTTGTTTTTTATCATTAGTATTTTTAAATATCATTATACGTATTTCAGAATATTCATTCTTGCTATATAAATTTCGTTTATGCATGTAAATGTATCAACATTTTGGCATATAAATTCCTGAATACAATTCTTATGAATCGAAATTTACATATTATTTCTTTCGGAATGGATTCGAGAGTCCTATAATGCTTTGGAATATTGTACTGAATAAGGCAAGCTTTTCCATAAATTGTGTGTAGTTGACTTCTGCACTATTACTCACATTTCATTTTATGTCAACTGCACTGCAGTAGGATAAAATATGTCGAACACTGTTCAATAAAAATGGGGAAAAATGAATATGTAATAGAATTTAATAACTTAATATTTACTTTTCGGAACTTGCATTTTTGAATAGTAGAATTTTGAAATTTTTTCTAGCATTTTTATTACATTTATGTGTTACAGTTATACACTTATATATACGTTTTTTTATCATTGACATGAAAAACCGTAGGTTTTGAAGGATTTTTAGAGTTCGTGATAACGCATCCGAGGCAAATAAAATAGCGGTGAAATATGCACCACCACACGAAAGAAATAAAATATGCTTGTATTCGCAACAGTGGACGTCGAGCCATCGCCAAAGGGAAACGTTCTACGGCAACGTTTTAACCAGAAACCGTGAAAAACGACTGCCTCTTTTTATAGAATTTTACTTGAATTATCACTCCAAGTTGCAAATATCGAATGGTTGCGTATCATAACAGATTAAACGATTAAATATATGCTGCACAGTAAATGAATGCGCTTCGAAACACAGATGTTCAAAGAACAATTCATTTGGAATAATTCAGTTAGTAAATAAAACTTTTAAATAGATTAGTAAGTTGTTCCCACTAAATCACTTTGGTAATAGGTCTTCCTATTTCATTTAGTAGACGTGTGAAGAAATTACTAATTCAGTAGTCAAATATAACGCTACAAATTCAATTAGTCAAATTTTGATTAATTTAGATTGAGAGAGTTAAATAATATTGCTCGTATTGTGAAAGCATGGTTTAAATCTCTCGTTCTACATCAAAAGAAATTATAATTTTAATTAAAAAAGCTCGCCTCGTTACCACGAGCTTATTATTATTTTTTTTTTTTTATATATACCGGTCCCCAACTGGTTGTTTATTTCCCGTGTGGAAATTTCCCCACTTGAAATGGATCGTAAAAAACGTGCACAGGAATAAGCAAGGGTAAGATTAAAAAGACATAGATCCTTAAAAAAATTAATCGCGAATGAACAGGATCAACCAGCATCCTCGAATTCTTCAAATTAATAAACCATAACCAAAATAGATTAAACCATAGATCAGATTCTCTCGCGAGAACCCGATCAGATTCTCCTGACGGGGACCTTAGTTTTTAAGCGTTACGATGTCAATTGGGTCCTGACTATTTTTCTGACCAGCGCCTGACTAAACATAGGGAAACTGGCCTGGGCCCTACCAAATCCCAATTTAAATTTCTTCACGGGTTCGCCATCATCTTTGAAAGAAAGTAGAGCACAAGATCCTCATCAATGCAATAATATTTTCCTCGTCCTCGGGATTGCTCATTTCTCATTTATTCAACGATCATGAAACATCCTTTTTAATTTTAAACATTTCCGACATCTCTCTAATGTCGCGTCTTGCATTCGATAGAAATGAAAGACCTTGTTGATATGGATGCTTTGAGTCAGAAACGATACCTCCTCTAAAGTCAAGTACTTGCTACTTTGTTATAAATGAATTTGATAACATTTCTCAGTTATCATTGTTCATCCTTTATCCGTAAAAAAGAAATCATTTTAACACTAGTGACCGGTAAAACTATAATATGGAAGATTTACCATTAATGAATCATGTATCCGCTTCGAAATTTATATAACGTAAACATTACCCCGTTTTTCCTGTGAAGATTGACTAAGCACGAAATTTTCATCTCTATCAAACGATCACCTTATGCAATGTTCATTACCTGATATAATTTAACAACCCCTGGAGTATAAAAAGGTCGAAATAAAATCTTTGTCCGTGTTTAAATTATCTTCCGGAAACAGGTATAAACCTTTTCTTTGAAGAGTTTTAGAGTACTGGTTGAGATAGTAAAATTATATGTAAAAAGCTAAAATACTTGGAAAGAAAAAAAAAATACGTTTTATCGCATTGTCTCAAATGAAAATTAACAAAAAATAGAGTATAAGATCAAGTTGTCTCGTTAAAATATACAATAAATAAATAAATTTCAGTTACACCAGTAATTTAGTGTCTTCACTGAATTTTATGAATTGGATGGATGCCAATAAGTGAATGGAGATGAAAATATGTTATCGGATCGGGACGCACACGTAGAACACATTGAGACAGAGGTATAAAAAATAGAAAAAGTGAAATGTAATTTCCGCATTTACCGATGCATGGACACATATTTGTACACGGCATTCGTGAAATGTGACTACAATTTCGTAGAAACGTGTACGTAAAACCGATTGAATCTACAAAGATCTCATTATGGCTTGCCAAAAATTCGAGTAATTTTTCCGGTTTGGAATTCCAGACTCTTTCAATATATTCTTATGAACAAGCTTTAGTATTTTACGTATTTCGTATAAAAATAACTTTTGAATTCAATTCTTTTTCTTCAGTAATGTGTCTATTTTGAAGGAACTAGTTTAAATTTTGTGACGTTTTCATTAGTGACCTTTGAATATAGGGTAAGTCGTCTGGAGTAAATCCGGCTCCTGCATAAATTTCATATTGTTTGCAAGATGCAATGCAGACAGGTCACCATTAATTAATGAACTTAGACGGGATTGTGGTAATTTGCATATTACATTCATATAATTAGCGTAATATATTAGAGAGGTGAGCAGATCTAGAGTATAGATTCCTTTGTGTGCAAGTACGGAGTAAATTAGTGATGAAATTACTATGTGATCTACGAAAATGGTATTAATCAAGGTAAATGCGTGACAACACGCATGACTGATTTTCGACTGTAAACACTATTGATGACGGCTGTAATAATTATCTAGACCATAAATCACTTTTCAGCAAACCGATATTGCAGACCAGTATGTTTTTGATCAACTTTATATTGTGTGAACAGAATTTTAATTCCAATTTCCTTTACTTTGATATCTCTGCACCATGTTTAGTTCAAACTCAAATATGCTTATGAAAATAAAAATGTGCATATGTGCACACCCAAGTGAAAATAATATGCAGAGTTCCTGAAGAACGCCTAAATAAATGAAGATTCAATAATGAATAACATGAAGTTGCTTAGTAACCTGAGCATTCTGCAGAAACTCTGCATAGTATTTTTACCTGGGCCAAAGATATTTTTGCCTGGGCATAGACGCAATGCAAAGTTTGTAGGTGTTATCATATACTTCATGCGACATTCATTCCAAAGGCACAAAATTCCTTCAACCTGCTCTTCACCTCACGTATTCGTAACTAGTGACCGAGAAGCAATTCGATGCATACGAAAGGCTATTTTCATTCAAGGTAGCACACCAGGGTTTTGCTGTCTAAACTCTAAATCAGCCTTCGCGTATCGCGAAATCTAGGGTCAAAATACATATTTTTAATAAAGATCTCTTTCATATCTTTTATGCTTAGGGCTTCTATTTCGCGTTGTAGTATTATATAATTTACATAATCAAAAGTTAAATTTTTTTGAAAGAAAAACGTGTATTGTGTTTTTAGTAGATAATAAAGCACATCTCATGCATGTTAATCCCTTACAGCTTTTACTGTGTAATTCAAAAACATTCCCAAGTGCTTTTGGACACAGATTCCGACGCTCGAGGCATATGCTTCACACGAATTTTAATGAGAATTTTCTTGTCGTGATACGACATAAGAGTGAAAACATTCTCACTTTAATACGAGCACCGCCTGGAGCAATGTATCGATGTAAAGTGGAAATTTTTCTGACAAGGTACTGACCTTATCTACTGACACTAGATATAGAACATTATGTGTCTGTAAAATTAAATAATTGATTTAAATTGAGAGATCGAGTATAATAATGCTTCTAAAATTAATATTCGGAGATTGCAAATTAAGGAAAAACACTTATAATGAAAACTGGAAAAATTTTCTAACTTCTGAGGTTTATTTTTTATATTTTCGTGTAGCGTAGTAAAAGTCGCATTACCATAAGTTTTGCATCCTGCGGGATTGTTTTTCTCGGCTGGATGCGGATTTGTAGGTATACGCGTAGGTGTGCTTTCGAACGAAAACTGCGACCCAAAATAAGAACACGCAATCCGGTAAATATTGGAAATGCATTAAATTTTGATAAAACCCCCTGACGCTGCATTTTCCATGAATGTTGGTAAAATATATTCTGAATAGGCGATTCATATGTAGGGCTTAACAACGTCTACGTTTTACAAAAATATCCTCTATCATAGTACATATGCAAACATCGTAAAGTATCATGATATAACAGTGTGCGTTTCAGGTTGTAAGACAATGGAAATTGATTGAGGATAACGTCAAATTCATTGCTGAACAACTTGCACAAAAATGAAATCAATTGAGTCCCTTTAATAAAAAATTAGAGCCAATTTTTTGTTGATATTCTATTTAATATTTTAGACTGTTAAAGTTCCTTTTGTAGACATTTTCTCCTAACAAAAATATGTGTATAAAATTTGTTGATTTATCCAACTCTCGAATGTTGGAAACAAATATTTGTTCTGTAAATAAACCGAAAATGTATCAATTGTTGTGTAAAAAGTAAAGTAAGAAAATAAATACAAATTCAAAAATAATATCAATTTAAAATCAAAACAGAGCATAAACTGAATTGATAAAAATTACATTCCCAAGTTTTATGGTCACTTTTGTAATTAAATTTAGAGGCACTTTTGACATTGTGAAAAAAATAAAGGTTGAAGATTTCAGCAACTGGGAGGTGCTGGCTTTTTCCTCTCGTGCAATTATCCTCGTAACTACATTGCGTTAACGACGTTTCATGTCTGCGCGGTTTTAAATTGCCGCTTGAGGGTAACGTAACATGCGTGGTGTGACGATCTCGTAAAGTTTTTTTAAGGGTACCATTTACTTTCATGGTATCAGCCCTGTGGCTCATATCATCGATAATAGATCTACCGTAAAGCGTGAGTGGAAATTTAAATTGTTACAAACATCCTCTTTTAATATTCGAGGCAGCCGGTACGTTTACGTTTATGGTTAAAACGCACTTTGCGTAGTAATACATTATTGAAAAAATAGAAAAAATATCGCTCGGAGCTGCCGTTCGCAGATTTCAATGATTTAAATAAAATTCATTCGAGCAATTTACAATAGAGTGGACGATCATCACAGATGAACGAACACCGAGTCCATGACTGGAAATTTTACCAGCTGGACTGAAACTTTTTTGCTTTAGCCATTCCACATTTCAACCGAGAAAAGCTTTTCGAAAACTTCAAGATCATCTGGAAATATAAATTTCAAATAGTATGTTTTGATATTAATACTACACTGAGAAAAAATGCTCGGGAATTTATTCTCATTGATTTTCGAGCATTTTTATCTCAGTGGAATATAATATTTAAAATGAGGTTTAGTAACCAAATCTTTTTAACATTATTTACTTGTAGCTCGGCTTGTAGATGTTTTTAACGAATTTATTGGTACTGCATAATATTATTCTAAACATTTTTATATAATCATGATATTTATTTTGCCTGTAAGTTTAGATTAAAATTTCTTACGTTTTTTTTTTTGGGAACTTTCATTTAGATAATTTCGATAAGTTCCGAGTCACCTTATGTCTTCTCTTAACAAAAAAATATATTTTTGATGAAATTAAATTAAGGCGCGATTAATTTGAGGAAAGGAGAAACTCACGTTTCGTGGATTAATTGAAAAAAAATGGAAAGCTACTCAATCGACCATCCGGGTCGAGAGCGGTCGCGCGACTGAAACTGCTGTGCTCACAGCATCCCTTTCGTGCCTTCCCCTGGAAGCCTCCAACATCCCCTTCTCCCTGGTCCTCACCATCTTCAGATTCTGCTCCCCTTTCTGGATACCATTTATGTACTTCCATATCTGTCCATTGACTCTTCGTATTCGTTTACTGTTTGCTATGATACACATTAAATGGGCCTGTCTCCGCATCCATTTTTCAGAAAGTGGCTTCTTTTGTTTCCCCAAAGTATCATATTTTTGATTGGATTAGAAATTGAGCCATAAATATAATACCTGGGTCAAAAATAACAATTTCTGCACTAAAAAATAGTTCGTCCAAACTACTTTGCTTTTTAAAAAACCAAAAAATTAATTAAAGTTTGAGGGAAGTGCATTCTATATTATTGCATTGCCTATTGAGTAAGTTTATAAGAATATCAAATCATTAATTAATTATTCACAAGATAATCAATATTTCCTATAAACGTTTCTGCCTATCTGCCTTTTTTATTACCTTACTGATGTTGAAGTGGGCTTTATTTAAAATTCTATTTATTAAAACGGAAATTGAATGAAATTTAAAGCAACAATTAATCCTCAGTTTACCTATAATGAAAGCAAAGCATCCAATTTGTGAGAAACTGATAAAACAGTTAAGCAGTTTTCAAACGGATATTGTCGAGAGGAAATGCTGCAAGTTCGAATCGGAATGATGGTACGAAGCTTACAATGTACATATGTACAATTGTTCACACAAACAAGTTGGGAGAAAAGAAGCTCAATACTGGAATCGTCATATATAGGCATGATAGTCCAAAATCTGATGGACATAGACTCTTCCAAAAAAAAGCAAACCATTGTGGAGGTTCACATTCATCGGTCGTTGAACCAAGATTCAGAGAAACCACATACAATTGCTGAAAAGGTTCCTAAAGTGGACATCGATCTTCGTTTTACGGATACACATATTTTATGTCTTTATTCATACTAAAATATAAACAGAGATAGAACATATAATACAAAGATAAATTAGAGGAAAAAAGAGAACTTTATGAGCACTCAAAAGTTAACTACTCCGCCAAAGGAATGTAAAACTGTAATGAACTTATAGGGTTTATAATTTAAAAGTTAGCGGAACAAATATGAGAAAGCGTAACAGAAGAATTCACAAAGAAGATAAAAAAAAATTTTATAGTACATTGTTACTGTTAATTTTTTCTTAAACTATACTCTCAGGACCTTTAAAAACAGTACTTTTTAAAAATCAGTCAGCTATTACTTCAATTTTCCGAAGTTTTAGTCACATTTATCATTTCTGGACATTATCCACTCTACCATCAGAAAAGTTTTGTGATTGATTTATCAATATTTCATGGCGAAAAAATTAACAAGTTTTCCCACACAAAAAGTTTTCCCCAGAGCCTGAAAGTTTTATTCCAATGGATACAGAATTTCTCCTTAGAATTAAATTCTGGATAACAGAAACTTTTTGCTTTTATCAAAACAAATTAAATTATATAAACTATTCAAAGATATTTGATTGTTTTTTAATGTCAATTCTTTTGATTAAATTATTTTAAGTTGAGAAGCAACAAAAAATAAAAACACAAAAATTACCCTTTTTGTTTTTTAATTATTAAACATTTAAGTACAATGACAAAAAACACACACGTTACACTAAATATATACAAATTTATGTATATATGTACAGTTTTACACAATCTACGAGTATAATAATCAACTATATAGGATCCCTAATTTTGTACAACGTACCTAAAACTATTTTTAGAATTCTTGTTGTGACGTCAATTTTGCCTCCTACTACAGGCAATCAGAATTCTGACTCAAGAATAATATTCCACAATTCCCGAGTACCTGATTACCAAGAGAAAGTTTTGCGTTTTTTAAAGGTTTTAATTCTCACTCTATGTACTTTCTTAGTAGCGCAAAAAAAAATTGTAGATTTAAACGTTCAGACTTCTTAAAAATTAAAAAACAATGTTTTTTAAATAGTAAAATGACAACCCTGTCAAATTTTGTTTCCTTATTTTATTTAAGGCTGCATCTACTCGTCCCGAAATTCGGGATGACTAAGAACCGAAAATGAGCAAAATGGCTTGTCATCCCGAAAAAGTGGACTTTGGGAAAAGGATCGGAATGTTGTCTGAACTTTAGTCGTCTCGAAATTCGAGACGAGAAGACACTTCCTTTATTTCTATATATAAACTAAGCGAACTTTACGCTTTACCATTAAAGTTATGTATTTATTTGCGATATCGTGTTCCCGCATTTTTTCCAGGTACTTTAGTAACATTTATTTTTCTACGAAGTGATAATTTCCAAATGTTGTTTAGAATTTAGCTATTTATGTAAGCGCTTGATTAGAATTTTACGCAGTTTAAAGTTGCTCTTGAAGAAGTAATGGAGATTGAAAAATGAATAGGTCTTTTTAAAGAACTAATTTGAATTTTGCAGTTAAATAGTTGGAATCATCGGATTTAACAAATTAACTAATTAAAAGTAACAAATTCGCGTTTATTAAAATTAAGAATAAAGCTACTATTAAAACCTGAGCGAATTATCACTAGAATTGTAATATTTTTGGATATTTGTCTTACTGCCCTAAATCGACAATATTTTTTTTAGTAAATTCAAAAATTCCTGGCGCAAGTCCATTTGGGTCCAGTGACAAAGTTTTTAGGTCCCTTTTTTCTTGTTGCTGGCCTTTTTTCTGAATCTAGTCATCAAATTCATTCAGCTGTGATGATTTCCATCCAAGGCTCAAGAGAAATCTGCAAGTATTTTGAGTGAAAAATAGTTCAGAATTGTACATCAAATAAAATATCAGAAATTAGAGCAAATGACTTACGTTTTCGCAGATTGCATGAAACCTTTAGGACCACACGAAAAAACGCAAGCTTGCGGAACCATGTTCCCAATTAATTCGGACAATAATTCCTTAGAAATTTCTCCACGTCTACCGCTCCAAGAATCATCAGGTTGCAGTAGAATGTTAGTTACTTTCAATCTAAATACAAGAAAGAGAGTTAAAAGAAAATTTTTTTCAATATTTCAACTATTTTTTTTCTAATTAGAAAATGTGCAACTTACTTTTTATCTAAGGAAATCCTTTCCAACTCTAAAGAATAGAAAATGTTCTCCTCATTCTTGTTAAAGTTAAGTAAATTTATCATGACTCTGGAAAGAGAAAGGAATCGTTTTTATAGTGTTGCTGAATCTATTTTTTATAATGAATAAGATCAAATAAGATCTTTTTAAAGTAAGATGAAAATAAAAAGGCGAGAACTCACACATTACGTCTACAAAGCGCCCTCTGAATAATACTCAGCATTGCAGTCAAACCAGTACCCGCAGCCAACATATGAATTGTGGAATACATGTCAAAGGACTCCACTATAAAGGTGCCTAACCCACAACTCAAAGTCAATGTCTGCCCTGGCTGTAAACTAGTCATGGACGGAGTGAGTGCGCCATCGGGATATCGTTTTACCATCAGACATATACAATCGGACGTGTATTTTGGCACCATATTTTCAGGATGAAGGCACGGCGGGACAGGAGTGTACATTCTAGAAACTTCAGTTCCTAAACAAAAAGAGAATAATCTTATTTTCTTCAGATTTCAGAAATACATCATAGTGTATTAGAAAAGGGTCGAGAATTTTTGATTCGAAGGGGGAAGGGAGTTTGATTTTACACTTACACATTTTTTTACTTTTCATTGGAAAGGGGAGGGGGTTTTTATTGGGAAGTAGAAGCGGTACTCTCTGACTGCGTGGGGAATGAAAATGCTTTTACCACATTTTTGCCACTCACCTAAAACATTCATTTTAGCTTCTACATGTCGACCAATGGGAACAAGTTCCAAATAGTCTTTTGCTCTTAGGACCAAAAAATGAACCATTTTGCAAAGAGAAGTGTTGCTGACGACTTCGTACTCTTTATACGATCGCACATTGTTTTTTGCCTCGTACTCCGTCGATCGAGATCCATAAGATTTCCACAAAGTTCCAGTCTTTTTCGTAAATGTGAATTCCACCTAAAATTTAAAAATCTATTTTAGACATCGAGAAAGGCAAAGAAATTTTGATAAAAAATGAAGAAACTTTATGTTAAAATTACCTCCATTGTATCGTGATTTCTTTCCCAATGAGGAGGCCATTTCACATCTCCTGCTAATCGAAATTCGTGCTTTACGATATCTTTATCCAAATATCCAAAATGAATACTAAAAAGAATATGCGAATCGCCCAATCTCGTCAATTGAAAATTAGCTGCTGGATAATTAACCACGGCTTGGTACGAAAAAGTGATCGTATTAGTTGTTTGTTTCCAATTCAGCTTAACATTAGGAACGGAACTGGAACTCACGGCAGGTTCTTTTTCACTCGACATTTCTGTAATTAATATAAAATTGTTAATCACATATATTATTTTAAAAAATGTATCCGTATAATATTGAGAAACAATTATTTACTTGAAAGATCTGGCGTGACTGTTGGAGGGACAATCATTTCCAAAGTAAGAGCATTTTCCGAATTCGAAGAGACTCGACTAAGCTTTCCTACAACGCATTTTTGAAGAATGCTTTGATAATTTACCCATGCGTGAACCTGCAATTAAAGATCTGCGAGTACGTGAAGAGAGTCACCTACGAATGACATTTTTAATTACATCTATGTGGAAACAAGACTTACGTTCTCGAAAAGTTTAGTTGCATCCTTTCCAACGCCTTTCATTAATTCTTCAATTCCACCTGGATGAAAGTCCATGTAGCGTGTAACGTTAAATACAATTCCTGGAAAGAAATCGTGAAAGTTATAACAAGAATTACAATTTTTAATAAAAACTCTGAGAGATAAAAAATTACAAACCTCTTATCGCTATCCAGGCATCATTTTCCTTGTTATGTTTAGCTAATTCAGCCATTGTAACAACTCGAGGCACGCCGCCCACACCAGTTAAATCAACCCCTGAAGAGCCCAATCTAATCCAGTCCATGAGACTGTGACCCGGAGCCAAGGCTGTTTTATTCCGAGGATTACCTGGGATAATTTAGTGATTTTATTAGATTATAGTAAAACGAAAAAGCTCCGTGTGATATCGAATTATCGATTTTTCTATTTTAATAATAATAAACATTGACCATAGAGCTAAAATGGAAATAACACTTTCTATAGGTTTCATGTTCTTCATCACAATATAAAATAAAATACATTTATCGATAGATATTCGTATATGCAAGAATTTTTTTTGTCATTAAAATTTAAAAATGTAAGCTGTCAGACTTTTTTTTCTTAAAGTATTCTAAACTGATTTTCATACTGTCTCAATCTGAATTAGTTAAATCTTACTAATGAGTGGTAGTTACTATAAATTAGCAAAAAGTGACTGCTAGAGAAATTACTAATTCAGTAGTCAAATATAAGGCTATTAATTCAATTAATCAAATTCTTACTAATTCAGATTGAGAGAGTACTGTTACATTACGGTTGTACTCATTATAAACAATTACCATAATCTCACTCTCTTCTTGATTTCTTAAAAATAAAATGTCACCTCACCCATATAGAAAAATATTGAAAAAACTATTACAGAAACTATTGTTAAATAAATTAACCTTTTCAAAGTTTTTCTAATACTTTTAAAAAGAGTAATTGAATTTCAATAGATGTGTCAATATTTGTTTCCTGGAGGACAGATATAAAATATAAATTACATTCTTTCATGAACGCCGTTTCAATTAATTGAAAAATATCAATTCATATTCGAATATGAGGTAATACGTCAGAAAATTTGAAATTGATATCAAATCAGCCATATTGGTATTTAGATATTTGTTTTGAAAACGGTACAGATGGTTAGTCAAAGGCAAAGACAACCGCAAATATAAATTCCACTAATTGGCAATTAATCTGATTACTAACCGTCCTGAACCTGTAGACCGAGATTTTGTGGAGACCCACTGCGGTCCATAGCGGAAATCAAAGGTGCTCCACAGCACCGAGGCATTGTCTCATAGAAGGGAAGCAATTATTGCTGAGTTCATTTTCTCAGCGGAGGGTATTCGCCTTGATTTAGTTCCTCTTTTCATCGATTGTGGGGAAATAAGAGAATTCAGAAATTGAAGGGGAAAACTCACAACTCAGGAAATGATGTGAGGTCTTCCATCTCATGCTTTCGATCGATATCTTCAAGAAAAATTGCTTTCGTTAACATTTTTCTGGATTTATGTGAATCATAGAACCTACATTATTACATCCATTCTTCAAAACAAAACATATTTGGAAAAATTGCAATTGCATCTTTCTTATCTTCTATATTCGAACCACGAGCAATAATTAATATAGTTTATGTTCTCTCTCTGTCATTTATATCCCTTCAATTATTATGTCTCTTATAGTTTCTATGAGTCTAGGGTTCATAAACCAGCCCTTGGTCAATCATAATTCCATTTATCACACATCACGTGATTCTAATTGCCTATACATTAACCACACTCTCCCTGAACACACACTCTCTATGATAAAAAAATCTCTACAATAAAAAACGTTGAAACTACTAAATACATGTAATGAAAAAGTTCACCTGATCTAAAACCTCCATTAGTTATGATTACTCTTCCATAAAATTCATAACGTAAACTGGAACTCGAATTAGGAATAATGAAGCCGGAAATTAGCGAGCATGTCATAAAGGCTTTTTCAAAGCACAAGCAGAATAGCCAAATTAGTAAAGTGTGGGTGGTATCGGCGAGTGGGTGGCATAGTTAACTTCAGACACGACACGTGCGTTATAGGGAATTATGGGGGATTCGTTAAAATACAGCGCTAAGTCCGGAAGAAAGTTCATAATGAAACCAGTAAGTTTGAAAAGTTATAAAGTGGTTTTTGTGTTCAAGGTCAAAATATAAGAATAAAACAGTACAGCACTGTAACGCGTTGAAGGATCGCAAGAAACTGCGCTGGTATACACGGAACTATACTACTCTGAACTCAGATAGATCAATATAGTAGCAGCACCGGCAGCCACCAGGTCACCCCGGTTCGCGCGCTTTTCTCTTCTCCGGGCTTTAAAAAGCCACCACCCTCCTGGCCTGCATCAAAATCACTCACTTCGTCTCAGCTGACGACGTCAAACTCTCTTCCCTAGCTTTCTAGATTACAAGTTTCAGACGTTAATAAACAACTTCTCTACCGAGAAGTTCTTGGTAAATAGTTTCAGCTCACAATCAGCGTAAAATGCGTTAAAGGATCCATTTGTCAATTTATGATTATACGATTTTATGATTAAGAAGCAATTTTTTAAATATTAATATGATGAAAAGTTGATAAATATCGTTCTAAAAAAATTCACCTCTCTCGAGATAAATCATGATAAATCTGAAACTAGCTCTTGAATAGCACTTGTTATCTCTCAATCCTTTGCACACAAATGTCACGTATAAAAGTCACCAGAAATGTCGGTTGGAACGCCATTTCTTGAAATTTCCATTTCAGGTCACAAATATTGATTCTTTCCATTTTTTCGGCTCTTTACTCAATATTCTACTCCATTCAGAATGTCTGGAAAAGTGAAAAATTTTTCTACTTTCAACACAAAATAAAGATTTTCAATTGTCAACAAATACTAAGTTATTATTCTTTTTTTTTTTTTCTTAAAAAATATGACGTCATATATTTTTAAATGAAGCTGTTGAATCTGTTTGCAGGCAACAAGTGTTTCACATTTCTTCGACATAACTTTAACTGCTCATCCAACTTGACCACTTCAAGAAGCAATACACATTCCCAAGGGTCATTAAGAATTCCTTCTAAGCTACTGAGTGTCTCCTCATGTGTGAAAATGGCCATTGCAGTGTCATTAAAAATTTTCATTAACAGAAAGGATTAATCTCGCGTTTAAACTTAGGAATTTTGCCCTTATAACTACTAAATTTTAATTAAAAATGAATTAAAAAATCAAATTAAACTGAAAAAAGGCTTTCTGACAACATATTACAGTAAAAAAACATTTGTTATGACAATATCAAAGCAGACTCAAGGGAATATTATTATCTTATTTTACCCTCTTTCTCGTGGATAATGTATACCAGAGGGTTCTGGGTTGAGAAGAACCGCCCACGTAGGAACGTGGCATATGTTTTATTCGGTAAAAAGACCTTCAACTCCACCCAAACCCGGAAGGGATATTTCGGAATGGAAAAGCTTTAACCTTCTTTCAACAAAGTGATTTTTTGTCTCATTTGATTCCTGAAAATCAATTGAGGTCCTCGAAGGGAGATGTTTTCTTTTATGAAATAACATTCTAAAACTTGGGGAAAAAATAAATAAGACAACAATCATCTATGAATTGAGAGAACAATATTACTAGATTGACCCTCCCTTTTGCTTCATCATACTTCATCATTGTAGTCGATTAAAAACGGATAAAGCCACCCTTGTCTAAATAATTATATTACACACTTGATTATACCACTTTTTCTAAGTGGTTATATTCATAATTTGATGTACTAAAGTACTAATGTACTAAAGTACATCAAATTAATGTAAAGATCAATTCTGGAAATTGGAATATTTTTCAGCCAGTAATTAATCGTAAGTCTTTGGAAAAACTAAAAGTATATAATAAATGTTTAAATAAATTTAAATTTAAAAGAGTTACTGTGAAACTCGTTTGAATTTAAATATATCCAATTTGCGGATGTCATTAAAGTAGAAGAGATAAAGTTTCAAAGCTTTGAAATTTAAAGCGGCGAATTACTTATGCTTTGAAATTGAGGTGGTAAAGATCACGCGCTATCAAAAAAAGGTGTTGACACAGAAATATCAAAATGTTAAATATAGTTTCTGTTTAACATTGTTGTCACTTTACATTCGATTTAATTTGTAAATTTTGATTCGTGATTCAATTACTCTTTTAGGAAATTAATTCGCCAATGAATCTGGAAGTAACAATTCTGAACTGGTGTTAATTGATTGCAAGCGTACAACCGTAATGAAAAATCGGAAGTGCTTCTGCACAATTTACTCCATGTAAATGTAAATGCATAGTATAAAAAATATACATATAATAAAAGAAGTTCATTTGACTCACCAGTAGCAGAACCGGAAGGCTTAAAAGTTGATTTTGAAGTAGATTCTGAACAGACTTGAGCATTAGACATCTGTTTCACACGGATTACACTGCTTGGCAACAAAATTGTGTTTTTCACTAAAAGACTTGTCGCGGAATTCGATTTAACGACAATTTTTTTAATTTTTTCCGGAAGATCTTTAGCATCTTGAACCGGCTTGGGGATGAGAAAAGGGTCGACTTTTGGTAAAGGCGATGACTCTGCTCCATCTCTTTGTGAATTCGAATTTTCCATCCTAAAACAAAATATTCAGAGTTATTATTAAAAACTAGTTATTTAATAATAATAGATCATTTTATAATTATTATTAAATTATTATTAATAATAATTTAATAATTAA
>JAUESH010000047.1:3105454-3116133 GCA_032275165.1 Synergus magnus
ATTAAATTATTATTAATAATAATTTAATAATTAATAATTGCAATATTAATAATTAATAATTATTAATATTGCAATAAATAGAATGTTTATTATAGAATTAATAATATATATTTTTTTAATTATTGCATATTTATGTATTGGGTCCCTAAATTGTGAAATTCCCCAGTAGGTGGCAGCAGTTCTCGAGCAGCTCCAGTCATCTATTGTCAGGCTCGCGACTTTACGACACATTTATTTCTTTTTTATCAACGATCATAACAATTTTGCCTTGTTTAAACTCAAACCAGTACAAACATGACAATTGTTATCAAATTTTAAACGCTCCCAACACTTACTTTCTTAGCATAAAACCAAAAAGTACTAAAAACATTACAAAAAAAAAAGTGAAAGGCATACAGCATCACCACAAACATCTACATACCAGATACATACTATGTATGTACTGACCTGACAAAATCGATATCAACTGAAACATCTCATATGCAAAGTTTTTTATCACACCTTTTTTCAACGATTCCAAGGTTCATTATGATAATTGAGACATCTACAGCATCTTATCTTACTTGGCATTTTACCTAATTCAGTTTTACATGAAAATTTCACAAAATCAACAGAAATCGAGTTATTTTAGAGCGATCAACAGTGTACAATAAGAGAAGAGAAAAAAAGTAAGTGCATGCATTTTAAGAAAAAGATATACTTAAGTTCTTGGTTGTATCTTATTTTAATAAGCTATCTTTACAGGGTAATTAAGAAACTTGTATCCTAACCTAATGCATACTCAAATTATGATACATATTCTTACTTTTGCTTGTCATTCGATGGAGTTAACCTCAAAACATCCCGCACACTTTTTACACTTGATTTAACTTGATAAATGAAAGTTTCACAACATATTCACATTGGAGACCATGACCGATTGTATTAAACGGATGGCGATGAAAAAATGGGCAAAAAAATAAAACGGCTTTTGTAAAGCAATCAAAGCAACTAGCAAAGAATATTTGCTCTGTGAAGTACACGCGCTCTTTCTTACTGATAGCTGTTATATTCACTTACACAAACTAACCTCAGGGGCGCATTTATCTTCAAAAATGTCAGAGACGAGAAGAAATTAGAAAATCCTTTGAAAAAAATGAAGAAATAATCGTTTTTTGCATGCTCAGCTATTGGAAATTTTAAGGTTTCCTGGGAAAGAGATATATGATGGAAAAATATCGACACTACAGGGCGATTTGAGTTTAGACGAATTTAGATAATTGGAGGAAACAATTTATAAACAGGAATAAATTATATCATCAACATAAATATATACATTACACTGTGCTACAGTGATCCTGAACTTGAGTGACCTAGTGTGGGTTGTAAGTCAAAACCATGTTTAAAATTTTTTTTATACTCTCAAATTTATATTTTAATGTTTTATAATGTCTCATTTTTTCCACTTTGACAACCTTTTTTCGCAGAAATTTTTGCAAAAACAAGCTTGTAAATACAACTTTGAAAGCGCGTTCAATTGATTATATTTACTCGTTGACAATCATTTTTGTTATAATTTATTTCTTTTGACGTAACTGTAATCGATTAAAAAAACGGAATTAAATTAAATAAAGCAAATTATTATTGTAATTTCGTAATCAGTGAGGTAACGCGCTTCCGAAAGTTTATCCCGAAATTTAAGTTATAACAAACACGTTCCATCCTTAAATCTAACAACTTATTAGTTTCTTATTATCAAAATGAATTCATCTATGCCAAAATCAATAAGTATTATGTAATATGACCGGCACCCTGACTTATTTTCGAAGAGATTATGTAATTGCTGGAAATAATATTCTAAATAAAAGAATGACATGTCTCGTACTGAATGTTGGAGAGCGACAGCCGACCGGTAAAAATATCCCGGAGTTTGAAGTGGTTTGAAGAGCAATCGGAGCAGCAGGCGAACAATTGTAATACACGTTTTATACAGTTGCCGCTAGTCTCGCCGATGACACGAGCTAAGCTGTACACAGACTATAGCAAATATCTTTGCTATAGGCACAACCGTAATCTGCCTATCTCTCCTCTTATACACATACTTTTACATTTGCATATATATTCTTACTCAGGTATATATATATGTACACTATACATATATATACTTATACAGTTCGACTATACTGAGCAAAACCTGAAGCTCAGTAAAAGCGCTGTGCCGGGAAGTAAAGGAGTGTACTTTTGTGTGCTGGATCATCGTCTGAATGACTCGTGACTTAAATTTGACATCCGCGAGGCTTTGATTGATACCGACTTGAAAAACAGAACTTCCTGAAATACTCGCGCTCTTCTCACACATTGTCATTCCTTAAAAATAAGAGTAAGTACAGAAAATTTGACGGAATTTGATAAATTATTGACGCGATTTCTCACTCATGTATACGCCACACTATATCTTGTAGTTAAGGCTGTGAGATGCAAAATGATACTTAGTGTAAAAAAAAAATACCGGTTTGTGTCCGTGAAGGAAATATTGAAATCGCAGATACCATTTTGAATCACAAAATATTAAAATTTTTTCGTACTTTATTTGTATGAGCCACTGCCCAGTTTTCGTGGAATTTTTATGAATTCATTAAATGTACCGTTAGGTAAGATCCGTTAATTGAAATTGAAAGGAATTATCCTATTGTGATGTCTCTTGTATATCTATTGTGATTTTTTGTTTTTCGTGTTATTTTCATATTATTCTATTCGTAATTCATAAATTTAACTAAAATTGGGAGTACTGTCAAACTCACATGGTGCATATGCCTTTTTTTAGAGCGACCTTGGAGTATCATTAAATAAGACTCACGTGACTAATTGATCTCGAAGCTTGACCTCTATAGGACAACGACTCATAATTAGATAATTATTTTGATCATTCAATCGCGTCTTGCATATTTTGAAACATAAAACTGATTATTTTTGTTTAATTGGAATTTAATATTAGTAAAGAAATTAAGGAAACTATTTACAAGAATATTCACTTGTAGTTTTCAATAAAAAAAAATAGTGGTCATATGATTTTTTGTAATAAGTTTTGTAATAAGTAATATTTGAAAAGTAATGTATATTTAGGAATGCCGGTTGAATGTAATCATTTATTTATTGTCTCGTATTTTTATTTTTTTGCGGCCCAATAGATATAATTTATTAAAGTATGTCACTATATAATATGAACTCAATCGATTTAAAAGCGATAAGGCACGAGAGATAGTACTCGGTGAAATTTTACCCTTATCCTGGATCTATATATTTTCTCATGATAATTATCATTATCGATCTGTAATTAAAAAAATGACACTTTCTTGATCGTCTTCAATACTTCAAATAAAAATTATTTCAGTTTGGAACGCTTGACTTTTGTAATTTTAATGGCAGGAAAAAGATTAGCAAAAGAACAATTTTACGAGTTTTTTCCGTGTAATTAATGTTAAGAACAATCTTATTTGTAAGTCGTTTATCTTATGACTTTGTTTAAGGCTAATATTTGCGTGACACTTTTTTCGTACAAATGTTAAGTACCAACAAAACTCGTAAAAATATATGAACTAAATATAAATATGAATAAATCAATGAATTTTATGTTCTGCAAAAAATTTCAAATATGGATATTCATGCTAAATAAACTCCCATTTTTGACAATGGAATTTCAAATCTAAGGTGTGAATTAAAATCAAAAATGAAACATAAAGTGAATAAACACACCTTGTATCCATTTACGCCGAATTACTCCTCACAAGTTCTCTCATTCAATTACAAGTAAACTGCAGTTAATAAACGTGAATGAGGTCGTCTATTTCGTTTGCGATGAATAACGTTCATCTAATGTTTCAATGGTCAAAAGAATATTTACTTTTCTTCGATGACACTAAAATATCTCAAAAGTCTGAAACATTCATTGATAGAAAACTCCATCAAAGCATAAAACTAATTTTATACTCTTCTAATTTTATGAAAATCAAAAACGTTTGTATAAAAAATTACTAGAATTATGTTTATATTCATGTTTTAGATAAATGTCCAGCAAGGGAAAAAATCATGCAAGGATGCGGGTCGCTGGAAAAATAATAACTGTGATTCATAGACTCATTGAATTTTTAGTAAGAGGATTATTGCTTTTAGTCGCATATTTGAGCGGCCCAGCAGAATCACAACCACCAATAAAAGATCTCACACTTTTGCACAGTGCAACAGCCTTGGCTACAAAAATTCGCAATAAGCAGGCAAGTTCTCCATTTGTAACTATTTTTAGTTTACTCACAATTTTCAAATAAAAACTAAATTTTTTCCCACTTTTATTTATCTGTATACCTCCAGTCTTATATAAAACAGTTTTTTTCAATTTAAAAATACGAAAAGTCTTGCCTAAAAATTCCATTCCTGATTAATGTAAATAATGTCAGTAGAAAAGTCTGTTTTTTCTAGACTTGACATAGAGAGTTTTCAGTCTTACTGGAGACAGCATTTTCCACTTGAAAATACGAAAGTCTCGCCTAAACAGAGCTTTTCTACTTAATATTCATCAAGTCAGTAGAAAGAGCCAAGTTTGCAAGACTGGCATCAAGTGAATTATTTTATAGAAGCTTTACAATTTAATTCTATGTATTGCATTCGGTCTTACTAAAACGGCATTTTTCACTGGAAAATATGAAAGGGGCCAGTCTGGTCTGAACAGAGTTTTTCTACTTTATGTTATATAATGATCACACTAGTAGAAAAATCATTTTTTACAAGACTCGCTGTCATATAAAATGGAGTTAATTGACATTTGAATAAATTGTTTACAGCTCTCTTCTGAGAAGGTGGTCCAATCCTATATCGACAGGATAAATGAAATTCAACCAATATTGAACCCTGTCGTCCAAAATCGTTTTGAGGATGCTCTGAAAGATGCCAGAAAATGCGATGAGTTGTTGAAATCTCCGAATGCCCCCTCTATCGAGGTTCTTGCTAAAGAGAAACCCTTTTTTGGGGTGCCATTCACGACAAAGGTGCATTTTAGGTTTGCAATATAGGTACAATAACTGACGACTTACATAATACTTTTACTGATAGTTAGTAGCCTCTCTTTTTAATCCCACGTGGCACATTCGACAACGCACTTTATAGCAGAAAAATAATACAACAGATTAAATAACAAACAAAGTAAGGTATTAAATATAACATATTTTTTAATAATCGACATTTAGTATGTAGTTTCATATTTTATTTTTTCTGTAATCCCTTTCTAAGAAATATTTTCATGAAAATGACTTAATCTGAAGAAAATTATGAAATTAAGTTTAAAAATTTTGTGTTACATGGGATATTTTTCTGAAAGAAGTGCTTAGCATGCTGGAACTGTAGAGAAGTAGCAAAAATCTGATGATAAAATTCTGCATAAAGGACATCATCAAGTATTTGTTTTTTAAGTGCATTTGAGCATGTTTTACATACTTAATATTGTTAATTGTCTAGTGAACTTTTTGCTTTTGAGATTTTAAATGATAGTTCAAGTAAAGTTAAAAGAAAAGTAAAATAGTATTTGAGTGACAATACAGAACGTTTGACGTATCATTATTCTCTAACAGGTCTCAAGAAACAAAATAAATCTTTCTGTAAAGACATCGCATGGTTTCAGGATTGTGTGGGTGTTGCCAATATGAAGCAAACAGCTGGGTTAGTTTCTCGTAAGAATACCGTATCAGAAAAAGATGCTGATGTAGTTAGATTAATGAAAGAGGCGGGCGCAATTCCTCTTGCCTTAACTAATGTATCGGAAATGGCCATGTGGTGGGAGTCCAGCAATTGTTTACATGGTACAACCAGAAATCCATACAATTCAAGGTAATTGATAAAAAAAAGAAAGAAATTGTACTTTTGAAGATAAAATTTAATATTACAAAAAATGTTTTGGAATTTTCTTTATAGACATATAGTAGGTGGCTCTTCAGGTGGCGAAGGTTGTTTACAAGCAGCTGCAGGTTCACCATGTGGATTAGGTTCTGATATCGGTGGATCCATTCGGATGCCCTGTTTTTTTAATGGAGTCTTTGGACATAAGCCTTCCAAAGGTATTTATTTTAAATAATTTAAATTTTTTTGAGGCAAAAATACATTCCACGCCTAAAACTGAAAATTAAAATGATTCTTTGCACAGGTATCGTTTCAAACGAAGGACAATACCCTAGTGCTCACAATGAAGATCAAAATCTACTTCTTGGAATTGGACCCATGTGTAGATATGCTCAAGACATGAGTCCAATCCTAGAAGTAATAGCCAATGGTAACGCAGACAAGTTAAACTTGCGTTCCAAAGTCGACATTTCAAAGCTCAAAGTAAATTTTAAATTCTTCTCTATAAAATGAATTTAATAATGAAAATAAAATATCTAATTATGAATTTCATGAAATCTAACAATTAGTAATCAATATCATTTTTCCTTGTGCAGTTTTACTACATGGAGGATGATGGTGGACAATACTTAGTTTCACCCGTAGATCGTGAAATAAAGGAATCTTTGAGAAAGGTTGTGCATTACCTTGAAAAAGCTCACAAAGTTAAGGCTACGAAATTACAAATAAGAAGAATGAAAAAAAGTTTAGCATACTGGTTGGCAAATATGGCATGTGAGGAAGGCAGAGATTTCTCCTACGAATTGTCCAATCGTAAAGGACAAATTAATGTCTGGTTGGAGTTGGCGAAGTGGACAATTTTCATGAGCAATCATACTTTGATTGCTCTACTAACTGCAGCTTTCGAGAGATTTCAAATTAAGATGGGAAGTGAAGAACAGACTAAACTTGTGCAAGAAAGCAGGGAGCTTTATCAAGAATTTAGGGTAGGCTTTTCTGTCTATCCTATCATAAAACAGAGGTTGCGATTATATCGAAAATGTTTTGAAATCTCTTTAAATCTCTTGAATTCTTTCAAATATTTGGAAATAACTTAAAATCTTTTTTAATTTCTTTTAAATAATGAAACACAAACGAAAAAACTACTACGAGAAAACTTTTCACACCTTATAATTTATGGCATTATCAACTTAATAAATCGTCGGCTTACAAGTGAAATTTACTAAGTCAAAAATTTTAGTTTTAAAATTTAGTTTAGAAAAAAATTTTTAGTTTTTTTTTTTAATTAGTGAATTGCACTTATAAGCCGATGAAATATTATCGCCAAGTTGTTAGTGACACAAATGACGACCATTTATCTATTGCAGTTATGCAAGATTTTCTTTAACCTTGACTTTGTCGATACTTGCAGATATAGCTGTTGAACTATAAATAAATTGTTCACTCTCTATATTGGCTAGAAATTTATCTCTAAGCTTCTAAGGGATATTTAATTTACATGCATTTTTATATAATTATATTTTGTAGGATTTTCTTGGAGAAGATGGAATATTTTTATATCCAACTCATCCGACAGCTGCACCCTTACATCATGAGCCACTTATAAAGCCTTTTAATTTTACATATACAGGTATTATAAATGTCCTAGGATTGCCAGCGACTGCTTGTCCATTAGGACTTAATAAACAGGGACTTCCGATAGGCATACAGGTGATAAATTAATTATATTGTAATTAATTGTTATTTAAATGCTTTAAATCTTTGTAGTATCATAGTTAGTATTAAATAACTAATTTTTTCTAAATATTTAAAATTACGAATGTGCTTTTATTTTTAGATTGTCGCTGGTCTTTACCAAGATCGCCTTACTCTCGCAGTAGCCGAGGAATTGGAACGAGGATTTGGAGGCTGGGTTCCTCCGGCAATAATAGCATAAGTGATCTAAATCTAATAAAAAAAAACATTAATTTCAGAACCCTTTACCAATTCATGCCTTGGAAATCTCTCTGAAGTCGAGCCTTAAAACCAGCCTTCGACAATTTATATTTTTTTAACAGACGTTAGTATGCTACAATACATCACACTGTTTTCCTATTATTATACAATAATTACATATTTCCTAAAACCGTAAGTGAAAAAGTATTTTACAATGTGTGCGAGGCTATCTTTATACTAAATATCTGTCCAACTTAAAGCCTGAAGGCAAGACAAAGCTATACATGAAATTTAGAATTAATTAATTTCATTTAATTAAATCTTCATCGTTTTTACTCGCACATTGTGTTCTATTATAAATTCATCGACATTCCAATTTTCATCAATTTTTTTATACTGAATTAATCTTGCCTTCAAACCAAAGCCCAATTAGGACTTTATTATTGTCTAAAAGCGTCCAAGGAACTTTATTGTTTTTAGGTATTGTACACGACAATATAAATATAGAATTTTCTATTTTGATACTGTACAACAATTAAACTGGTATTAGGTTCATTTTATATATAATTCCCCTTCAACGCCTCGTGTATCCATGTTGAGACGATAAAAAATATATATTTTATTTACCAAAATTGTCAATAGGGTGCATTCATCAATTCCAAAGAAAATCATAATTCCGCAGTGCAAAATTTATTGAATTTATAAAATATTTCCTTACAGATTCACATCGATCTTACACCTAAAGGTCAAAGAGCTCTTTACATCTGACGAAATAAACTAACGTACTAAAATCACCAAACCCTTGCATGGTACTTTAAATTCATTTCCCAAGCAACACGTTTACAATAAAAATAAAAATAATGAAGGACGGTACGTTTCCAAGGAAATTTCGAGGCCTGTATAAGGGGCAAATACTGTTCTACATGAGATGAATTTTATGTAAATAATATTTTACCTTAAATGCAATATTGCAAAAACGATGTTTCAAAGAATAAAATTAAACTAAAATTAAATGTTCGGAAATATAACAGATTTCAGAATTTAATTCATTATTCGATTCTTTGTAGCTAGTCATATTATTATTTCATAGCCTTTTTTTGTATTGTCATCTCACTTTTAGTGCAAAATGCTACAGAATCGTGATTATTATTTTTGTAATTCTTCTTAAATAATGATACTATCACTTTACATTGGTATTGTCTTATACGAAATGTGTTTTTTTCAGCTTCTGAAATAAGATCTTAGAATAACTTGAGTGCGAGCAAAAATTTTAATCTTCGTTCTAATAGAATGTTATCCTACTCGAACGAATTTAGGAACTAAATCAACCACAGTTCCACAGTTGAAGCAGTAATTTTAAATTTGTTATTTTCAACCTTTCAACTTCGAAGGGTTCAAAATAACAAATCCTTGAATTATGAATATTTTATGACTAATTTTTTTCCCTTTTTTATGTTTAAAAAATTTCTTAAAATTACGTAATTAAATTTGCCTCTTCAGGAAGTGGATCACCTTTTCCAGTTCTGATGACAATTTTCTCAACTTTTATTTCCAGAGAATTATCTTCGCTTTCTGGCTGACTCGGAACCATTTCGAATTCATTTGAATTTGTATCCGACTGAAAGCTTAAACATTCTACATCTTCTGCTTCTTGTTCTTCAGTAGACTTCCTATTTTTTTTACTATTTTCTTCAGTACTTATTAATAATTGCTCTTCCTGCTTTCTTCTGGGGTTGTGAATTGGTTCCAGAACGGACGATTTTTTTGTGCTTTTAGTTGCTTGGCTGATACCATTCATGTCTAAAACTTTTGCCTGTAATATAAAAAATATCTTATTACTATTATTATTATTTATATTTTTCTTAAGGATGCTGGACCCAATCCTCCAAATTCGATTGGATTTAGAATTTTTCATTTTAAGTAAAAAATTATAAAAATTAAACACTTTTTCGCTGTATTGACAAACTTCTATTTTAAAAAAGCTACCACTGTAGAGAGTAAAAATATTTATTTCTAACATTCTTTGAGTAAAATGGATAAAATGAATTTAGTTGCTAGAACTTGAGCCCAAAATCCTTAAAACTTCGTTATTATAATATTTTTCACAGGAATCTGCAAATCATCAGTTTAAAATTGAATATATTGCGTTTGAAGTTTCACACATTGCTGACCTTGGTTTCATTCAGGTTTTTCTTGTTTTCAAAGTCGAGATCAATTTTTTCAGATTCCGATTGATTCGTTTCGTTCCTGGCCATGTCTGAGAATTCGCTTTGCCTCTCGTCCTTCGACCTTGATTGTTCCTGAGAATTTCTGAGGTTGTTCGCTTCTTCAGCGAGTTCTTTGTCCCTTTTCATGGCAGCCAACTCGGCTTCCTTCATCGCTGAATGAATAACAGGTTCGGCCCAGAGACCAGGATTAAATGCTGGACCACTTCCACCCAATTCCGCTGGTAAAATGTCCGTTGGCAAATGCTCATGTAGGGTACTCAAATTATTTCCATGTAGATATATCTAAGAGAAAAAAATCATCATTTAGCATAAAAAAAATCTATTCAAACAATTTTCCAACTGTGCATTTAAATATCAATTATCTAATTATACAAAATATCAGTTTCTTCTTCACGACCTCTTTCCACAAGAGTGATGTTGTTCTACTTGACAATGAAGAAGTATCACATTACATATCCATTAAAACATTAAACGGATTCACTCCAGAAAGCATTATATGCACTATTCATAAGTGGCAGAACTCAAACGCGCATTTCAAAGAACATCCTATTTTATACATAATATACCCTAGCGAAAGATTCGGATTGAAATTCATTCCGAACCAATCCGAAATTTTCCGAATCATTCCGGAATTTGTATCCGAACCAAACAGTT
>JAUESH010000047.1:3124705-3161007 GCA_032275165.1 Synergus magnus
CGGATTGATTTTGAATGGGCCTCGGATTAATTCGGATTAAAAACTTCCTTCGGATTAGATCAGAATGAAACTGTTTGATTTGGATACAAATTCCAGAATGATTCGAAAAATTTCGGATTGGTTCAGAATGAATTTCAATCCGAAGCTTTCGTTAGGGTAACGTATAAAATCAAGATTAAATCTGTTAATTATGAATTATGCTACCCTCAATTAATACCGAATCATCATCTTTAATTTAACTTCCATTGAAAACAAATTTTGCAGGTCGTCATGAATTTTTTTATATTTCAAGACATTAAGAACGCCGGGTAAATTTCTGCTAGTAATTATATAAAACATCAGGTCAGGAAAATGGATGAAAAACTTTTCAATTTACGAATGTTATGTTTCCAATGCTATTATGGTAACTGCAAGGACGAAATTATTACATTTATTATACGTTTGCGGTTATTAGGTCTATTCTTATCACTGAAAATACTTGTTCAACCTTGCCAATTCATGTCAGATTTCATAAAAGCAAGTACATAATTACGATTGGTAATGAAAACATTTGATATTTTTATGATATGAAATTTCCCAATATAAAACTCACTTTGCTTCGAGTTTTTTCATCGAGGAATGGTTTGATGAGAGCCAGAGTCGCTTGAACGTAAAGAGGTGCTGAGAGGAAGTGGATCGCTTTGAATCTGGCTGGAAATCTTCCCCGTAGAGCTGCAACCAAATTTCGAAGAGCTGCTGCCCCTAAAGCTCCACCTTGCCTCAGGGAAAAGTTTCCCCAATCCACCACAGCCACAAAGCCAGATTGCTAAATTGGTTAAGTAAAATATATATAAAAATAATTTTTAGAATTTAAACCGAAATGAGAATTCTAAAGATATTTTTTTTCACTAGAACGGATGATGAGTATTTAAAAATATTTTCCGTAAACAGAGGAACTGCGCTAATCATAACTGCCAATGTCTTCTGGAACAAAGGCGGAGAATTATTGCGTAAGTAGCACAACTTCTTCAACTTGCATATATGCAAGGAAAGACTGAGCTTACAAGCGACTATACATGATCTTATGACATGTTGGATAATGCTCAATAAAATGTTATGTAAGAAACTTTACTTAATAGCATAAAAAATTTGTTTCAATTTTCGCACTTCATCTATTGTAAAAAAAATAATTTTCTAATAATTTTGACGATATTTATACCTGATTTCTAGGGTCTTGGATGAGAATTTCCAAAACAAGGAAAAGTGCGCGTTGCACTGCGAGAGCTGGAACTGCAATTGGGTCCCATTGGGAGGCGAGGATGATGAGAACGCACCTACCCTTCCTTAAGAAAAATTATTTAAACCATTAAAATCAGTGAATTTGACTGATAATGCAGTGACGATTCTTTAAATACATATTTTTTCTTACTTATCACGAGCAGGAAGAACACCAGGAATACCAGCTCTGAGAGCACGTTGAAGAGCTGGATCACGAGCAGTAAGATTTCCAAAAATATCTTGTCGATGGGCAATTTGTGCCTGATAAGCTGCTATCAGGGCAGCTGCCTGTTCAGTTCTGTACTTCCGGGCCAGCAGGAAGCGCGTAATATATTCGTCCGTGCAATGCGTCAAATCTGCGAATAACAATAGAAGAAATAATAATTGTGATGCCATGAGCTTAAAACATTCACATTCAGGAAGCGTAATTCTTTCCGGATACAAAACCATTATAGACTATAAATGAACCATGAATAAATCCTGATCTTCCATTTCATTCCGACATTTCCCGAAGCTTGAGGAGAGACGCAGAAAATAAATGTGTCTAATATAGGAATGCAATTTATTTAAAATGCATTACATATATATCAAACTAGAATGTCATGCGCACGCTAAAGTGTTGACCTTTGTCAAAGATATTTAAAGAAATTTCACAGGATTTCAAGGAATTTCAACAAATTTCAGAAGATTTCAATCCTCTGATTTTGATCCTAAAGTATAGACGGCGAATACAAATTATACCAATAGGTAAATATGATAGGCTTATTAAAATTAAACACTTTCTAAAATATAAATATAAAATAAAGTATAAATTTAGCAAATGCAAAAATGGCAATGGCGAATTTCTAAATCAACATTCCACATTACTAATATGTGCAAATTGATCCATGTATTCGGACTTTAGCAGCCATTTTATACCTCTAATTAAAAATGTGTCTTTAATGGTTTAGCATTTCACGCGAGAGCGCTCAATCGCAAAATTAAAGTCTCCTCTGTGACTAATTATTTATTCTTACAGTTGTCTAAAATATAAATATGTAACATATATGAGTGTAATTAAAATGCAGTTCTCAGTGGACCAAAATTAAAAAGTGGGAAGAAAATGAAAAAATCAATTAGAGTACTTACCAACGCCTGGCATATCACGAAGAATAGCCCTAACAGTCTTAATCGCCAGTTTCTTGTCACTTCTGTTTATTCTGGATTGTTCATCGTAAAGACTACGGGCAAGAGCAACGCTCGTATGACCGCGTAATGGATCCCAAAGGTACTCGCAATATTCTGCCATTGCGACAGATTTTTCGAACCCAATCGGTCTGCAACATAAAGAGAGACATTCTTTTTAATTACAAATTACATCGCATGATCGGATTCTGTCAATCTGTCAATCTCTCGAACTTTTTTCTAGAAAGTGAAAGTCATCATCAGACTAGCCTGTTCTCAAGCAAGTGAATTTGTTTAATTACAGCAGTATTATCTAACCATTTTTTTTTTAAATCGCAACCTAATTTATTTTTAAACCAAAGTTCATCTTCTGAAAACAAATATTTCCTGAATAAATAAATAAAATACACTTTGCGCAGCAGAGAGAAATGAGGAAAAGATTCACCCTCCACTGTCCGCTGCTCAAAATAAAAAATTCTTTTGGCGGAATATATATGGCTAAAGATTTAAAATATGTTTGCAGGAAAAAGTAATAAAGGATTGAAATCGAGAACGGTTTATTTTTAGGGATTTTACCTTGATCAATGGTCTCAGGTTCAATGAAACACACCTTTCAAGACAATCGAGGACGTTGTATTACTTTTAGATGTTCAAACTCTGAGTCATCGAGGAGAACCAAGAACGGAATAGGCCGTTGTCTTTTTACAAGCAGAGACGCGTACCGTTACTAACTTGCCTTTTTTCATCGCGAGACCGTCTCAGTTTGTAATCTCAAACCCATTTCAACCAATTTCGGCTGGCCCTTTTATGTAAAACTTTTAAAAAGTTTAAATGAAAGTTCCATTTATTATATCAAATAATTTTATTTTATTTTAAATTTCAAAATATTTTAAAATATTATTTCAATTTCAAAATCTCAATCCGTGAATTGATATTGAAACAGTTTCGTAACTTTGCCTTTCATTTTAAACAATTATATTCCAATATAATTATTAGTCATCGATTAGTCACTTGCTTTCTGATTTACCCTGCAGTTCCTTTCTTAATAACATGTCAAAGTAATAAAAATTACAATTTCTGAATATCTTAAGATTTTTATAACTGAGTTATAAATATCTTGACTAAATTAATGTATTTTGATGTACATGAGAATGTATAATGACCATCGGCGAACGCAATAAAGATGTGGAAGCTGTAGTTTATTCGAAAGTGACAAAAGAGTTGAGCAATGAGAGGGAAAGAGAAAGAAGAAGGTGTACGAAAAAGACAGAAAGAGACAGTCAGTGACTCTTTTGTCGACTCATTGCCAGCCATCCTGTTGTCATGTAATAAAAACCACTAGCTGCGTAACATTAAAAATTTTGAAAAAATAGTTCCTAAAGGTGATTCAATATTCTTTATTCAAATTAATACAATTTTTCAGACATAAGATTTAAGCAAATGCTCACGAACTATGCAGCATGAGTTTTGCAGCATTTTTTTACTAATATACAAAATATTTTACTGGAAATCTGGAAATCACTATATTAAGCTAGAACAAAGAATTTTACGGAAGCGATAAAATGTTCGCAAATGCGTCCTTGCAAATTCACATAACTTTGCCAAGCGATTATTCCGTGAAGTGAGCCACACGGTTTACTTAATATTACAATAGAATGATTAAAAAAATTTAATTATTATTACAAATGAAATATGTCTACTTTGCATACAATTAAACCGCTTTTTATTTCGTGTTATTCTTTTAATCTATTAAATATAGCAGTAATTTTAATAAACAGTATAATATCGAATGATTGAAAATGAATTATAACAAAATCCAATGCATAAAATTAAGATGAGAGTCAAATTAATTTTTCGCTACGATGAGGCTTAACCTTGAAAATATTTCGACGTGCAAATCATGCTATTATTAGTAATGATTACATCAATTCCTATTTCTTCAGTACAGATTATCATTTATTATTAATTATATTAATAGTCAATATCGACATATACGTGAGTTTACTGAAACTTGATTAATAATGATGATTATGAATCTTGAAAATAACTGAAATAAATTAATCAAGAGAAATGTACTTGAAAATATTATGCAATATTTTTTATTAAATAAATAATAACAAATGAAGGAATCAATGACAGTTATAAGCAGCGTTGATTTCAGTTAACGATAAAAGAACCGAAGCCTGCAAATTTGGTCAAGGACAATCGATTAAACAACGTGAGAAACAAACTCTCACATTGTTATCTAAAAATGGTGTTCACTTCTGTGTGCAATTACATTGAGCATTAGTACAATTCATCAATGAATTAAGGGACCTTGCAATTGTTGCAATTGTTGTAACTGTGTTCACATGCTAAAAGCAGATGATCGTGTTGAATTATACACAAAATCTTTAATTTAATCTTTGGCAATTTTACTGCAATAAAATTTATCCTTAGTCTTTCTCTAAAAATCATATATATTTAAATATAATTGTTATATAGAAGTAATTTAATATAACAGAAACAATCTCTAATTTTAACACATATCTTTTGGATTTCCTATTATAATTATAAGAGACATATGCTACACGTGACAAGCATACCGGAAATTCAAATATTATGAAATTGTGGATGTCACCTATTGCGCGGTGAACAACATAAGTTATGTAAAGAATATTATTTCATTTTTATGTTTAATGCATTTTATTAAACGTTTTTGTAAAATATGCTCAATATAAAAATATAAATTATACTTAATAGGTGGAAAAGTTTCACTCGAAGTATAATTCTGCATAAAAATGTACAGATAATAAAAAATTACCTGATATTTTGCTAGACAGTTCTATTCTCGAATTCGAATTCTCGTCTACTTTCGCTCTTAGTGAAATCTCTGGTAGAACAAAACTGATTGTAACCGGTGTAAAAAAGTTGAGTATCACCTACACATAATTTGCATTTTAATCGATGTGCGTGATTAGAGAAGGATAAATCATAGGGGTCGTTAAACCGAGAAGAGGGGGTGATCGAAATCTGACAGTGGTACATGTAGTCATATAGAGATATATAGATAAGAAGAGTCAAAGGATGCGGAGGGTTACAGAATTTTGTATAGAGATCGGCAAAGTAAAAGCCGTTCGCGGTACCGGCTGCTTCAGAACTGGGGATCGTGAACCAAAGAACGAGCCTCTACGGTTTCCGCTGTCAGCCATTGCTCTGACGTTTACACTCGCTGCACATAATTATATGCATAGGTAGCGGCAATAGATATAAAGTAGATGCAGGTGCGACGGACGCAGACCCTTTGAAAATATATTGCTTATTTACTACATGAAAATTTCTCATTTACCGCGATCTACCACATTTGTGATCTAAAATACCGAAAAAGAAAGATAATTACATAATTACTGATGTATATGATTAATATAAACTATTCTACAAAATATCTTTTAAATTTTTGCAGAGGTTCAAACATTATAAAACGTGAACGTAAACGTGATAAAATTTAAATCTATGTATGTCTGAAAAACAAAAACTGAAATAAAAAATGTTATTCTTCTTCCTCACTGAAAAATACTTTACATGCGCTAAAGATTCAACACGTCAGTATGACAAGTAGTCTTCTCAGAGAAGAAAAAAAAATATATAACATTTTGCTGATGCAGAGAAACATTTTGCTGAAATAACGCAATAATTATTATTCGCTGAAACAGATCAGAGATTCGTTGAACCAGCATATTTCTTCCGCGCATGAACAAAGGAACATATTACACAAACAAATTTTATAATTGCACAGACAAAAAGGGTTCCTTTTAAGAAGGAGGGTCTTTCTTATAAGACAAAGGGGCTTGTTTGCTATACAAATTATTGATACCAACAAGAATTATATGTTTTACTAAATAATGTGAATATAAGTGTCATGTAAGGTGTGACATAGCCATTTTAAGTTTTACTCATCAAATAAATCAAATGATTTTTCCATATCAGATATCTTGACGTAAAGGAAAACCCGAGCAACACGTCTGGCTATTTGAGTTTTCCCTTTTGAGAAAATTTCAATAAATTAAAAACTTCTCTTAGATTTTATCCTTCTATTTTTCACTTCAATATACTTTCGTTTTCCTTATGTTTGTACATAACTTTATGAGCTCCTTTTACGTAAGATATTTTATGAGCCTTAAATAGAAATCGACAAGAACGCCAACTGTGATACTTTCATACGAAACCTATAAAAAAATTGAAATCTTTTTAAAAAATCATAATCTATTATTAATTGTTATTATTTTTTTTTGGTATGCAACGGATATTAAAATCCTGAAAACGGTTTCCTTGACATATAGTAAATTTCAGACTAAAAATTACGAATTTTTAGAACATATCTGTAGTTCTGATTATTAGATTTTCATTTCAACAATAAATTATGAATTTTTATTAAATCAAAGAACAGATGTCATGCTTACCAATTTAACAATATGTGTTATAATAATTGGTGTCACTTTTAGTACGAGATTCACTTCTAAAATTTACTCATACATTAATCATTATTTAGAAAAATTTTCCCGAATAAGTGATCATCTTTTTATGAACATTTAGGCAACAATTTTTTAAGATCCAGGTGAAAAACACTACCAGCGCGAACCAAAACGTATAACTGAAGGTAATCACGATCGCAAATATATTTAACAGAGTATATACTATCAGCAAACTATACTTTGTGGCCAGCCAAGGCTTGTTCGAAAGGTAGAAGACCGTCTCAGTAAAATCCATTGAGTATTTTTATCATAAGCAGTGCAAACAATTGACGATTTGAAAATTACAACCACATTCGCGACTTTTAATGTTGTTGTCAACTTATTGTGTCTTTTTATCCAAATTTGTGATAACAAAAATATTTCAGGAAGTTTTAATTTATTTAAACACTAGTGAATAAAACACGAGATTAACAATAAGTAAAACAAACACTGTTCTGAAAATAGAATGGATAATTTTTTTCAAGAACCAATAGAATACTGGTTCTACCACTCTTTTTTCTTTTTTTTTTCTTTATTTTATTTTACAAAACTTTTTTCTCTCTTAATTTGAATCAGTTATAATTTTTACTAATTTCAATTAGCCACAAAATTCTAGCTATAAATCAGTTACTTTCTACTGATGATCAATAAAAAATAACTGATTTATAGCTAGCGTTGAGTTACTAATCGAAATTAGTAAAAATTATAACTGATTCAAATTGACACTATTTTTTGCAAACGTTCATGTCGTTTTCTGTATGCTCTTATTTAAACGTCAATCTTAAAGATTTTTCAATTACGAAAATTTTTATACAGCCTATAATATTAAAAAATGTACCTATTCTATTTATAATACGCATGGTATCAGTGTGAATTTATGAATTATTCATTATTTAATATCCAATCATCATTGGCAAATATAATTGCCGGATACTTCGACTACAGAGTACTTTGAACTTTAATTATATATATAACTGTATGAAAAGTAGTAAACATTCCATGAACATCCGTTTATGTTAATTTTATCTATTCTTTAAACTTTAACCATAAATTTTGCACAAAATTAATTTTTGTATACAGAATTATATCGACAGAGTTTTAGTTAAGGAAAATTCTTACGTAACAATAAAAGTTATTATATTATTAAATTGTTACAAATAATGTATGAATATTACAGAACATTTTAATCTAAATTTATTATCATGCGACTATAATGATTGAAATTGTTAAAAGAGGCCGCCACTTCCCGGTATAAGAAGAAGAATAAAATTACCATTTACCTTGGACAAGAACCAACATTTCTTCTTGAACCTGAAACACCTCAATTAATTAAATTAATTCAATAAATTGTTTAATTAATTATTGACAACTATTCTGTCTTTGCGAATTATTATTATTACACATAAAATATATCAAACAACTTTGAATTATTTTATTACTGAAGAATGAGCGTCGAAAAAAGTATAAACTATATTATTGAGAATTGACCTGGACCCTGAACAAGGTTGGTTTTTTTCCAAACAACTAAACAAGTAATATGTATAAAGAAACCAGTACAAGTGTTGTCAAATTTTTCCATAGCATGGTGATTCATTAAAATTCAATCAGGTATTTCCTCTATTGGTCACATACCTTATCCGCAAATAATAAATAGAATCAATGGAATATTTTACGGGAATGATGAAAAAATTCTGAAAAATCGAAACATTTATTATACATATAATATAATAGATATTTATAATAGAATAACTAATATTCTTGGCCTTTTTCAGCTGTAATTAAATTTTCTATTGAATTTTTTTACAGATAAATTAGAATTTGGAGATTAATAGAAGTTTCGATCTCCCGATAAGGTCTCGTCGAGCCGAAAAGCAGGACTCTGGAGCAGATAGTGTACATTGTACAATATTAAAGGGGCGCTGGCAACGGAACTCCAACGAGTATCCTGCAAAAGCCAAAAGAGTGAACATCCTCACGGCAGTTCTCTCATAACGAATTCTTATCGACGTGTCTTGCTTTACGAATTCTTGCCAGCTGTGCCATTTTTATTTGTTAGTTCTAGGAGAAACAGAACAATTGATACCATCGTGAGTATGCGCATGTATTTCATATAAAAGCGTACAAACAAAAGCCAAAACAATGATTATTTTATTAATTGAAAGAAATACTTATTAATACTTATTAATTGAAACAAAATAATATACATATAATAATCGTGAAGTCTTCGCATCCACACATTCCTTTCACAGTATGAAGTTGGTGATGCTTTTTTTTTTTTTTGGAAAATTTAATTTCTATCTCTATTAGTGACAGTTGAAGTTATGTTGGCGTTTTGATAATAAAGTAAAATTAATGCACCTGATTAATTATAACTATGCAAAAGTAAATAGTGTAATAATGATTAATTTTGATAGTAAATTATTAATTTGGCCAGACTCAAAAGTAATTTTCACTCAAGAAACAGAGTAATCTACAATTTTATAAATGGATAATTAAGAAGAGTTTAAATTTGCAAAAAATAATTATGCAAATGTCAAAAGTCATTTTCCTTTTTGATGGTTATTTTACTTTTTTAGATTGACTCAGTTTGTTTCACTATTATTGATAGAGAACATAGATATATGATAAGTGATCATGATCAATGTGTTTACACAAATAGCTCACCTTGATTTGAGTTCTTCTTTATCATGAGTATATTATCGACACAACGATTTTACTCCAGAGTCTACTGCATTAGTACTTGATTATATGTTAACACTCATTGTCAGTCTCAGTCATTCGGTCGTGAGCTTCATGAGCTCATCACAATCCGACCGGTCCAATACATTTTATTCTTCTCTCTAAAATACTGCTGACTCATATACAACAAATACAGTAAAAAGTCTCAATAATCACACCTTCCCAACCGTGTGATTCAAAATTTCGTGAGTGATTGTCGTCTGTCTGATTCAACTGTAAGTCACTTGAAAGATATACCTATTATCATTCTCATACTAGTTTAAAAAACGTGTCCATTTGAGATCATTTAAGAATTCATTCTTTATTACTAATCGACGTTCATTTTCCTCATTATTTTATTACTGGCTATCGGGAGTATCGGGACATTTGAACTAAATCAAGACTCCGGTTTTTATATAGATGATCCAAATTATCCTTTTTATTTATTGTTTATATTGCAAACGAGTTGTGCAAGAAATTATCGTCTGAGTGAATGATATGAATTTCTTGAGGGTCAACTTTTTTCGTACATCTTGGTCAATGACTTTTCTTAAATACACAAGATCTTGCCAAAGAAAAAATCACATGTCTTTCTTAATTTGTTTTATTTCAACGTCAGATTTATCAAGAATTGAATTATCCTGTATTATTATGGCTGGAAATGATAAAAAAACTAAAAATTGATAATTTTAAAATAGAGAGATGTTCCCGGTTGAAGACTGATATGACCCTCAATCGAACATTTATTTATTTCTCTGCTTGTAGACTCTGAACCTTGATTCTTGATTGATGTAACCAACTTTTGCTGATTCGTGACTAGTGTAATTGGTCTTGTTATATTCTCTAAGGTCGGAATATATGTCGAAATTGGCGAATATCGAGATATAAATTTGATGGTTATTGATGTTAAAGCTAATTTTTATTTTTTAAGTCAATATAAACTCTCAAAAAAGTCAAGTGAACCAGAATGACGGTTAAATATGCCTTACTATTTTTTCTGATTGGTTTAAGGCCATGTATAAGTCACTTGACTTGGCTCTTGTAATCATATTTCAGGTTTTCAGGCATCATTAAAAAATTAATAATTAAAATTAATTGTTCGTAGCAGATAAACGTAAAGGAAACGATAAGGAACGTTTATATACTGGCTAAAATGCATTTTCTCTATTTGTTTTCAACTGAGGTGTCTGAAAAAATTAAAGCCGGTAGGGTATTGTTTCCACTAGAAATTTTGATTAGCAAAAATATTAAGGGCATATTTAACCAGAATTTTGACATTTTTTTTGAGAGTGCAAAATTTATTCGCCATAGATAATCGTTTTATATAATTTGTAAAACAGGATGACTGGCACATATTCTAATCATGGGGCACATATAATGATGGAACGAATAAAATTATATCTTACATGGATGAAACAAGTTTAAGATAAAAATTGAACGAATGAGGTTTTAATATCGACTTCTTCATTAAATTTTCGCGATTAAGGGACAGGTCAAAATGAAAGATATACATGCTATCATACGCAGACAAATGACATTAAAACATCTTTTTCTCAGATTGTTCTCCATCTCTCAATGATTTCTGTTATCGACTATTGCTCTCAATCACTATAATAACTTACATCAAATACTGTTTAGTCTCTGGTAAATAAATTACTAATAAGAAGTTCCAATTATAATTTTTATAATTAATGGTATTCAAGGAAAAAAAATGAATTTATTAACAATAATGATTAGTTATTTTTAAAAAATCAATTTAAAAAGTTTTTAAAAATAATGTACATTAATATACATAATGTATCAATGCATTTAAAGCAGACCTTAATGATGTGTGCAGAGAGACATTACAACAATCAAAGGTCGAGGTCGTAAAACCTACCATCAGTGGCGTAACTATTTAATTTCCATTAAACAATTTTCTTTACTAACATTTTAATAATTTTTTGACAATGTTTGATTAAAATCCTTATTCAGCCATTTTCTACGTTCGTATTTTGAAAAATAGTTATTTCGTGAAATAAAATATATAACAATAATTTATTTTTGTAAATCATATGCACACTTCTTTGAAAATAAATGGGTACACCCACCTTTAAAAATTAAAACAGAACAATCTCTTTTCTTACCTTAAAGAAGGATTGAAAGAGATTCATTTAAAAAATTTAAGAAAGTATCAGTATTTAAATAGATTTGAATTCGCTACGTAAATAATAATATGATCGATAATACAACGATCTCTCATTAGTATAGTTGTTTTATAGATTTTTTACACAATAAATGTTTCCTTCATTTTTCTTCATTTTATTATTTTCAAAGAGTAACATCATAATTACGCCTCTGTTTTCTGCGTGCCACGCGCATTCGCCAGTTGGATGCAAGCAATGCTTTTGAAGTTTGAAGTCTTGAACTTGAGAGTAGAAAAAAAGATGTGTCGATAACCGGTTCCTTCCCAGTTATAAAATCCAAAGCAACGAATGAGTTGCATGTATTCAAGGTGGTACAATTACCTTAAAATCTATATGAATTCATTTATTTATCAATTTATTTTCATTTGAGAAAGACATTGAAATCTGTGGTATTTTTAAGTCATTAAATAAAAGAAGCACGCTCAAAAACTAAAATTTAATTGCAAAATCATCCATAACATAAGTGAATTGCTTGCTATTTTTTTTTTATTAATTTATTTATTAATTTATTGCTAATATAATTTATAACTATATATGTCCTTCTTATATACATAAAACATTAGCTTTTGTATCACTATATATTAAATTTCGGATTAGCCTTGAAATTAAAATTCTGAAAGGATTTTACAATGGCCTGATTTCACTTTCATTTACTATTCTTTTCTGATTCCAGAGCGTAAAAATGTCCACAATTTATTTTTTGGCCCATGCAGTGATGGCCAGCATGTACGCCTTCACAACCTATTATGCATTTGTCCATTTAGATATACCTATTCTTCGTCGAAGGGATTCGAATTTCGACCCGGGCCAATTAAAGTACCTCACCGTATGGGATCTGGTATGTATACATTTTTTTTTTTTACTTATTTCATTAAGTTTTTAAATAAGTGCGTGAATATGTTCACATCAAATTAATATCAAGTCAGATTAATATCAAATCAAATTAATATCAAATCAAATTTTAATCAGAAAAATTATTTATATAGCTGATAACTTATAACGTTCGATAATGTATACGTTACTCTAAGTTATGTCATGATGCTGAAGTTACGCATCAATTTTCTTTTTTCGTTAACGTGCCACGTGTTTAGAAATATAAGTGAATAATCAAGTCGCGGAAACCAAATTCCACTTTTAATTATGCATGCATTTTCACAGAAAAAAAACATTATGCCATAGATTCTATATCTGTAACGATTATTTTTAAAATTCATTCTCATTCCTCATTAGCTTGTGAAAATTTTAGTGTTGCTTCCTTCTTTTCTACAGAAGTACATTCATTCAGGATTTCTTCATTCAAGACAAATACTTAGTTTACTTTTCCTATAAAAGAATTCTATACATGTACGTCCCTGATATACATTACAGTATGTTACGCATAATAACACATAGTATTACGATACACACTCGTTAAACATTATATAACACATTAGAATGTGTATACGTTGGGTTTCACGTCAATGGTACTCTTATTAAAAATTTAAAAACTTTCATTAATGCAGTCATTGAGCACTATGTTTGGACATCATTAAAAACTGGAAATGGTTTTAAAATATAGATTTATAATTAAAAAGAAGTAAATATATACTTGAATCACAAAAATTGTTGCATGAGTATAAATTATAATGACTAATACACCTATTCAGTGATTAAAATGTAATAAATTTTACTAAAGTATATTTTTATGTAAAGTATATTTTTAAATTCCGTAGAAGTACTAAAATTACCAGCTTCAAAGAATCGTAAAATTTAATCGTATATGAAACAATGCTGTAGAATATTTTGCAAACTCTGGCTGCTATATATCAAATTCTTCCATGTTCGCAACATCCAATGCAAAATTAGTCTTGTGAAAGGGTTGCAAAATATTGAAAGTAGAACCGACATTATTGGCACAAATACAGAAAGTTGAAATCATTTCAATTAACATAATATAAGAGATGACATTTATGGTGTTAATTATGTTATTATGTCAATAATAATTACATTATATCAGTATTTGGAAATTTAGTTTTGAAGTCTCGTATTAATTTTGAACAAAAATTGAAGATTTTAATTTCTAAAGAATGTTATACATGTTCAACTTTCTCCTAATGTAATATGAGTTCCATTTTTATTGCTCAATATCGAAGATCCTCAATCTCCATCTATTTAGTAATGAATATTTAAAAACCATCCAGATTCATAATGGTGGTACAAAGTTCAAGTTATCAGGAAGTACGCGTGCAAAACTTTCTTTGTAGGTATATTTATTTTTATTTTTTCACTTTGAATATTACATATTCTTCTTCATAAAAATGCACAAGCATCAACAATAACGGATAATATTATCCTTAATCATATTGAATAACTCTGTCTGCGTAGAGTCTGAACTGATTGATTGAATACGATTCAAGAAATGAAAAGTGAAACTGTGAATCGTTTAGTTAAGTATGTTCAATGTTGCAATCTTCTATGTTACTTGCGGGACTGGTTTTTGAGTATACACACCCGGAAACTATTTTCTAAATTTTCGGGAAGAGTAGGTTACAATTACACAAAGACATTAAAAATTCTTTTATAATCTACATTTAACATAGGACGGTTAAAAAACAGACACTTTATAAAGTGTAAACTTTGCAGCGTTATAATACCAGCATTTAAAAATTAAAATATCACTTTTTGTAAAATTAGCATACTTTAAGCGTTTCAATACACGTATTGGAAATTTTTACTTTAAATTTTTGACAATGTATGTAAAACCTAAATTACTTTAGAGGATTCAAGATATTTCAAAAGATTTTAAGAGTTTTTAAGTGATTCCTTTCATTAAAATCACTTAAAATCTCTTAAATCCAAATCTCTTGAAATCTTTTGAAAATCCTTTAAAATTCTTTAATATAATTTAAAATCCTCTTAAATATTTAGCAAAATTTTTAAATTACTTGAATACAAATCCAACCAATAGCTGAAGAGATTCTCTCTTCAGAAATTGCGAGAATCTATTTTCGATATAATCGCAACCTCTTTTTTATGATAGAGAATTGTGTATAAATTTCCAGAAAAAATCATTTCTCTGCATAGCTGTACAATTGTACATCTGCCACATTAAATTCTCTTCTGATGTATTAATATCATCGTTCCAGCTCCATTCGTCTCATCAGCATATACACCCACACTTTTTCACATGCGCCAACACAAGACTTTTTCTCTCTTCTGTCACTACAGTTGACTACAGCTACATTGTCAGACTGTCAGTTACTTACGGACTCCCGGCACGATCGGTTGTGAATTCACCTCGTGTCGTGTTAGTGTTAATATCGTGGAAAACATTCTATTCTGTGAGGTAATCTCAACTACCGCATACACGTGGGCAGATGTCATATTTTTCCTTAAAACTAGAAAAAAAGCTCTCGGCTAAAAAAAAAACTGTGTTCTAAGCTCCCACTAAATGTAACACATACAAAAATTGTCTGCTTGAGAGGAAATTCAATATCTCACCCACGAGTAAAAAATTAAATCGTGGGACTCAGATCGTTTTGGAAAATTCTGTGTTATGTTCAAACGTACTGCGTGATTTCCTGCCTGACAGGATTGTATCATATTTCAAAGCTGAATCCGTTGCTTAATTTAAAAAACAATGAGAAAACAGTACAATTGAGGAAACTTTTGATTCTTCAGTAGATTCCATGTTCAATTTCAGTGATTATTGATTTCGTAGGCCGGGTGTGTGTCTGACCTACGATTTAGAGGGCTCTGCAGTGTTTTTATATAAACAAAGTTATTTTTAAGCAGGTGGAAAAGGTTCACTGCCCCACATTCTTATGCATATATAGAAAAGCTAAAAATAAAAATATAAGAAGGAATAGTCACAATATGGAAAGCAGCAATTTTCTGGACATTATTTTTTATTATTCGTAGCTGGCATTAACATTTTGAAATCGGTTGAAAGTATTATCATAGTCATATTATGTATTATACATAGAAAAGTCTTATCACTGAAACTACAGAAGTGTTGTAAGAATTCATGTGCAATGTATGTAGATGCCAAATAATAGTTTTAAATTATCTATGATATGAGAAAGTTATAAGATAATTTTAAAAATGATTAACTTTATGATTGTCTTACAATGACTGGTGCAATTACCTTTCTACAATGTATAAGAAGATTCAATGAAGCAGAGATATGAGAAATAGATATTTGCTTCTAAGAAAGTATCTTTATTGTACTTCTTTTTGAAGAAAAACTTTGCGTAACTTTATACAATAACGAAATAGTTATGTGTATATTAAGTAATATATGAAGTAACATCTATCTCTGTTTTATCAATAAGAGCAACCTAAATCCTTTCGTAGTTGCGAAAGGTCAAGGAACTGAAAGACATGTGCTCAAACGAGTTATTGTATAATATGCGATGTTCGATTCTCTGTAATACATTGCATTCAAATATGCACTGAGAAAAAATGATCGGGAATCAATATAAATACATTATTGAATCAATAGCTCTCGTTCAAAAGCAGATCTTTTATTGATTCAAGTGAATATTCAATGAAACAATAATTATTCATTTCGGTTTAATATAGTGATGATATAAATTCTATAGTATACATATTTGAATCAATAAAATATCCGCTTTTGCACGAAGGCTACTGATTCAATAGTAGGTTTATTTATTGATTCCCGAGCATTTTTTATCAGTTTGAATTCATCAAATTAAAAAAAAAGCAGAATTTACATACTTATTTCAAAAAATATAAATGTGTGCAAAAAATGTAAACTCCTACTTATCTGAAATTAAGGACGAGATAAGACTTCATACAAACATAATGCACAAGGCCTTGAATAATGTATAACTTACTCAAAAAGTATTTTTAGAAGCCCCTGTGATGAGAATTTATGAAACTATGTACGTGTGAAAAAATATAATGCAAACACGAAAGACCTTCCGAAGCTCTAATTCAAACGATCTTGGTCAGCATTTATATGCAAATCCAGTACTGAAAACTAAAAGATTACTGCAACTAAATAATTACTTTTATATCAAATTTGCTTCTTTATATTAATTAATTTAATTGATACTTGAGGCGTGACATAATAAAAGCAGACAATTTTTGCATGTTTAAGTTAAAACTTAAAACGTTACAGAATAGCACCAGACATGCAAGAAAACCTTTTATTTGGATTTCATGCAATTGCATGCCTGCAATACGCATTTGCAGTTTATTATGATTATGCACACGTCGTTATACCAAAAGGAGTCGCCAGGATGCATGGCGCCTTTGGTGGAAAATTCAAATTTCTCACCTTCTGGGACGCGGTTAGTATTATTAAAAAATAATTCAGCATTTACTTCTCAACCTTACAAATAATTAACTGTACAAACTGGCTTGACAATTGGAATCACGAAGGTGATATGTATTCAGAAATCCTTTTAATTCATATTTACAACTGAAACATTAGCTTCAAGGTTTTCCTATAATTCTTCAACACACACGAAAAAACTTTATTGTCACAATATATGACAATCTTGAGGAAATTCTCAGATCTGAAAGTAAGATTTATTGTGACTAATGTTAAACACTTATAGATAAACAAACGCGATAGATCTGCATCGTTTCCTCAACAATTAATGTGTCTGCTATTTGTTTCAAGTCTGCGGCCAATAAATGAATGAAGATCAAATCTAGATTTGCGATTATTTATTCTTTGCCAAAAAAAGATAAAGAATTATGCAGTTTTCACACGTGGCTTTAATTAATTTATATTTTCTACAATAACATTAAAAATTAGAAAATTGATTGAACTGAAGACTAAAATATGCTCAAACAATATGACAAAATTATAAAATCCTGTCTTACCAGTTGAATGAAATTTCATTTATTTGATCAATGTTACTTTTTCTCAAAAAAGGTAGCAGTAAGTTAGTTTCTGTGAAAAAATAAATGAATGCCGACATTCCGGTCTTTCATGTAGATAATAATTTTACAGTGGCAGTTTACGTTTTCCCATTTCATACGTATATAGTATAGTATCTCTGATCATTTTATGTAACAGAGAAAATTGTGCTAGAAGACCTTTGCCGTCTGACCACTGATGACGATCACCATATAATATAAGGAAATGATATAAAATAAACAAATATTTCCCAAGGTATATCATCAAAATAAAGGTTCATAGCAGCATATTAAAATATCATGAAACCTCAAATTTTCAATTACTTTTCTTCCTGAAAATCTAAAATTCAATTTTTTTCATTCTTAGACCTTTACAAACTTTTTTTCAGTAACTCTTGTTTTTCTCAGCATAAAGAACTAATTAGAAATACAATCAAGGAAGGAATTAAGTTGCAGTATAATTCAAGGCTTATTTCATAAATTAATAAATTTGGAGATGTAGCCATTAATTCGCAATACCGCAACTTAATGCTCGGAAAGAAGTAATAAAATTACACTGGCCTTTTGATATGCGGTTATGTGATTACAGACACGTAACGCGATCATTAAATAAAACCTAAATTCTTTTGCTTTGCTCTATGCGAAAGCGAAAAAAAATTAATAGTTATTGCGAAAAAAGTATATTTTGAGTATTATTTATACCTACTCATTTTTTAAATAGAATTTTTAAATTGAAAAGTTTTTCCTGGTAAATTTGCGTGAAGACTCATTATTATTTTTTATTTCAGATATTGCAATCAATCTTCTTTTTCATCTGCATGCTCAACGATGTCTATGGAACGAATAAAAGCAGTCCCAAGAAAACACCCTTCATTCGTCGACTTAAAGATTATTTCCATGCTACACTTGGTTTCCCTGTGGCCATGGTACGTATACTTTATGCATTAATTATTAAAATTTTAATTTACTTTTTTATATGCTTCTTTTTTTTAATATTACCAATGATTGATACGAAATCAATATTAATGAAAACATATTGGCCGAATTCATTTCAAAACATGCAGGCTCGACACGTTCAAATCACAGAATGCGGTCTGCGGTTTAAAATGTTTTTCAAAGGATTTTAGGCGGCACGAATTTCACCGATTTGATAGAGAATTTGTTTGACAAAGTTATGAGTTATATTTAAAAGTTATATTTTATATTATAAAGTTATATTTATTAAAAAATTTGCAAGTTTTTTTTCTTTAAAATGCTGTAGTTTTCTTCTTCATTCTAGTAGTTCTTTCCATTCTCTTTTGAAATCCACAACAAAATTTTAAAAATTCTTTGGATTTTTTGAATGAATCGAAATTTTTCTGTGAATTCCGAAAGAGATTAGAAATAACTGCTAGAATCAAAAAGAAAAGTATAATATTTATATCGGTTTAGAAACAACATTACTTTAAAGAAAAGATTTTCATATATTTTTATTTTTTTAAGTTTCAAATACTCATTTTTGTCAAAATAAATTTTCTATCAAATCGGTGAAATTCTGTGATTTGAACGTGTTTATGCATGATTTGAAATAAATTCGGCCTATAATTCTTATTCAGTTTGTAGGTGTTACATTCTGGTCGTTGATGTTCGTCGATCGAGAACTGGTTTTGCCTAAGGCAATTGAACCATTTTTTCCAGCGTGGTTGAACCATTTAATGCACACAATGATTATGGTTACCACCGTTCTAGAAATGTTTGTCGCTCCTCGACAATACCCTAAACGAGGACAGGGTCTTTTAGGACTTGTTACATTTATGCTCGCCTACTTAGTCTGGTAAGATTTATATTTAAACAATTCACGAATTCATATTGTAATGAAATTCATTTTTTTATCAATTTACAGGATGCATGTAATTTACATGAAGAGTGGATTTTGGGTCTACCCTGTGATGGAAGTGCTCACTCTACCCTTAAGGATAGCCTTCATCTTAGTACTACTTGTGTTCACGATAATTCTTTACTTCACTGGAGAGACGCTGAATCATCTCGCTTGGGGTAACGATCAATTCAAGCACCAAAAATCTCATATGAAAGCCAAGTAGCCTTGCCAGTTGTCACCGGTTGGTGACGTCTGTACGCGGTCTACCCTCTTCGGTGGTGGTGAATACTGTTTGACTACTTTGCCAGTCTAAAGCATGCACGCTAGTTTTGTTGATAGTTTTCTCCGCATGCCTAGTTTTAAAAAAAAAAGAAAACTTATTTCGGGTTCCTCACAGGGAAATAGATTATGCATTTATGCATAAATGGATCGGATTTAAATACTTTTTTCTACCCTTGTGAAAAACTATATGACAGGAAAAAAATTAGTCATTCCTGTGGTCGCGAAAAGATGTCAGGAATTCTTGTAGTTTTTTCCTATCATATTTTTTCGTCAGGGTAAAAGAGATATTAGATTAAATAAAATGATTAAAAAACAATTCGAATTTAGTAGTCTGAAAAGATTAAAGTAATTATATTTAAATTTTTAAATAAAGAACTTCCTTTTATACGAAAATTATTATGCATGAATTTTATGTAAATACAATGCCTCTTTTTTATAAAGCATGATCCTCTAATTTTAGTTTTTTATTTACACTAATGACTAAAAAGTATAGCCTTTTTCGAATATTTAAAAAAAAAAAAAAACTAAAGCATTCGGTATTTGTACGGGGTATAGGTAAAAAATTTATAGCAGACGTAGAGATCCCAGTTTCCAAAACGTAGATGCGACAAACCAGAAGAGGACTACGTCAAAGGTCAAATCTCAAATTGACCTTAAATACTCCTTCGACGTCAACAGAAACAAAACTCCCAAAGAAGTTCGAATTGTTAAGAAGAAATTCGGCTCGTCTTAATCGACTAAGTAATTTTAATAAATTAGGATAATAATTATGAATCTCAGACAGTTTAGATATTACTGTCATTAAGTTCACGAGGAGAGATAATCAAACTGAGATTAAATTTTTGGTACCTTAAGATTTTTTTTTTAAAAAGGAAAGACTACAAGTTCAATTATTAAATAATTAAATCAATAATCGATAATTCGCCTTTCACTGCCTCATTATTTTTCATATATGTACATAAATTTGCCTTTGAACAATGCTTGTTTATATTTTTATTAATTTTATATTTCTGATGCTGTGCTATGTGTATGTAGCTTACTTGTCTTTGTACAGAATCTTAAAGATAAATATGCATCGTGTATATAATGTCTTAGGTAATAAATTGCTGGTGCATTTTGTTAATTTACGTTCATTTCTGTTGCTATGTCACGTTAAGCTTAAGTGTTTGTCTAAATATGCCTGCAAAATATTCTTTTTAGATAAAAATAGAAGGAACAAGTGCACTTGGGACAGAATTGATGAATTGTATTTGTACATTGTTTGTTTCTAGAAATAAAAACAAAATTTCTGTAAATATTCTAGACATTGTTGCTGTATTTTTTACTCGAACTTTGGTGTGGGCACTTTAATGGATTGCATGATTTAAAAAATCTATTTCATGCAGTAAAAAGACGTTTTGAATGAGAAATAATGCCCAGACCTATCACTAAAACTATTTGTTTTTTTTTTATTCCAGGAAGTACTCGAAAGACTTTGAATAAAGTCGGTAAGAAGAATAAGTCAAAATGAAGAACTGGCGGTCCAGTGAACAAAAGTAAATTTTGATTTTTATAATCAAACGCAAAAAACGACATCCAGATTCAAAATCGAATTTCTAGGTACGTCCGAAGCAAAGAAATTTTATACCAGAGACTTGTACTAATAGAAAATTGTAGGTCAATACTTAAATTGTAATCAGAGCTGAACAATAATTTCTAATTGAAATATATCAATCCCAGCTCTGACTCTAATAGACTAAGAAGTAGATCAATTGTATAAAAGTTTGTTACGTTTTATAAAACAAAGTTACTTCCTCTCGAAACTAACTCATCCTATAAATCCAAAAATCTGTATACAACTGTATCAACTTACAAATAACGAAATAACTTACTCTCTAGATCAAACACTTTTTTTAGTAACTTGACTACGCCTAAAAATTAAAAAAAAACTTTTTTATAAACACATACATTCTTTATTCCATCTCATAAATTCTTATATACAAATCGCATGCTCATTAAAAATATAAAAAAGTCTATAAAAATTACAAGTCTTTACAAAATGATTAGATTCTTTCTAACGAAAAAAATTAGAAAAATCTTACGTGAAACAGAGACAAATTTTATCTAGACACTAGCGAACTACGTAAAACTACTTACGTAACCGAGTCTCGAGTATTTATGAAATGTATAAAATTAAAAATTCATAACTCTTTAAAAATGTACATCATTTAAAGTTTTTTCCTATTGTTAATAATTTCATCGATGCTCTGTTTCAACTCCTCCATCTCAAGAACATCAATAGGAACCGAAGTTTGGGTCGCGATTTCTCTCCCGCTTGTAGATCCATCAGTTTGAACTCGTTCCTGACAATAAGGAGGCAGATTTGCTGCCAAATCACCAATTGCTCCTTTTCTCGAGCTATCTTTAGTCTTAGTCTCGGTTTTTATCTTAATCTCACTTTCTTGAAGTAAATGCTTCATAGTCTCATCCTGTACCATATATTTACTCCTTCGACCTTCCCTACTACGACTTGTGTTACTGCTCTTACTTTTACTTCTTTCCTGTGGTTCCTCTGGCGGTTCCAACATGTTCGTTTCTTCATCAATGTGACTATCATTGTCACTATCCTGATCATCCTTTTGTGGATTTCCTGCCTCCAGATCAATACTTTTCTGTTTACTTGTGAACTTAAAACTCTCATTCTTTTCTTCCGTGCTTATATCATCCTCACTTCCACTTTGGCCTGGTAATAAAAACGGAAATAACTTGCCGGCACTTTTTTCATCCATGATCTTAGGGACTTCATGCACAGAAAGTGCTGGTCGCCGATTCATATTCGGCAACTGAATCGCTGGAACATTGGGAGCATACCCGTTTGTTATAGCATTCATGATCTGCACACCTAATTGACTTTCTTGGGAAGTTGTGCTTCCTCTTCGGAAAAGAGGCCCGGATTTTCTGGACCTACCTTTTGGATAATCTCGTCTTCGTTTTCCACGGCGATTGCGTTGGCATCCGACCTTTCTTGTTTGTACTTCTTCAATTGTCACGGAGAGTTGAGAGTCAGCAGAATTTCGTCGCGACTCAACGGAAACTCTACGGAAGCTAATAATTTCAGAATCAACTGAGTTTCTTCTGTTGCTGGAAATGGAAGCTGAGGAACCGATGATGGCTCCTCGTCGATTTACTAGTTTTGGTAAAGCAGCTGCCCAGGTCGAGCTGAGGGCTTGAGATGCAACAGAGTTTGGGTCGAAATTTAAGCCGACTGGATCTTCATGAGAACTGCAAAAATTGATGGATAATCGTCCGTCGTTATTAAAGGTTTTCCTCTTTGCAAAAGCTTGAGCGATCACCTTGTGCTTTTTTCGCTTTTTTTCTTCCTCTACTTCTCGTTTGAAAATCCTATAAAAAAAAAAAAGAAATATGTGATTATCTATGGTTTCGAGTAAGGTCAAGAAGATTCTTAAAAACTAAAATAACTACATTTTCTAAAGAGAATTCTGTGTCAAGTTCAAAGTTACCTTCGAAAAAACCTAACCCAGATATCGATAGCTGATGCAGTCCAGACCCATGAAGACATCAGTATGCCGGCGAAAAAGTGGCTCAATAAGTGAAGCTGTAATTTCGCTAGACTTGGGCGAGATTCTATTTTACATTCTGATGCGTCTGTATACTTCGTTGTTATCGAACACCTGTAAGTAATATTATTATTGTAGGACATTAAACAGGTATACAACTCTTTTTTTTAAGGCACCTTAAAATTTTTTTCAACTTACATCACGTAATTCCTGAAGCTCTGGTTCCATTCCTCGGAGTGATAAAAATCATAAATATGGCAATAAATAGTTACAAACACCGCAGTGAACGTAAATACTGAAAATAGTCCCATTCTCACAATAGTTTCTCGAATTTTGGCACTTGCATGTTCAGATATAATATCCTCGCTACCCATTTTAAGACGAATCAGCGTTAACAATCCTGAAGAGAAAAATAAATTACTTTAGAATATCATACCCAAACTCTGACAGTGGAATATAAATAATAATTTTAAGGTCATGCAAATTTGCAGAACACACAACAGCAATGATCTCGAGAGAAATGAAAATGAGAATAATAGCAAACGAGAAATATAAAAATACGTACCTCTGAATAAAAAGAATCCCCCAATTAGCAGGACAAGTGCCAAGGGTACTAATAAAAACCAAAATCTTACAGTGTGATTGAAGTAACCGACAAAGCAAATTCCTGTTATACTGTTTCCATCGATTTCGCCTAATGCCATAATAGTCACAGTCATCATGAGAGGTAAGCACCAAGCCATGAGATGAAAATAAGCGCTTTTTTTGTCGATTTTATCCTGAATTTTATGCAAGGCTTGGAAACTCATATGCCACGCATAAGTTAAAATAACGAACCATACCATAGCTGCCACTAGAGAGTAATATACCAGCACAAATACTACCACACATGACAGATTGCCACCGCTGAAAAGAAGCGTGATTGATACGTGTTTGAAGCATTCCCTTTTGCAAAAATAATATAACTATTTTTTATCTAATAAATCTAACAATTTGAAATCAATAAATTAAAAGATAAAAAAAATGTATAGTGTATAAACTCTAAACTAAGGTATGGAATTTCCTCTGAAACATTTTTAACTTGAGTTTCAGCTCACGAAAAAGACAGTCAACAACACACGATTTGCTACGGAAATACATGACATGAAAAGTGACATGATGAACATGACATGAATAGACAATTAAACATTTACTAGGCTCTTATCCTTGAATATAATTATACATTCTCAAAAGCAATAAAAGTGCAAATTATCTAAGGTGAACAATGTGCCATTCGCGAAATATTCAACTAAAATGTTATTATAGCTATTCATAAAAATATAATCATTTGTTTAGAGCTATACCTGGGTTCACTCCTCCTTAAGGTCCCATCTTTCTTGCAAACTATGACTTCTCTGCTTCCTGGAGTAAATTGCACCAGCCATCCAATACAAGAAACCATAAAACAGCAATTTATATAAAAAATTACGAGTGCTGGGTACTTATTTGAGCTTTTCCAGTCTGCCATAAATGTTAGCTGTGAAAGAAAAGAATTAGCATCTAATAGATATAAAAAATGTGATGGAAAGTTGGGGAATTATGCTTTCAAGTTTGCATTTTTGCTTTGCTTAAAGATAAAAATCTTACCACTGTGGAGAGGTTGAAAAAGAAGCAAATTCCAGCAGCCCAGGCAATGAAAGAGTGGATTTGTTTATGATCGTCGGTGGAGTAAAAAGGATCATTGCATGGGTATCCACAACCATCGATACCTTCAAAAACTGCAAGAGGATTATCTGTTTGTATAAGAGGTGCAAGACATGTAGCATTATTGTTGAATTTAATATCTCTTGTGTCGCGTCTACATCCTGATGGAAAAAGTTCAGTATCTTCACATTTAATCATACTCGGCCAGATTGTATGATTCAAAACAGCACGACAAGGTCCCATAGCGAGTTTACATGTTTCCTGAGATGGCATATAGAGGACATCATTGAAACAAGTTGGCATGAAAACCGAACATACAAGTGACTGAACAATTGTCCAACATTTTGGAATGTGTCTCAGACCTTGGAGTTCATTCAATTTTGCCTAGAAGAAAAAACATTGAATTAAAAAAAAAATTAAAGAAGAAGCCTTAGAAAATTAAAGCCGATGGAATTACATACAGCTAAAATTATCTGTTTAACTGTTTTAAGGTTTCTCTAATATAAAATGCACCTTAATCTTTTCTATTGATGAATATTCAGGAATGAGTGCGAAGGAGGTTCCTGAATAAGGGAGGATGGTTCCCATGCACGAGAGATTGGTTCCTCTCGTGTAAATGCATGTTGCATTTCTTGTACAATTTGGTGGCTCCAAAGTTTGCAGATAATCGGAATCTTTCACTCTATGTCTAAGGCTCAAATTTTTTTCGTGACTAAGTTCTGCCAAGTCTCTCCAAGCTTCATTTTCGTTGGGTTTATAGCTTTGAGTAAGCTCGATCTTTACGCCAAGTAAAATGAGTAGTAAGTGTAGTAAGTGCATCACCTGAAAATAAAAGTCAATTCAAATTCAAAGAAATATGTAAGAGAAGATTTCTACATTTACTTTGAATTAAGAAGCAAAATTCTGAATTTAAACCTATTAAAAACTATTATCAATTAAAATGTTTTTAATTCGATTAAATTATTCCACTTTTAACGGCAATGAAGAAGTGCTACATTTTGAAATATCTTTTATACGATAAGAACAGAAATAATGCAGTTGTTTTTTCCAGGTTTTTTCATAAAATTCTGAAAACAAAAATACCCTCCGAAAAAAATGATTGCTACATCCCTGTCCTAGAGAAATTCCAAGAAAATTCCAGTGAAGGATTTTCAACCTGCGACCGTATAACTTCCACTCACTATATTTATAACCGGGAATTTTTTCCTAGTTGCATGCCACCTCCATAGAAAAATTAAATAAATAAAATATTGTTCATTAAATTTATATCATGCAATGTTAATTAAATAAATCCCAGAATAAAAACAAAAAATTAAAAAAAGAGAAGAAATTTTCTAAAAAATAGAAACGTTTGGAGCATCTTTTTTAAATTTAGTACTAAATTTCCTCCTTCTTAAATAATAAATACGGAAAAGAAGAATAATAAGTGAAAAAAAAGAACTTACGAAAATTTGAACTAGAACAATATTAAGCCGGTAAGGTGACGCTTGATAATAATTTAAATGCTAATCAGTTTCATCGCAAGTGTGTCCTCTGGAGCATTTGGCACATTTGGTCACATTTGGTATTTGGAAACAAAACAACACGTGGTCACTGGAAAACAACGAGTCTCAGACAAGTGCATGCGTACTTGCATTGTCACCCAATTCCTTGATAATGCCGGTATTTCATCACTGTCAAACCAATTTAAAAATTTTAGGAGTACGCAACAAATTTAGTCTGCCACTACTGAGCGACGCAGGTTAGTCTGGGGCAATCTGAGGACAAAGCCTCAACTCATCCGACTCGAGGTTCATCCGACCACACGCACGTTGCGTCCGTTCTAAGACCACCCACGAGTTCTCGTCCCCCGATGCCATTATTGCCATTCAAACTTTCCAACCGATCCACGACCATCGAAACAGCACTTGCAGCAGCCAGCAGGTTTAAATCCTCAACTGGCAACGTCGCACCCACCAACAAAAAATTAAGGGTGTTGGATAAATTAAAATAGGGACTATCGGGGGTATAAAGACACCCTAAACCTATCTGCGAAAATCAATTCTTTTGTCTTTTCTGCCATATTTTTTTTAATTATTAAGGAGGGTTACATCTCTGATATTCAAACAAAAAAAAACGATCAAAGGACCAGAACCTTTTTTCTTATCTCTAAATACTCATTCAATGTAGGCTATAAACAGGATTTTTTTTAGTGAATGCGAAACTCACGTGAGGTCTAAGCGTGCCTTCCACAAAAGGATTAAGTTTTATTTGTTTAAACTGGTTTTTCCTTTTTTTAAATATGTAGTCCAGATATTTTTCAATTTTTTAATTAAATGTTTATTACTCTATTGTTTATAAAATTATTTTTAATTAAATTTGTTATTTTATAACAATTTTTAAAATGAATTTTTAGGGCTTTTTAAAAATTATTTTATTTTAATAATTTTGTGACTTTTTTTATTTATTTATTTTAAAAATTCGAACAGTGTCGCCCCCTGAGTTGGGAACCACATAGCAGACGAATTACGAAAGGTACGAATACGAAAGCGACGAAAGCGTGTCGAGCTGTCAACTGTCAAAATAAAGGAGATGCCCTGCGGCAGTTTTACAAGGAATTAAAGCTGAAATTTTTCTTTTAAAACAACGAGGTCAATTCACGACCACTAAACGCGAATGTTAAGTAAGTTTTTTCCATAATCTTATATAAATAATGAACATCAATCTCGGAATTCCGGTGTGACGGGAAGTATAATTAGATAAGGGCCCGTATGCTTGATTACAGCTTTTGTCGTTGATAATATGCCGTTAATATATGTAAAGTCTGTTAAGCACACGTCTGTTATGCTAATTTTTTAAGTCCGCGAGTTCATTCGGTTCGTTTTCTTCATTAATCCAACAGTCTCCGCACGTATCACTTAACCTCACTTTTTGCGACAAAACGCTGTTTTGCTAAATTGCTATTTGTTGCTTATTGCATCTATTGCGCTCTGTAATCACAAGGTACGATTTTAAATTAATAGTTTATATAGTAAACTCATCTAGTTTTCAGATTTAAAGTATTGTTTTTTTATTTTGAGCCATCATTTTAATTTTAAAACATTTTTTATTATTTATGGTTTTCTTCTTTTTTCTATTATATCAATTTCATTTAAATTTGCTTAAAAGAGATTCATTCATTTAAAACATCTCATGCGTGAAACTATAATTATTAAAATTCAAGGTTATCAGTTTCTTTTAGCATCCTTACGCACGTGATAACATATGTATATTCTACAATATACATGTGAACCATTTAAGTTGTAATTGAATAGTGATTAAATTAGTTTCCGAAAATATCATTTACATATAAATTTAAGGTACAAATTTAAATACATTTTATTGTTGGATTAACGATCCCTAATTTTTTTTATTACAGCGCGATGACCTATGTGTATTATGTGGGCCTCTGCCTATTATTCTTGGATGTCTGTGTCGGCGAATATTCAGATTGGGATACGAAAAGGCAAATGATATGTCCAGGATTGTATCCAAAAATTTTTACTGATTATACTCCGTTAGGAAACTTGACAAAATCAGTGTACACAAAGAAACTAGGTGTAAATAATATGAAGCTCTGCGTTGCTGATTGTTGCATTGATCCTTCATGCCATGTGGCTATGATGCATAATAACACCTGTTATAATGTACAATGTAGTTCTTCAAAAATGTGTTTACCCTTGTATCGACCCGAGTTTGCAGACAATAATCCACCAAGTATGGTTCTCGTTAAGCCGGTCGAAGAAGATGAGGAGTGGAGTGATATCTTGGATCAAGTCGAGGAAGAAGGGTGAGTAATGAGATTATTTTAAATCCCTCATTTGCATTGTATTAAAATAGTTCATTTATATTCTTCCTTTAATTTTTTAGCTCTACATTCACGGATACAGAAGATAGAAACCACGCGGTATTTAGATCTAGTGGAGTTAAATGTGTAAGTGGCCCAGTAGATTGTGGAGAAAATGAAATCTGTGTGAAACGAAATATTAAAGACGATTTTGGATTGTGTCAATGTGACCGAGGCTTCAGCAAAAATATCGCTGGTAAATTTCAAAGCATTTTCTATATTTTTTTTTCTTATAACATAATTCTTAATATATAAACTAATAATTTTTTAATAACAATCATTTAAACTTTCAGGAGTTTGCAGTCAGATTCAAGAACTGGAAATAACTCAAGAATTTGGAGTGACACCCGAGTATAATTATCAGGTAGCAAAAGACTCAAGTGTATCATCAATTAAACCACCAATGAAACAGCTGTTAGTGTCAGCAGTTTCGAAAGAAGTCCGACTACCTGAAAATGAAGTTACTTTATCCGCATTCACAGTCCCTGCCGAGCAGGGAAGTGAGCATTATAATTACGCCTGGAGTCTCCTGAGTCAACCAGAAGGACACACAGGGACTATGACAGATCAAAATCGCAATACAGTGAAATTAAGTAATTTGTCAGAGGGATTGTACAAGTTTAAAGTAACAGTTAATAGTCCAAGTGCCTATGGAGAAGCGTACGCAAACGTCAGCGTTTTGCCACGTATGTTTATCATTTTATATTATAGTTGAGTATTTATATATAGTTGAGATTTATATGTCTTCCATTTTTATTGTTACAGCGAAGCGGATAAATCAAGCCCCGATAGCGATAATATCACCAGCATCTCAAGTTGTGAAGCTACCAAACACTGGAGCTGTGCTTGATGGATCTTCAAGTAAAGATGATGATCGTGTAATTTCATATCATTGGGAACTTCAACAAGGTCCCATTGGCTATCAACCTAATCTTGTTGATACACCTACACTTCAGTTGGACAATCTTATTCCCGGAAATTATACTTTTAAGTGAGTAAAACGTATTTTTAGACTTCGTAGCTCTGAAATGCTTGAAGATTTTAATGGCCCAATCCCATTTTCTCCTTCTTTGGCAATAATTGAACCTTTCCTTTTTCCAGACTAACTGTCGAAGATTCAGACCATGAAACAAATTTCACAATGGCTAACATAACTGTTCTAAAAGTAACTGACTATCCACCTAGTGCAAATGCAGGTCAGGATATAATTATTTACTTGCCTCAAAACACGCTAACATTGAATGGAAATTTGAGTACTGACGACAGAGGTATTGTAAGTTGGGAATGGACGAAAAGCCCTTCTGATGAAAATAAAGCAGTCGATATGCAAAATACGAGAACACCTTATTTGCAACTTTCGAATTTAGAAGAAGGGATGTACACTTTTGTCTTGAAAGTAACTGACGATTCAGATCAATCGTCAACTGCTGAAATTCACGTTTTCGTTAAAGCTCCTACTAATAAACCTCCGAAGGGTAAATTATTTTCCATTAATTATTGTTTATTAATAATATTATTCTTCAATAATATCCCTTGATTAATATTCTTCGATTCAAAAAAAACTTTAATAATATAAATCATCTCTTATTATATTAATTTTTTCATTAATTAATTTTCTTTTACAGCCAACGCTGGTGAAGATATTACAATCGCATTGCCACAGACGCAAACTGTTTTAAATGGCAGTCAAAGTAAAGACGATATCAAAATTGTATCTTATCATTGGGAACAAATCAGGTAAGGAAGATTAGTTCTGAACATTAATATCATTATTTTCTATCAATCTATTCTATTAAATTAAATTTTCTATTTATTCTTGTTTTCCTTCTGAAATTTTAGAGGACCCAACAAAGCTGTGTTCCATGCAGTTAACGAGAGTGTTACAAACATAACAAAACTAACAAAGGGAGATTATGAATTCAAATTGACTGTTATTGACGATAACGGGAACAAAGATTCCGATCGGGTGATAGTAAAAGTGACACAAAGTAGGTATTCAGCAAAATAAATGTCTAATGATTTTATAAATTAGAAGTGTAGTGAAATATTCATATTTTTAGCGAAAAATGCACCTCCGAAGGCAAATGCTGGAGGGGATCAAACTTTTGTGGCGCCAATAGTAGCGGTGATATTAAATGGATCGAAGTCAAGTGATGATTTGAGAATCGCACAATGGTTGTGGACTCGAGAACCAACGAGCCTTGCGATTGGATCTATTGTGGAAGGAACGGATAAATCTCCAGTTTTAATGGTATCAGATAATTATTTATAATTTCTCATATTTTTAAATTAGGATTTATTCAAATTTGAAGAAGTTCTGGAAGAAATAAGAAAGTTCAGATTATTAAAATTAAATAAATGCTTATTGCAGCTTACCGACATTGTGCCAGGCAGATACGTTTTTAAATTGAAAGTAACAGATGAGGATGGACTCAGTAACGAAGATACAGTTTCTGTGATAGTAAAACCTGGTAAGTTTATATTGTGCAAAAAAGTATTAAATAAATATGTATTTTTATTTTCTTTAATTATTTTTTAAGAGTTGATGCCATTATGAAACATAATTAAAATATTTATTTATGACATTGCAGACCCCCAATTGTATAATCTAGTCGAATTGACTTTAAACATAGGAGCTCATCTAATAGCAGAATCGCAGAAAAACTCATTAGTGGTGAAACTACAAATGTTACTTCGAGATGAAGTGTCAATCGTCGTTCGCAATTTAAGATCAGAGCCTCGAACTGGAAAGGTCGTGATCGTCTTTTACGTTGAGAAAAAGGGGGGGAAAGCGACAATGACTGGACCAGAAGTAGTTAACAAATTAAAAGAGAAACTGAGACAAGATTCTGGAATTCTGCAATTATCTGTGGCCAGCGTTGAAACTGCTAAGTGTCAAAATAATTGCTCTGGTAGGTATTTTTATTCTGTTTAGTTTAAATAATAAAACATGTATTTGAAGCTATTCATTCAATAATCTAATTTTCTTTTCCACTTCAGGACATGGAGTTTGCGATGAAGAAACTAGAGAGTGTATGTGCGAAGCGTTTTGGATGCAAAATCTGATTCAAAAATATTTCGGAAACGGTGAATCCAACTGCGGTAATACTTGAAAATAATTAGATATTACTTTATGTTCACAATCTAAACTAATTTTCCAATGTAATTTCAAATTTTTTTTTTTCAGATTGGAGTATTCTTTATGTGATAATAGCTTTACTTTCTTTGGTTCTCTGTTGGGTGGGATTCCTCTGGGGTATTATATGTCTTTGCCAGAGAATATGTTTCGGAAAAAGGCGCAGTTCTCGTTCTAAAAAAAAACCACCACGTTACTCTCTTCTTCAACCTGATGCTGAAGACGATAGTAGTGCGTGTAAGTAAATTTTTTAAAATATTGCTACCATCTCTAGAAACCTTAGAAAACACCATGAAATTTCAAAGGTATCTGAAATGTTTCTACTAATTCCAAAATTTACAGTTTCACCACACAAGATGGTTTTATCAGAATCTGACACTGATTCAGATGATGTTTTATTCGAACATCGAAAAGGGAAGTCAAATGGCTATATAAAGAACGGAAAATCCCGCAACGGATTCCTGAAAAGTGGTTCCAAAGTGAAAACATGAGGTAATTTTAAATCACAACATTTCTATTACACTTATTTTCTATTAAATTTCTAAATTACTGAATTTCCTGGCAGGGAAGAATTAATATCTGACACACATCAGAGAATCTATGGCCAAACTTAATAAGCTAGTCAGTTACGAGCTGTCATTGTAATGAAGTAACAGAAAAAGAAAAAAGACAAGACGCCCAAACGAAAGGAAAAACAAAGAAATTTGAATTACTCTGTACTTATCATTTGTAAAATAATCTATAGTGAACACTGTTTGCCCAAGAAGCGAACATTCGTCTCTCTCATGTATTTTAATAACGTGATTTACAATATGTAATTCACACAATTGTATATAGGTACGTACTGCAATTAAATGCGTTAGCATTTTTTTATCAAGAGGATCAAACTCAAAAAAAAAATTTCATATATTCCGCACACATACTTTGAATCGTGTAACGATATTTTATAGATTTGCTAGATTGGTCACCGAAGATCGTAAGGTTTGATAGATTGGGAGAGAAATTTTTATTTCTGAAGAATAATTTTTTCTAGTCTATTTCTAATAATTCACTGTGCAATATTACTTAAAGACCAAAAACTGTGACTAGTGTTGCGATAAAAGTTAAATAACATGAATATTAAAATAATTCAAATTATTACTGTGGTTTTATACATTTTAAGTTTAGAAGCCAATCATTTTTTTAAATTCTAAATTTAAATGCTTGATATTTTTAGCAATTTTTTCTAGTTTTTGTTTAATATTTTCACATCAAATACCATTAAGCTCACTACAGTCACAGTGGAATGTAGAAAAGTCTCTTCGCATCTAAAAAGCTAAAAGAACAAATTTAAAAATAATGATTTAATAAAAAATGTGCCAAATTAATAACTAGAATATTATAAGGCACATTAATTAAAATTAAAAGCCCATTGGCATATACAGAAACCATAATTGCAACAGGGGCGAGGAGATTGAACTTCTAGATTAAAAATTTTTGTTAAAGACAGTAGTTGAGTCTAAGAAATCGGAATCTGTTTTTAAGAAAAACTATGGTCAAAAGAACATAACTTTAATATATATGTACTAATATTATACCATTAATTTAAAAATAAGAGTCTGCATTATTTAGTAATTTAGTTTCTAGCATAAAATAAGAAAGTGATATAGTTTCGGCAGATAAAATTAAGTTTACAACGAAGTTACGAAAACACAAAAGACAAAATTGCCGAAATTGTATGTATAGATATATTTGACGTTCTAAACGCGCCTCGTGTGATCACTTCCTTTTTTAATATTTTAAAAAGTTGCTGAGTGTAAGCTAAGGTTTCGCAAAGTTTTAAGAATGAGATGAAGTATTATACAGACTTGTACAACATTTACTTTTGTTAATAAATACACACTACATAAATCATTGTTTTAATTTCTAATCTAAATAAATATGGAGAATTTTAAATAGTAGGCTGCTTATCAATGCTGAAGCAGTTTTAATTTCAGAGAATAAATATATGATATACTGAACAGACAGAAAAAATTAATGCAAACGTAGAATGCATGTTTATCAGAGTCACATGATTAAAATCACGATACATATATTTATAAAGTGTTCGTTTCCACATTAAGTGTGCTTATTTTTATTTGTCCATATACGGTAAAAAGATTACTTTTTCGTGTGATAGAATAATTCGTATAAAAAGTGTACTTCAGTCAATATGTTTCAAAATTCATGTCTAACTTAACTAGTTTTGGCGGAACTAGTTTCCAAAGGCAGCACACCGTGTTCTTGATATTTTTTATAAAGTGGATCGTTTTCCGCTATAGCGAACGACAAACTCGTTTTTTGATAGAAATCTGGCATCAATTCTATATTTTGGATCACCGTGGAAAGCAAATGTGCCTTTTCGACAAACGTACCTGGAATAAAAATAAATTCAGATTAGATGTTTTAAGTAAAATTTGACAATTTATTAGGAACTAAATCCACAGAAAATAATATATTAAAAAATCACATACCTTGACCTTCGAACATGAGGTACGTGAAATGGACATGCAAATGGTAATAAGAAGGTCGATAATGCAAGTAAATTCTGAGACGAGATGCTGGGACTTGGTATTTCTTAAAGATTGCATCAATCCCGGCTTTTTGAATGTTTTTCAGCAAAGGTAGATGAGAAGCGTTCAACTCTCTGATTGACTTGATTCTCTTAACAGCCAATGCCAAAACGTTCAAAGATTCCGGAGTTCCATCCCATTTTAGGTCAGGCAGCATCAAAAATCCAGTTTCTTCATTGTTATCCTCGTAAATTATTCTGTCTTCTTCTGCCTTGTGTGCCAGGATATTATCAACCCACTAAAAAGATTCAGAATTATAAGTATTTTCACAATTTATTAAATTTGAAAACATAAATAAAATAAAATTTCATTGAATGAATGCTCACCTCTAGGGAAAACTGTTGCGACTCTATGTAAGGAAGAGTAATATTTTTGTAGGTCTCATAGGTTTCCTCTACAATATGAAGTTCCTTTACCGAATACTTATCCAAATGTGCTTGAGTAGCTGGATGAATTACAGTCGCATTTATACCTTCAAATTAGAAACAAGAACGCAAGTTTAATATTACATATAAGCAAAAAATAGTGATAAGACCATATATATAATTTAATTAGCAGCTAGTTTAGAGTAATACCTTTTTGTACAAAATTTGTTAATGTTTATATCAATGAAAAGTTGCATTATATATTTGTACTAACAATAGAGGATTTTGTTTGATTATTCATATGGAATTTAATATGTGTGACTAGCCACAGCAAACATAAAAATGGTGACCAACAATGTAAACACTTGAAGTCTTACCATTATATTCACGCGTTGGGAAACACTCATAATTACAATAAATCCCGTTTCGATATAGTTTTCGAATAATTGTACCCTCGTTGAAAAAACCTCTGTTGAGGAATATTTCTTCAACCGGAAAGCTTTTTTTTTCCAGAATTATTATTGCTGACGAATCGTGTCCAGCGAAGTTTCCTTCTACAAAAATCTGTTTTCGGGCACTATTTACATTCAGCAATCGTTTCATTTGAAAATTATTAAGACTTATTGAAGACTTATGAACACTGACGTCATTTTCACATTTTTCAACCTCCGATTTTAGTTTTTTCACTGGAGAACACTCGGTTGTGATTTCGTCGGCTTTGCGGTCCGCCATGTTTATAAAAAACAATCGAATCAAATCGATATATCAAATATCATAACCTCAAATTATATTTCACAAAAATCGAAAAATAAACAATTGATGTTAAACATGTTAAAGTCTCAAAAGAATTCAGAAGTTATTTGATTTATTTAATTGTTACTTTATTCACTTCGAAAGGTTCCAAAGCCGGCAAAGCCCCAAAGTGTATAACTTGGTCACGTGATCAGATTCCGTCGTTCCTGAATTTTAACCTTTTATCTTTCTTTTTTACGAAACAAAATTAGGAAGAATCTATAGTACGAAATTACTTCCTGTAAATGAAATTATGTAATATGTTTTATGTTGTCAATTATCAAAGATTCTAGATTAATAAGAGAATTCTTCTATTATTTGATTAATAGACAAAGGGACGGAAATGGAACAGTGCTGTCAAAGTTGGCTGCCTGCGCGCGCAGCCCATGTTGGCGGCTTCCCACCTGAGAAATGCTGCCATTGGTCAAAATTTGGCGCGCGATTTAAAATTGAATTAATTTAATTCGATTTTGAATTGCGCGCC
>JAUESH010000047.1:3161107-3177609 GCA_032275165.1 Synergus magnus
ATCACACATATATCAACATAACCTCGTAACCATATAAACAAAATTGATAAAAAGGGATAAAATAAGGATTAAAAGGATTAAAAGCGAATAAAATTCGTCAAAAAAGTAAGTATTTAGTCATTTATTAACTTAATTATAGTATCATGATGTGGGTATCGATATAAAAGATACAGACAATACCGGGAACATTTGTTCTCCAAGAAAAGTTATGAATTTAAATTCTGTTCAATTCATACTGAATTTATTTGAATTCACTGATGTATAGATATATCGAAATATAATAAAAATTATTCTTTAATTTAAGGAGATAATGGATTTGAACAATCGCCGACCGCTTAATAAAATTTGGAGTCAAACGGAGAAGGAAACACTTTTGCGGATTTTGAAAACTGAGGGACATACAAATTTGGATCGAATTGCTGAATCGATCCCTAATAAATCGGTGTCAGCGATCAGAACAGAATTAAATAAATATAAGGTCCTAGCCAAGTCATTAAAACCACATACATCGGATCCACTGGATTTTTGGTTACATTCCCATTTCTCACCAGAAGATGAAAATCTGATTCCTAAAGCATTGTTGTTTATACGATTGTTTGAGGATCTACCGGCACCTGAGGAATTAAACGGTGTTAACATTAGATCGATTTACGACTTTCTTCATCGATCGACTTTGGGTCATTCTCCAGGTGAAATTTCTCCTGAAACTTGGAAGGTTATCGAAAAAGAAGTGTCAGAGACGAAAGATTTAGTTACAAATGTAAGTGAAAGAGAAGTTCTTACCTATCTGAGCACTTTTAGTAACAAGAAAAAACCTGCTAAGGATTATTCGAGAAAAAATCGTGACAAAACATAATATTTTTAGTTCAAAAACTTTCTTTTTGAGAAATTGCTAGAGAAAACATTGTATTTTAAAACTGTATTACGAATATTTTATAATAAATTACAAAATGTGTTTAATTCTTATATTTTCTACTCATTCGAACAATATAATTAATATTTCATATACAGTCCTGTCGCGTGTGCTTTTTCCGCCAATCACAAACTACTCATGGCCGCCAAAAAAATACATACTGCGCAAATGCGCATGCGTAACAACTTACAACCAGGCAATTACGAAGTACGAGACTATATACAAGCCGCTATCAATAAATACGTGCATTCGTAATTTCGTAGTATAGGTTCTTTGCCTTGTCAGTCTTGTTTGTCCTGCCGAAGTTACCGATCGTGGAATATTTTCCTACCTCCTAGTGATTTTGCGAGTTTGATATTCTGTAAATTAGAAAACATGTCGGCATCCCCGATTGCAAGGCAGGTTACCCAAAGTCAAAGCATTCCCACGAAAAGGATAGTCGTTGACGATCCTAATCAATTACCGGCGGATTATTCGTCAACACCAGGAGGCACCCTGTATTCCACCACACCGGGAGGTAATATATACCCTTTACCTTGATTTTACTTTAATTAAGTAACATATTATAAACATTGAAAACCGGAAACTGTGAGTTTACGAATACTCTAGATTTTTTAAGGAACACGTGTTAAATATTCAACGAGTCACTTCTATATTCTTTGTTTTCTATTTTATATGTAATAGGTCCTAATTAGGTTATTCACTTTAAAATTCCGGAACAATTTTTCGCAAAAATGATAGCATTCTTTAGTGAATGCTATGATCAATCTTTTTTCCAAGTTTTATTTTGTTTTTATAATGAATACGTCACTAGGTATATTTCATGTCAGTTTGTTTCTTTGTCTTTGTGTGAAGATAAGAAACCACGAGCCTCTCTAAAGACTATTCGCATGGATATTAATAGATTAAACAGTGTTATTTTGAACGCCCTGAGCCAAGAGCCTGATAATTTTCGAAACACTTGCGTAAAATATTGATTTTAATCTTGCATGGGTTATGATTTTCTCCAAATTTAGGATTCTGACGTAAATCTGAAGTTTTAAAATTTACTTTATTGTTATTTAATGACTTGTTGCTTATACATTGCAGTAGAAACATTACAATCTAAATTTCTAATCCGACGATAACTATTACGAAATTGGCAGTTTTCCAATGACCACCAATGACTAAGGTGTCAACAGGTGCTGATATCAAATAACCTTGACTAGGCCACGTGTGTTTCGATGTAAACAAAGCAAACTGCTTATTCTGAAAAATACACATCTTATTATTCTTTTTAGATATATAGACATCAACAAAATATTTTCTATTATTATTTAAGAATGTTAATAGAGACATTTCCTAGAGGTTAACATAATTATTTTGTAAATTCAAAAATAATTAAAAGAATGTCTGCAAGTGTGACAATCAAAATAATCAAAGTAATAACCTTCATTACAATAAATCTTTGATTTAATTAATTTGTAATTAAAATTCCTCTTTTTTCAATACTCTTGAATTGTTAAAAAATATTACTGGCTCAAAGCAAATATTTTGAAATGTCCTTATTCTAACAAGGCTGTTTAAAATAAAAATTCTTTTTGTATCTTTACTTGAAATAAAAACTCTTTTTTCTTGCCGCATAATTTTGCTTCAAGGTCAAAACACAGTACGACTAAATACCATTCGTTCAAACGCATTAACTATTTGATAAGACTAAACAAAATCATGGTAGTGTTCAGAAGTTTGATACACAGCAATAAAAAATGAAATCAATACATTTCAAATAATTCATTAATGAATGTTATAAAAATTAATATCAAATTTGTCTGCAGGTACCCGTATCGTTTATGAGCGCGCCTTCCTGATGAACCTGCGAAATTCTCCAGTATCGAGGACCCCGCCAAAAAATTTGAATTCTATACCTACTAGTCTTCTTAAAAGCCCTGCAGCTGATGCCATTTCACCCAGCAAAATTTCCAATGGACCTACAACTCCTGCTAAAGGTTTATAGTCTTTTTTTTCAATATATAAATCTAGAGATTTTAAATCAATATGCAAAATTGACGAAAAATAAAGTATACAGAAAATAGATTTAAAAGCACTACATTTATTTCCTTAAAAGTAATCAATTTGAGTATTACAAACATATTTGTTTGTTTGTTTCAGAGTCTCCTGTGAAAGTAGATGACAAAGGTTTGTAAATTCTTATTTAAAAAATCGAACTGAATATTATTCTTTTACTATTCAAATTATTCGAATTTTTCAAATATAAATGAAAAAAATTTAATTTGAAGATTAATAAAATTTTTCTTTTCTTTTGCAGAAATTCCTGTGAACGATGAGACGACTCAGCAGTTTGAAATGGACATGTGAGGAAAACATGCGGTATCAATTGTGATGAAGATGTGTTCATTTGTGAGCCTTCAAGAAGCACTGAAAACTCAATGGCCTTGCGATGATCGTGTGGCACAGTTGCTCGTTCAATGAACTTATCTCTTCAGTGAAAACACCATTCACTTTTGCCAATAATAGCTCAGTGTTCATATAATATTATAAGCCAACCTCAACGTGCTGTGAATCAAATCAGCACAGCCTATGAGGAATATTTTGACAATAGGAATAAACTTCTTTTATCATTCAAATAGTGTACAAAGATAATTTAGGTTCAAACGAGACTTTCGTATTGTCATCTGAATTATTAAATTCTGTACATTATTTTGTAGTTTGCCACTTAAGAATATTCATTATATACGAATAAAGCATGTCTTTTTTACGGCTCAGTTTTTTCTTCAGCGTTGCCTAATGTTTGGATATAACTGTATAGTTTTAGAGGAAAATTTTAATCTGTATTCTGAATGAATCAGTATATTTATTGCAGGTACAGTTTAGATGATGCAATAGTTTGTTTACGAGACAGTTTCGAGCATTTAGTAAAGACCTGGAAATATCTTCCACTTATTTATGAATTATGTATGAGGCTTTAGTGTAACATATTTTTAAACTTGCGAAATTTAGATAAAACAATCAAAAAATTTAATTTACTAGTAATGAACAATATGAAAAAAATATAATATTCTCTATTTTCCCATTATAGACTCACATTTCAAGACATTCTACATGAAATTGAAAAATAATTTTCGATACCACTAATTCGTTTCTTTAATGCCTCAAATTATGCAACCAGTTGTACAGCAAGGTATAACTTTTTGCCTTATAAATTTAGTGGCTTTAGTGTACGACGGGTTGCCGATTCCATAACAACCTAACCTCAAAGATCCTTCTTATTTGATTGATTACATGATTGATTAAAATTCTACGGAAAATGATCCAGAATCAAAAATTTGAATTAAAAAGCTAAACAAATATAATTTGAACTCGAAAGCAGCTCGAAGCCGCCCCTACATCTAAAAAGCTCTTTAAAAATTCTCGGGTCAAAATCTCTGGGGTCCCGGATCGCCCTAAACTCTTTATTCGTCTTTACCTAACCCTCGAAACACGTGCTAAAGCTTTTTTGAGCTTCTTTCTTGTTCTCTCGTAGCAAAAAACTAGCATTTTCAGTTTTTCGAGAGGAATCGTCAACGGGTCCCTCTGGTGGACCAATCAGCTGAACCACCGTCGCGAGGGTCGTCCGCACTCCGCAATGAGTGAATGACAACAAAAGAGACTGATAGTGTTTTTGAGAGTGCGTTTTTCGCCGAAGTTTATGTTGTGTTGAATAGCATAGCGGTGAAAGTCAAAGAATATGAAGAGAAGAAATGAAGGCAAGCTCCGGAGACCTTTGAAACGCAACAAAATCACCGAAGGAATCTACGGAAGGCAAGTTTTTTGGTCGCCATATGCATCACAATGGCCGATTTAAAAATAACCAAAAACTCGATACGTTCGCCGCTAACGATTTTCGACCGAGCCTGACCCTTCGTAGACGATTTTTCATGTACCCTTTGCTGTCTGCAATATCGCCTTTAACAGCGAACACTGCGAAAGGTCCTCGTCTTCGCGTTTTCCAACTGTTTCCATCAACATTAAACGAATCATCCGCACCTGCTCCACGAAAATCCCTGCGAGTGATCGTTAGTCCTCGAAAAACAACTTTTAATGTTTTTAGATTATAGGAAGATAAGTTTTCTTTAGATGGATTAATAATTTCTCCTTAAAAGCGATTCGATTTTCGGGTAGACTAGGTTTTGCAATTTTGCAGCAGAATGCTACTGGTGAGGAGAATATTTGTTTTGATAGGTGCAGAGGCTCATGAATCAACAATTATTGTTATGTTAGCTATTGTTTATATTAAGGAGTTCTTTTTCCTAATACTGATTTTTTTCAACATTCTATCATTTTTTTTATTTTCCTTCGTAGCAACAGTCCAGTCTTTCATGAAAATGACAAAATATATAGGTATATATTTTATATATATATATGTATATATACATACTATATATAAATATGTATATTTATACATATATGCATATATGATTTTGATAATCATTCTCTTGAATGAGAAAATCATTGAATCTTGAATCTCTCTCTCTTTGAATCCATGTTATATGGTCCTTTGACGACAAATACTTACAAATTATGAGACATATAAATTTAAAATAATAAGGTATATAATAATAAATATATAAATAAAACAAATAATAAGTGTATATTATCTTGAAAGCGAGTTTATCAACTATTTTTCTTATTTCCCTCATTTACATTTTTTAACATCAAATTTCGCATTTCTTTAAAATGCGTATGTAAATATTAATATTTACATAACATTTCAATTCAAATAGGTATTCCATTCTGCTATTTTTCATCTTTCTAAATTAGGGTGATTAGACGTATTTTAATTGCATAAATGTCCTATTTTTTTAGCTCCATATGAAAAAGCGTTATTTCCCGAAAATAACACCCACATTTAGAATGTAAGGCGCTTTTCATTTTGTATCAACTTTCTTTTTTTTCGAGATCAAAATGTCCTATTTTTTTATGAAGTCATCTGGTCACCCTATCTAAGTGTGAAATATTCTACTTCTTTATCGAAGTAAATTAAAACATAAGGAATAATTACTTTTTGCGAAAACTCTCTTTCAAACGTGGTTCAGGGATTAATTATAAAAAATATTTTTCTTTTCCAGTACTTTACTTTACTTAAAGTTCCTTCTGCTATGGGCCATGGTGATTTTAGCAGACTTCATTTTAGAATTCCGTTTTGAATTTTTGTGGCCGTTTTGGCTGCTACTTCGAAGCGTCTACGATTCCTTTAAATATCAAGGCTTGGTAAGTGCTCCACATCAAATTTTTATCTTTTAAAAAAAGAATATGATAATTATTTTACTAAATATGTTTATATTAAAATATCTTTCTTTTACAGGCCTTTTCCGTATTTTTTATTTGTATCGCACTTACATCAGATATGATTTGCTTCTTTTTTATCCCAGTACATTGGCTTTTCTTTGCTGCCAGTACATACGTTTGGGTGCAGTATGTTTGGCATACAGGTGCGTAATGATAAAAAGAATTAGTTTTATTAAAATAACAAATGTCCATTTATCAAAATTGACTTAAACGATTGAAACATTTATTACAGACAAAGGCGTTTGCCTGCCAACTGTGATGCTATGGCTGCTGTTTCTTTATATAGAGGCAGCAGTTCGATTAAGAGACCTACGACATATGCCATTTCATTTGGATCTCTGTAGGCCATTTGCTGCTCACTGGTAACTACAATTTAAATTATTAGTTAAATTCAGATTTATAAAGTTGATGTAAATTATTTCACAATTCATGATCTGCTTTATAATAATAATTACTCTTGTTTTGCAGCATTGGTTATCCTGTAGTCACATTAGGCTTTGGTTTTAAAAGTTACATAGGCTACAGAATGAGACAGGTTAGTATTTTGAACGGCAAATATATTTGGATAATATTTTTTCCTGATTTTATAAAAAAATGATACTAATTATTTTAAATTTGCAGAGAAAACAGAAGGACGTAGCGAAGGAGAATGAGTTCTACCTACAGCTATTACAACAGGCGTTGCCTGCCGAGCAGCAGGCGGCGAACATGCAGCAAATACAACCACAAGTGCAGTTGCAAGCACAGCTTGCAGCTACTCCTCTGGAGCAACACTCAAAATCACAACCTCCCAGGCCAAATTCGCAATACAACCAGAGTCCCGAAAAGAGTAGAGGTAGTTTGTATTGACTTCCATTTTGAATAATTTTTTTCGACATGTAGGAGACATTTGTCATTTAAATTTGTCTTGCAAATTAATTCCAAATATATAAATCAACTTAATTTATTTTCTAAAAATTTCCTACTAAAGTCAAACTATTTTCAGGAGCTAGTGGCTCATCAGCAGAAACGGGCTTACAGAACGGTTGCATTCACAATGGTACACAGACTGTGTCGCAAGCACAAAGTACCGCCACCAAAAACATTCACAGAAAGTCCCTGGATAAGGGAGAGAAGCAGGAGGACCAACATAACAAACACAATAGTAGTGTCTCGCAGTCTGAAAAGAATGACAAGAGATTCATGCACACAAACGGTTCTGCAGTACCGTCTGGTGACTTGCAGTTTATCGAAAGAATTGGGTAACTATTCAACTCTAATTTTTACAATTTTTTTAATTGAAATGCAAAACCAATTTTTTTAAAAGAAATTTCATTCTCCTAAAATATTTTTTAAAGATCAGAGTGTGGTTTTATTAAAAAACAGTATTCTGATTATCATTTTGAATTCTCTGAATAACTTGAAGAATAAAATTTAGTAGCCTTGCATCAGATATAGCAACCTTTTTGAGAAGATTCTATGTTATGGACTGCAGCTCTGTTAATGACTTCGATGTAAATGAAGTGGAGAAGGACAAGTCAGTGAAAGGAAGTTCGGGGCATACGTCTGTGAAAACGCAGTCGAATGGCTCAGCGACTGGAAAATGGAACAATGTCAAAGAAAGTCGAGATTCCTCGACGACGAACAACCAGCGAGAACGCAAGGGTCGACAGTCGAAAATCACAAGCGACGTTATATCAGAAAGCCAAAAGCAACAGGATGAATATTACCAGAGGTGAGAGCTGTTTAATAACAATCAGGGTAGTTCGGTATCCTTGTAAGCTGAAGGTTCATCTTATCAAATAGTTGGTTATAACCAATCTGATTTTAATTTTACTGCGTAGGTTACTGATTTGTCGCAAGCTCGAGGCCGACGTAAAACGCTTGAAGTCGGACTTGCAGTCCAGCAGACAAGTGGAACAGGAGTTGCGGTCACAAATCAACACGTTGATGAGCGGGGAAAGGCAAGCCAAATGTGATCTTCAACAACTACAGCACGACAATGACCAGTTGCAGACCAAGTGAGTTAATTTTGAAGGAATTCTAGTTTTCAATTAGGGACTGTCTTGAAATCTTAAATATACTGTATTTTTTAGTAAAATGCAATACTCTAATTTTCTCGATTTTCCAGGTTGCATGGATTAGTATCGGCTCGACAAATAGACAGGCAGACAATGTCGACATTAGAAAAACGAATCGCGGATGAACGAAGACAGCGGAATTCTTGCGAGGTTTCCCTAGCTTCAGAAAGAAGAGCTCGTCGGGCTGCTGAGGAAGCTCGATCCGCGATTCCACCACCACCACCTCCACTAGTTCGACAGGAATGCACCGACGCTTGCAAATCTCGTAGAGCTCAACTTGAGCAAGATGTCAAAAGTTTACGTAGAGAACTTAAAACGAAAGATGATAGGTAAAACTCAACTTCTTTTATGTATTTGCTTTTAAATGTATGTTTAATTTTTATAATTTTAAGGCACGTCGTTTATGCAGTGTTCATAAAAAATGAGTTTTGTTTTCCGATTTTCAGGTATAATTCTTTGGAAAAGGAAGCAACGCGATGTAAGGAAAATCACGGAGAAACGGAAATCTTGCTGGGGGCACTGAGCGCCTTGCAAGACAAAAATACTCATCTAGAAAACAGCCTAAGTGCAGAGACTCGCATCAAACTCGATCTCTTTTCTGCCCTTGGTGAAGCAAAGCGTCAACTTGAAATAAAAGACAGTAAGTTTTATCTAGATATTTCTCACTTCAATTTTAGAACAGGGCAAAAGAAAAAAAAAAAAGGAAAGAGAGTTTTTAATTTTCAAAATATATTAGTGCTATAATTTCTTTAATTTCTCTGTTTTTTTTATTTAACTCAGGTATGATCAGAACACAGGAGAAAGAGATGGATGTTTTGAAGGCCAAAATAGCGCAAGATTTAGCTGTCATGCCACAAGACACATTTGGACCAGCTCCAACTTGTGCGACGTCGAAGCTTCGTCTCGGAAATGATGTTCGCGTCGGGGCAAAGCTTCGTACAAATGACAATTCCTGTCCAGGCTGCACAGTCTCAAACCTGGATCCAAACGCGACAGCGTACACGCCTAAAGGCTCGTTAATAGCGTCTACAGAAGCTTAAGAGTAATTTCAAATCAACAAGCCCCCTTTGAATGGAATTTCGACTGCAAAAGCGTACTTCCAAAAAGCTTCGTTATGTTCACAAACAACCCTATACTTCTTTACTCGCTTTTGTGAAAAGCTCTTGAAAGTGCGCTTTCCGTCGAATCCTAACATACAGGCTAACAGAATTTTGAACAGAAATTAAAAAGGCAAACCGGTTTCTGGATCTCCGGTGAATTCCCACTAAAAGTGGCTTCAAAACATTAAATTGATGTGATGTGGGTCGACCTAGCAAGATAATCGAATCTCTTTGTTTCTTTTTATTGTTAGTGCTGAGAAGTAAGCAAACGAATTAGGTTATATATAACGAGAAATTCGGAAGTTGAAAGTAATTACGTACTTTGTTAAATCCTTCTTTAATTATCTGATCCTTCCGATTTTCGACTAGAACTTGTTCCTAATTACGTAAGACGTTATCATGATATTATTTATGCTTCTTGTTAATAATTTTATCGAAAAAATCCTATTTGAAATCGACGAGTGCCTGTGTGATTGCTCAATGTGAACGTTTGCACTCGGATTGTTGAAAATACTCATGGCGAGTAATTGATTGTGAATTTAGGATTACTCGCGTACTAACTTTAGTACCTATGAAACAGATCTCTATTTCTTTATAACAATGCGCATGCATAATAAACTTAACACTATCGCGTGCAAGAAAGCGTAATTCGGAGAGAGAAACGCCCGACATAGAGGCCTCGTACTTGGATTCGACAAAATGAGTTTACTTCTTTTATCGTTAAAACTGAAATTTGCACTTTAAGGCTATTTCGTATCATTTATTTATACATTGTACATAAAAACATCTCTCGTAGATTTAGTAAGCGATTATAAATCGCTACTCGATACTTGCGAGTTGGTCGACCCATAACATGTGCTTATGAATATTCGCGGCTTGCCAAACTTACTCAAGTCGTACTCCGAAGCTAGTCCATCGTATAAAATATATTTAAAATCATTGGCAGATTAAGCCATGCGACACCATCACAGATAGACAGAGACAGAGAGAGAGAGAGATTACTTGCGATTGAATGACACTACCAGAGGTGAGTGCTGTAGAACCTGTAGCGGTGAACCGCTTGGTCATGCAATCGCAAGTAATCTCTCTCTCTGTCTCTCTCTGTCTTTCTCTGTCTGTTTGTCCGTCTGCCATCTACAGACTAAAGGAGGAGTTCGTCGTTCGCAAAGAAACGGGATTTAGGCTTCTTGTTCTCATTATTATCGTTCTATTCACTTCATCACAATTCTCAGTCGAAACTGTCTCGCTCGCTTATCTTTGAGGATGAAACTTGATTTTCAGGGTTGAACTTTTACTGGCTTTCATGTTTTTTCAGTGTTGGTGATTCAATTTTAAATGCTTTAAAAATTCAGGGCTTTCGATATTCAAAATCTAAAAAAAAAAAAAAAAGATTAGCAAGCATTCTAATTATTTAAGCAATTTTCTAAGACAAAAAACTGTTAAACAGAAAGATGTTTTAAATAAAATTTCAAACTCCCCAATGTGAATGTTTTAAAACTTTGAACCATTCTAATTCAAATTATTTTAAATATTGGTACCTTCAAATTTTGTATCCTTAGAATTGTAATCTGAAACGACAAATTTTGATCTGAATGAAAATTATAATTATTTTGAATGACTGAAATTGATAGCTTGTAATTTTGTTCGCAAAAATCTACAATTTAAAATGGAATTACCTGCACACTTTAATTTAATTCCGAAAATCTGGGACCCAAATCTTCACAACTTGACAAAACCAGTTTTTGATAGAAAGCCAGTACTAGAAAAAATTCAGCAGCCGGCTAGACGTCATCTCATAAATGTAAATACACGGTATTGTCATGACAATTAACTAACTACGTGTTGTAATGGCATTAACAGCCGACTAGTCAAAAGAATGAAGTTCTGTGAGCACAAATATAATTGGGTGTTTAGTAAATGTAAACCTCCATTTTCAAACATTTTTTTTTTTGAGTCGTATCTTGATACTCATCTCTTTTCTTCTTTTTTTTTTTCTTCAAAAAAGCATTTATTTTGCATTTTCATAAAATTAAAAGTTCGATTTCGTACACAATTCATCCACGGAAAATAAAAACTTTTTCTTTTTATTGTTTATTTCAAAAGGGGTTTGTGCTCACATTAATTTGCGCACTTCTTTACTTTCTATTGCCGACTTATTAAGACTTATATTTTTTTATACCCTTTAATTAAGCCGAAAACCGAAGAGGCATTTGCGTGTCAAAGTCGTTCATTGTACAAGGTTGTTAATTTAATCTATTTATGACTAAGAAACTGTCTCTATTATTATTCAACGCAAGATGAGTTTCCGCTAAACTGCAGAGCCATCGCATACATTATGTACCTGATTTTTCATGTGCTTGCAGTTTTTTTGGCTTTTAGATCTATTCGTAAACGAACTTAAAAAATTGTTTTACAAAATTTCATGGATAAAATTTATTGAAATTAGATCTTGATGGAATTTTGAAGTTCAACAGTTTGAAATCTGAAAGACTTATAAATCGAAAGTTTCATTTTAAATTAAAATAAGAAACTTACAATTTTATAATTTCAAAGCTTTCGAAATCTAAAACATTGAAATTTGAACGTGTTCGTTTTCGAATAGACTCTTAAATATTTCTAATTTGGCTCTGATTGAAGGCTGGTTAGCGAAGTTATTTAATCGCACTTAGTCGATTAACGTTCGTTTGTGATATTTTTTATCTATGATATAAATGTAATGTTCCTGCTTTTTGTAACTCTTAAACGTGGAGTGTTTTTCTGAATCTTCGAATAGTTTGCTTCGTTTAACTATTCCAATACTTTTTATTATAGGAGCGATTTTTCGCGAGAAGGGTACTTAATTTTCTTTTTCCTTTTTTACTCTACAACACTTTGTGCACTTCTTATTTTTTTATTGAACTTAATTAGTCAAAGTTAGCAAGCACAAATTCGGGTACGTTTTTGTGGTACCTGCTTCCCTCTTCAGAAGACTTTTTCGACGAGTATCAATAGAATTAGTTATTTATATCTCGTGGATCAAGTACTTTTAGTTCATCGATGATGACAATAAAGTTTATAATAGTGTTTGGGAGTCTACGATTAACTTACAGGAACAGATTAAAAATCTCTGGACTTTGAGGACAGTGAATTGGAAAATTGTATCCCTGAAAATAGTCGCGACCGCACAAAAGTTTAATAAAACTGAATTAACTATTCATTATTTAATTATGTAAGTTCGAAAATTCAAGGTCGGAGGTTTTTTGGGAGAATGTTTCGAATTCATTTTCGTCGGTTTATTTGTAATGCGCTTCCAGCAATTTACGATGTACTTATTTGTATATTTTAATTAGATTTAAGTTAATGGCAAAAGGACTAAAATTTTGCCAAGACGTTGATCTCACGGCGAAATCACGAGACACGCAAATGACCTCTAAGATTTTTGTCAAAAGCTGAACGTGGCGGATTCGACTCAATTTATAGTAACAAGTCTTCTTCAACCGTTTTTTATAGACTTGTAAAATTCTTGATGCTGCGACTGTGACGATTAAATTTATAGAACATATCTCTTATCTTCCAGGAGAGAAATTTAGTTTCAGTTTTTATTCCCGAACCTACGAATTTTGTTTGCGAGAAATAAATAGTGGGAAAAGTACAGAATAATTTCGATTTCAACAAATCCTTAATAAATATTAAACAATTTGGCTGTAATAAATTAATGATTCACAAACAAAATAAAAATCGAAAGGTATTTTGTAATTTTTCCCAAATTAAACTAATAAATGAAAATAATTTTTTCATCCTTTCGATTGATCATAATCAATCCGTTATCAATTAATAAATTGTGTATTGCCTAGATTTAGAATGCACCATTTCATTTCGAATTAAACTCGAAAGTACAAAGTACATGAATCAAATAAAATACGTCATAATACAAAATCTTACTGCGATATGACGAGAAGTGCAAAATCGACTCATAAATTTGACTTTTCTTTTTCGTACTTATAAACTTGTGCGTTAGCTCGAACTCAATTTTTGGATATCATTCTTTTTTCCTTTTTCTTTTACTTTATTTTGTAAATGTAAATAATGTAATAACTGAGAAAGATGGACGTTGTTCCTTTTCCTAAAGTATTTAGTGAAATTTAAATTATGGGACTTTCTGTCTGAAGTGCGATTCTGATTTTTCGTTGTGCGTTTCTCTTAACTTTTTACGTCGAATCCATGAGCGAACGCGAATTAAGAATGACACACAAACTACAGTGAGTTCAATGAGAATTTGATATCGATGACATGTGAAATAGACTCTTATCGTTTCATATACATACCGATTTTGATCTTTCACAGTGTATTATGTATCATCTATACGATATAAATATTTATTAAAATAAAAATTCCAAACCAAAGTGCTCGCTTTTTTTAAGCTATTATTTTTTCCATTTATAACATTAATTTGTAGCTTTAACAATTAATTTGTTTTTTTTTTTTTTAAATATTTCTACTTCCAATTTGTTGTATTAGAAAATCAGATCATTTATTTTAATTATAATTACAGAGAAGTTGCATGTTTTCATAGATACAAATCAAATTCTTAAAGTTATTTACAACTTTCGAAGGCATTGTAAATTTACAAAAAATGAAAAGTATAAATATACTTTTCAAAGCAAATGCATAAAAAATTTCCAAATTAGATTTGGGTTTAACTAAAAAATATTCGAAGGTCATGAGTATATAATATGGTTATGTAAAGTTACTAAGATAATAGTTGAGTTTCTTCTTGAATACGACGTAAGAGGATTTCTCCAGGATTTACCGATTTTCCCTTTTCATCGTAATCTGTTTCAAGTTATAAAAATTATCAAATGCTAATTGTATATTTAGAAAATTAATTACCCACACGGTTTTAAAAAATACTTTTCGTTTAACTTAATTTTTAAATACTTAAATTTAATTGTACACTTACCCTCGTAGTAAACTAATTCGCATACATCTCTACAGTCAGGATTATCATTTAACAGCTGTTCCAAAGTTCTGTAAAACAATTTACCAATCTCTCGTTTGTATTCGGTATACACATCTGAAATAAAGATTGAATATTATGTATTAAAAAAGTAAAAGCCCTTCGAATATAAAACTTACCAGAATATCGGTGTTTTTGTTGTTGCACTTCGAAAAATGTTAGCATTGGTGTTGCTCCTTCTGTTACTACATATATCGGAGTTTTACCACTTTCTAAGCCACCTGGATGAATTTTATATATGGTATTTTTATATTCCCGTTGTACAGTACCGGCTCTATCTACCTTTATAAATAGAAGTTTCTGTAAAATAATTTTATTTTTTATTCAGATTACCTTTGATTATTGTTACAGTTATATTTTATTGTATTTTATTTTATTATATGTATTATTATTATAAAGTATTATTTTGATACATTCAGAGTGGGTTCCAACGTTTTATTTGATGATATTTCCAACTTTGGAGGGATGTAAAATGATGCCGGAATCAGAATAAATAACTTTTTAACCGGCACCGTAACATTGTTGTTGGCTTCATACTTTTCAATTCGTCCTATCAATCCTGTTAATAAAATTATTATTTTTTATATTGAGTTCTAAACTGATTTATTTTTCCTCAATATATTGAAAATATTTAATCATATAAAATACCTTCATTGTCTTTTCCGTCTGCGGGAAGAATAATTTTCAAGTAGCCATAAAAATAGCTACATGCCATAGAACTTCCGTAGTCTATACCACCTAATCGGTTTAAATTTTCTATTTTTTGCGCTCTGCACTCTCTCTATAGTGCGTTAAAAAATATTTCATTGAACAGTAAAGACAAAAGAAACAATATATATAAGAGATAAATATTTAAAAAGTTCTAAAATTAACTTTCTATTAACTTAAAGCTCATACTCACGATGTTTACTATGTCTGCCATAAAAAAGGAAAAAACGAGCGCAAAAAAACATCCGAGCATGTATTTTATTTCCAAATTTAATAATCTTGAACTGCTTAGTGAGGTTAGTTCAGTGTTATAAATTAAGACCTGAAAAGAATAAATCCTAGAATGCATTGATTATTCATAATATACGTTTATTTTTTTATACGTCAGAGAAATTATTATTACCAGAAAGAGTACGATGCTACTGATGACGATTATACTAGAAGAAATATTAAAAGTAACTGTTTGAAAAACTCGTATGATACTTCCTCCATGCTCCACATTTATTTTGATTAATTCGTTCGTGAAATAACAAATCCTATTAATTACTTCAATTGCAACAAGCACAGTCATTGCCATAATTAGTAGAAACACTATAAAAATTTTTTAAATTAGTTAAAAAGAAACAACGATCTTAAATGTTTCAAATTATAATTTTAAAAACTTATACTTACCAACTTCTGCTAAAGTTTTTGAATAGTTTTCTTTGTGCAATGTGTAACATGTGTAACAAACAACTAGAAAAATAATTTTGTTATTAAAATGTATATGTAATTAAAAACATAAGTCATAAGAGACTAAAGATTGCGAATGAAAACTTTTTTCACTTACCAGCTAAAGAAAATACCATGAAAATTAACACAACAGTAATATTTCTCTGTTGCGGCTCGGGTAACATTGTGTTTACTGAATTGTTCGGCATGTTTTAGAAGTTTTTTTATCCTAAAACATATATAAACACATATCCTTTCCTCATATAATGTTATTATATCAAATTTCAAATAACCTTTAACGATGATGATGGAGTATTTTATGTGTACTTTTACTTTTAATACTGAAGAAAGGCTGCTGAATATTCAGGGGCGTAGCGAGGGGGGGGTGTGAGGGGTGTGACACCCCCTAAATGTTCGTGCCGAGTCGGCATTTTCAGGAAGCGGTCGGCATTTTTGGGAAGTGGTTGGCATATTATATGTGGATATTATATGTACGTCTTCAAATTACTTATCGCAGCTTATCACAGTCCATGCAGTCCACAGACACTATACTATGCAAATATATGCTTATTTTATTATCAAAACATAAATGGATATAAGCTGGTGGCACACACCAAAGATATTAGTTCCTAGATGCGGCAAGGGATTAGTTCGGGCACATACCTGTGGTTGGCGCCACCATTCGACTT
>JAUESH010000047.1:3182389-3203512 GCA_032275165.1 Synergus magnus
AAAAAAATAACATAGTTAGCATAAAAGTCAATTTCTATTTTCCCTGACAACTATTCGCATTTCCCTGACTTCCTTAACAAATTTGTTTTCCCTAACTTTTCCCTAGCTTCCCTGACATGTGAGCACCCTGAATAGGTACTTTTAGTCACTTTTTTAGTTAAAAATTAGTCACTTTTAGTCACTTTTTTGAGGTACATTAGTCTGTGGCAGCCCTGGACATTTTCCATTTAAAATACGAAAACTTTAAACAGAACAGAGAACAGTTATTTTCCTTTTATTACTATAAACGCTTAATCAAGTAGTATTTTCAAGGTTTGAAGAAATGTATAATTGTACACAAAGGCTGATTTATGATTATGTTTCAAGTTACGTGCTGTGTAGAAGGTAATCTTTTTTTTATCACTCGGCTAATTAAGGATGGTGAATGCTTCTTTAAATGTTGCTGGTATGCAACTAAAGAATCATTTAAGTAATTCCCGTATCTACTATTAATTAAAATTCTTTGCTCCAACAAAAAGTGTTTAAAAAGTTTATATTCTACTGAAAATATTCGGGAAATAAAATAAATTGTAATATTATTTTAATTCAAGAAACTACCATTAAGTATTTATTTTATTATTTCTATACAAATTAAAATGGAGCTACTATACTTTTTGTGATAAATCCTATTAAATCTGCGTTTCGAAATCTTGCATAATTCCATTGTAGAATAAAAAAATAGAATGTGCTTCGCATTGTTCAGTTTCTAGCCAAGGCTCTCACTTTCAGAGAGAGCAGATTTTATAATCTTCTCATTATTCTCAGTTTATAAGTTTATTAATCACTTTTCTGTCCCGAAGTTAACTTTTTTAATGCATTTCTATAAAAATGATTTGATATAGGGTTATCAGCATTATTATAGTAATTTATTTCATAAAAATGGAAAATAGAGTGTCATTTGTGGTAGCAAAACATTCAGCAAAACAAAGTGATGTCTCGGTAATTTCGAAATGCCCTCATGCGTGCAGCTAAAGTGCTTCCGCGTTCTGAAGGTTGGTAAAACCAATTCTCTTCACATATGTAGCAATTCTGTAGGTCATGTTCGAACTCACTTGCATGTCACTGAACCCAAAAAAAACCTTCTTTCAGAATTTAATCTTCTACCATACTTCCTTATAGAATTTTAGAAAACCATTTGTTTTTACCATTTATATTGCATCAGTAAAAGTATTAGTTTATTGTAAAAAAGCAATTTGTGCAATGCATGCTTATAAGTTCAGATGTTGAGTAAAGAACAGCAAAATCGGTCACAACATAGTAACAATCGTTTCATACATCGATTAGTGCAAGAAATGTAGAAGAAAAATGAGATCGTGCTAGAGAATTTCGTTTCGAAATGCTTTTTAGTGGCCTCCATAGAATAAATGACACAAAGGCTGAACTATATTCGATAATCGATACTGTATTTTATTTCTACGTTAAGCACAATTGCTAACAATGATTTGTTTGCCACAGAAAAATAATTATAAACTTTTCCAGTGAGTGACTTAGAAAAGCTGATTATTGCAATGAGAGATTTCATTCTTATGCAATCACATTTTATAACATAAGCTGAGAAGTCTTGTAATTCACGCTTTTCGCGCTGGATAATTATAAGTATACTAAATACAGAAAAAGAGAGTAAAAATAGTAAGTCACTATACTAGTTACACGAATAAATGAAATTTTGATGTTAGAGATTCAATTTCAAAGTATTTTTCCATAGCTTTTAATGACTAGGTGTTTTTAATTTCCTTTTGCGTTGAGTCTGAAGAGACAGTACGAAGCCTGTCTCTTGCGGGCGTTGAAATCACCGAGGTCAAGACACGCTAAGGCTGGTTTTGGGCCGACAAAATGTGTCCAAGATGCGCCTACTACCTGTCTCGAAAACATATGTGACTTTCTCAGGTAAATACAGTTTACAAAATAATTCCTAGCACGGATCCGTTAGGTTTAGGAAAAATATATGGGGTGCATGCCGAGGTGTTTTTGCAGCATCCGCAAGTCGGGCACGCGAAAAGCAAACACACGTAACTGTTTCAACTGGTCTTGCCAGTCTTGCGTCCTAGACTGCTGTTAATCGTAGGAAAAAACCGTTACCCCCGTATTACGTTACACGCGTGGAATTCTTGGTGCACGTCAGCCCGGATATGATAAACCATGAATGACAGACGAGGCTTCATTTTTTCTTTACTTTTTACTCTCTTTTTACCTCGAGTGACTCACTCGTAGAAAATTACCGACTCCCTTGACATTTAAACATTTTTTTAATCATCTGCAGGACATTTATTATTCTGTCATTTATTACACTGTCATTTATTATGCTGTCATTTATGCATTACATTTAATATTCATTTGTATATAACCAGATACTCAATTTTCAAAACATAGGCAGATATTCTCTAATTGTTAATGCTTGTATTGAAAAAAATTGTTTTGAAGAAATTACGAAGCCTTCCTCAATCTCTTCGGGAAGAGTATACAGTAAAGCATCGGAAGTGATTCTTTATTCATGATTTACATCTAAGGAACGAAAATGGTAGTCCGTAATTCCGTGCGTGATATAAAATATGCGTGATACTAGGTCAAGATTAATTATCACGCAATACTACGCCCTGGAATAGACGTAGTATCAACTTCACATTAAACCGGATGTAAAACTTGTTCCGAAGCATCTTCGAAAGAGTATATCATCTTTAAAATCGATGCTATCTATTAATTTTAAGTGGTAGCTTTGCTTATTTAAATTTCATTTAATAAGAACATCATCAATACTATCCAAGCATATATGCTTGGATTTAATAGAGATTCATTTATCCAGATGGCGAGTATAAAATATGTGGTGTGAGATTATCTATTATTTTAATTGGACTAACTAGATAAGGGATAGAATTTTATTAAGGCGACTCTTACGTTTTCGTTTTATCTTTTAGGTGATGTAGACTTCAATTTCCTCAAAATGTATCATTAAAAAGTTTGTTACTGCTTTGCACGTGGAAAAACATTAAATCTATTGAAAGCCTTTGACTTTTGATCTTTTCAGACTGTAGAAAGTGTGTGAATATTGATATATTTGATTCTTAAAGCAATTTAAATACATATTCTCCCATCAATTTAAACATAGTGGGTAATCATTACAGAGAGCACTTAATAGGTATTTGCATACATATAAAAATATTTGATACTTCTCATATAAGCGTAATTGCGATTGGGATGATCATAATAATGTGTTCACTTTGATTCCTACTTCATTAACTGATTCTATAATTAACTTAATTCTATAATTAACTTGATCATCTAGATCCTCGATCTCAGTTATTTTCTCGAAATTTGGAAATCCAACCGTTCAATATGGAGAAAAAGTGGAATTTTTTTCTGAATGACAAAATGATTACCTCTCATACGTTAATCCGTATCCTTCACTACTTTTGGCACAAGTGTCACGTCATTTTAACTGATAAAAAACACGTGTTCACCAAAAATAGGAAACCATCATCTCACAAAGTCACACGAGCAACAATTCGAGGTGGAGAAAGATGGCCACATCGTCTGAGGACGAAACCTTGGCCCGGTCGGGATTTTCTTCGGGACTGGCGCGCACTCGACTCGTTTTGAAAAAGAACCGGTGTCTGCCAGGCAATGGACAGGCGTACACTGCATCGTAAGAAGGTATGCGGCCTCCGCTCTAGGAGTGGAATGGAGAGAGACCAAGCAAAAGGCGCACCAGAATGAGGAGAGTCTGTACCTATAGTCACTACAGACTACAAGCCTACATCACCAGAAGGTATAATAATACCTTTACTTTACTTTAGTAACTTTACTTCCACTCTCTAGTCGTGATCTCTTCCCTGGATTTCAGACTCAAGAGCCAAGTCGAGACGAAAAGTCACCTGGTGCATCGGAAGGTGTGGGCAAACAATCGGCACATTGATCTCCCGGGTCACGTGCAAGAATGTCGAGATTCTGCAATTTTAGCGAATACGAGATGATCTGGCTCCCAGTTTTGCTACTCGTCTCTTATTTCTGCTAATATAGTAAATACTTTCTTTTCCTAGTTTTCTTATTCGACGTTTTCACTTTTTTCTGGTTTGTTAGAATTTCCTGGATCCTGGATGGTTCTACTATGTTGAGTAAAACTACTTCTACTACACTTTCACGGAAGATGACATTTTTTCTTTGATTAGCTTGTTGGAAGTAAATGGTTTTATTGGTTTATTGGTTTCAGGTCAATCATCCATTTTTATACTTCTATCCTTTTCTATTCATATAAATTATAAATCTATGCACACTGATATTCTGTGAGAGATCTGATTTGATAACTTTGTCAAAATATGTGAAGTCTATAAGCACGTCATTCAAACATCGAAGTCGTACATGATTACTTCATGTGCTACTTACAAGCAAAAAAGTAGTGAAAGAGGAGGAAGGAATCAGAAAAAAGAGGATCTCATGAATCAACGCCAGCATAGTGGACTTAAGTACAGGATCGTAATCACTAATCAGAAAAGAATTTTCCTCTGAGAAATACGTTTTTTTTTTTTTACTTTCTTACACTAAAAATAACATTACTCGTTTTTTAATTCTCTAGCAGTGTATCGGAGAGAGTTAATATTAATTTCTAAATTTCGAACCATAAAACTTAGTTTCTCCGCTCTTTTCTGTTTATTAATAGAAATTTTCTCCTCGACTACTGCATGATGGGTTCCCATCTAGTTTACTAGTTCGATATTTGACAATTCTTCTCAGAATATTCCCTATGTATTCTGTGTATGTATTTAATACAGACTTTCCCTCAATCCTCTCTAAAAAACAAAGTGGTGTATCGAAATGTCTCGAAAATCTCGCATACATTGTTGTTGCAGACCTGATTGGCTTTTGAATGACTTGAAGTTGTAAGAAGGGAAACAAAATAATCGCGCGCGTGTTGATTTGCTGTTCCTTTAAAATTTCATGAAAACCTTCGAAATCCTTTATAATTCGTTAAAATCTCTTAAAATTCCATGAAATCTTTAAAAATTCTACAATATCTTATACAAATAATAAAAATCCGTTGAAATCCCTTAAAATTATTAGAAATCTCATAAAATTCCATGTAATACTTAAATATTCCAAAAAATCTTTTAAAAATCAGAAAAATTTCTTGAAATCCTTTAATATCTTACGAAAACCTTTGACATCATTTTAAATTCGACGAAATCTTTTAAAAATCATAAAAATCTTTTGAAATTACTCAATAAAATTCCCCGACACACTTTAAAATTCTTCAAATTCCATAAAATATTTTAAAAATCATTAAAATATCTTGAAATCCGTTAAAATTCATGAGTCTCATAAAAACTCTAGAAATTTCTTGAAATTCATTAAAATTATTAGAAATCTCTTCAAATTCCATGAAATTCTTTAAATTCTTTTAAAAATCATAAAAATCTCTTGAATTCTTTTAAAATTCCTTGAAATTCCACGATAACGTTTAAAATTTTTTGAAATCCCTCAATAAAATTCCTCGACAAACATTACATTCCATCCAATTCCATGAAATATTTATAAAGGTCATAAAAATCATAAAAATTATTAGAAATCTCATCAAATTCTATGGAATCCTTTAAAATTTCACAAAATCTTTCAAAAATTATAAAAATCTCTTAAATTCTCTTAAAATTCCACGAAACATTTAAAATCCCTTAAAATTCCTAGAAATCCTTTGAAATCTCTTAAAATTCATCGAAATTTTACAACATTTAAATTTACTTAGAATTCTTCAAAATTTCTTAAAATTGCATGAATTCCTTTAAAATTCCACGAAATATTCTGAAGTCCCTTAAAATTCTTCGAAATCATTTAAAAATCTTAAAAAATCTTTTGAACTTCGTAAAAATCACATGAAAATTGACGAAATCCCTTAAAATTCCTAGAAAGTTCTTGGTTTTTAAATGATTTGAAACTGTAAGAAGCAAAACAAAATAATCGCGCGTGTAGCGCGCGTGTTGGTTTGCTAGTTTTATAAATTCTCTTAAAATCCATTAAAATTCGAGAGAATCTCTTAAAATTCTCAAAAACTTCTTTAAATTCTTTGAAATGCTACGATAACATTTAAAATCCCTTTATATTCTTTAAAATCCATTAAAATTATTAGAAATCTCATCAAATTCCATGAAATCCTTTAAAATTTCACAAAATCCTTTAACCCTCATCAGTCCCTCATTTCGCCACCTTAAATAATCAGTCCCTTGAGTGTCAAATTGACACTGAGGTAAATTAAAAAAGATAGTTTACATTTCATTCATATGGAATAAAGGCGGAAATATTAATTCAAGATTGAAGAAATTCTTTACGTTGATTCGAATGTTTTTGTGTAGAAAAATATTCGCCTTTCTTCAAGTATTCAAATAGAATAATTGTGCGGTAAAGTTGAAAATAGTGTCAATTTGATACTAAGGACTGATGAGGGTTAAAAATTTTTAAAATCTTTTGAATTCTCTTTAATTTCCTATAGAAATTCCACGAAAACAATTAAAATCCATTAAAATTATTAAAAAATCTTATTAAATTCCATGAAATCTGTTAAAATTTCACAAAATCTTCCAAAAATTATAAAAATCTCTTAAATTCTCTCAAAATTCCTCGAAATTCCACGAAAAATTAAAAATCCCTTAGAATTCGTCAAAATCTCTTAAAATTGCATGAGTTCCTTTAAAATTCCACGAAATATTCTAAAGTCCCTTAAAATTCTTCGAAATCTATTAAAAATCTTAAAAAATCTTTTGAACTTCGTAAAAATCACATGAAAATCGACAAAATCCCTTAAAATTCCTAGAAAGCTCTTGAAATTCCTCTCTAAAAAAAAGTGGTGTAAAAAAAAAAGTGGTTTCGAGAAATGTCTCGAAAATCGAGCATATTTTTAAATGATTTGAAACTGCAAGAAGCAAAACAAAATAATCGCGCGCGTAGCGCGTGTGTTAATTGGTTTGCTAGTTTTATAAATTCTTTAGCTAAATCTCCCCTAAATGTTAATTTTGAACACACTATCAGCATGGAGATAACAGCAGATATTCCATTGTACCCGAGAAGGTGTTCTGAAGCCGGTTTCTTGGTAGCAAAATTGCCATAATAACCATCACTCATGGTGAGATCTTGAACTCCTCGCCCTTTTAGACACGGCCCTGCTTTATGCCTCATGGTACGAATTATATCCAGGTAGAAAAGAGAACGATAAAATAATGGAGAGAAGGAGAATGCCGCAAGACTTAGAGGGGGCTCTGTACAGTTACTAAGAGCGTGCTTACACCTCGACGATAAAGTATCGACCGATCGTAAACTCGGACAGATTTTATTTTTCCATAAGAATCCTAGCAATTCCCTTGATAATGATACACTCGAAAGATAAAGGTATTACAAAAAATACTCTGGTATTCTAACTTCTATTACTAGAATACATTTTACCTTCGCGACTTCACCTACTCCAAGGGCCGACTTTACTTTCCAGTTCTGGGAAAATCCTTTCTTATCAAATGCGTGAGAAAAGTGAAAAATGACTCAATCGACTGTTCCTCATGATTTTTATCTCACGTGGTGAGCCATTAGGAAATATAATTATTTATTAAATTTTGTCATTTTCAGTTTATTAGACACCAACAAATGAAAGGCAGTTATACATTTTTATATATTTTATGTATACCGTTCAGTGAATTTTTCATGCTCTCCGTTCAGCAATAAATTACCTAATTAAGGAGAACGGTTTCTGTCACGGAAAGAAGGACCAAAAGGCAAACCCTTTTTTATTCGGTCCCAATAATTCCACCTTCTGTCGATCTATGGACGATTTACCCACACGCCCCTTTTTTTTTATTTGATTTCCGATTCTCCACGGCCTGGAAGCAAATCTTTCGTGTAATTTCCAATAATTTTCTGTTCAACGATTGAGGACACATGCGAGAGGCACCGATTTCACGCAGACCTTTTATTGGCGAACGGGGAATTTCCAAAGTGTAAAAAGGGTTAACGAGGCCAGACGCCCTTTTTACGTCTTTTAAAATCTTCCGATAAAAAATAGAGCAAAGTAACAATTGTAATATTTTGTAAAACTATAAATGAAATCACACATTCTGCACAGCATTAGCGATTTTACTCTCTTAATATGAATCATTGGAATTTCACTGATTCTCAGCTATAAGTATACCACTGATTCAATTAGTGTATATACGCTGATGAATCAGCGGAATTTCGCTGACAGAATACGCTGATTGAATCAGTGGTATACTTATAGCTGTGAATCAGTGAAATTCCACTGATGCAGATTAAGAGAGTATGTTAGGCAACTTGTTATCTAAACAAAGGTTCGGCCTTTTAGACAATAATTTTCGTATTTTAAATGTCTTCAAAATCCCATCATTCTAAAATTAAGAAGCCTGAATCAAAAACGTTTTTCAATTATGCTCACTTATTAACGATTTCTTACAGTGACGAGTCAAGGGATCAGTAAATGAAATACTTTATCATTTCCGATCACATTATGCTGATATTTTGCAAGATTGAGTATCTCTAGCAATCAAACTCTCGAGGCAATGAAATGAAGTAACATGTTAAAGGTTGAAAGATTGGCTATAGAACCTTACAATTTCTCTCATCGATCATATAAAGTTAGTTTTAAAAACAAGTGCCAAATTGAATATGCAAAGTAATAAAAGATATACACGAAATAAAATACGTTACTATTGCAGAGAAGAAGTGTAACACAAGTTTACGCTACTTCCTGAATATATTTTTAAGTATATATAATATAACATTAAAGTATACATTAGAGTTTCTAACAGTAAAAGTAACTGTAATTTAATTAAAATTTTGTACACTGTGAAGTAATTCTTACTGCTGTAAATGACAGTAGTTTAAAATCTACTTCTGTGTGGATGTAACGTTTTCATTGTTATGTGTACCTTCTCTCGCAACAGGTGTGCATGCGATACATTCTAATTGTCTTGAAATGCAGCTTCATTACACTTTTATTCCTTTCTTCAAAGTAGGGTGCAGTAAACCCGGGAATTCCTGAAATTATGTGTTAAGTACTTCATCCTAAGCGTCTTATTTACATATATACATAATTATATACCTATAAAATGCGGAAATGGAACAGAAAACTTTGTAAAGTGTACAAAAGAATTTTTTCTGCATTTTTCACTTTCTAAGGATGCAATTTTCCGTAATTGAAATACCAGAGTGGCCACATGTCAGGGAAGTCAGGGAAATGTCAGGGAAATGCGAGTAGCTATCAGGGAAAATAGAAATTGATCTATTCATAATAATAAAAAATTATAATTTATTTAACAGATTTTAGAAGATTTCCAAGGATGCTGAAGGATTATAAAGAATTTCTAGGCATCATTCCTTGAGATTCTAGAAGTTTCTAAAGATTTCAAGAAATTTTTAATTATTTTAAAGGATTTTAAGGGGTTTCTAGGAATTTTATGGGATTATAAGAGATTTTTATGAAACTTAAAAAATTTCTTGGAATTTTAAAGGATTTCATGAAATTTTAAGAGATTTTTAAAAAAGTTTAGGGAAAGTCAAAGGATTTTAAGGTATTTTAAAGTTGCTTGTGGAATTGTAAAAGATTTTAAGAAGCTTGTAAAAATTTTCGGAAATTTTGCCATTTTTAAAATGATTTTAAAAGATTTTAATGCTTTACATGGAATTTTAAAAGATTTCAAAAGATTTTAAAAATATTTTGATGAATTATAAGGAATTTTAAACGATTTTAAGAAGCTTGTAACAATTTTAAGAAATGTTGACATTTTTAAAGTGATTTTAATATCATGGGATTTAAAGAATTTTAAAGATATTTTTGATTTTTAAAAGATTTGTGATTGTAAAAATATTTTGAAGAATTTAAAGGATTACTTGAAATTTTAAGAGATTGTAAGAGGTTTCTAGGAATTTTATGAGGTTTTCAGCAATTTTGAGGGATTTTAAAGGTTTTCATGGAAGTTTTGAAGCTCAACACGCTTGCCCATAAAACGACTCAATGACCTGCGCTGGGACCCATAAAACTGGGCCCTTTCTTATAATTGTAATTGCTCTCCGCCGTACCGTTCGGCCTTGGTGTACCGCCTCACCACGTTTTGGGTTTTTCCTCATTTTTTTTGCCTCCTCCCTTCTCTCCTTACCGTTTCCAACGAAGAGGGAAATCGTTGTCTCCACCCTCTAACTTTAACCAATCACATCCAACTTCCTTTTCCCACTTAACCTCCCAACTCTTCAAATCTTCACGACATGATCAATCGAACTCAACGCGTGCAGTACCCCTTTTTTAAACTATAGATTCTTAAACTGTCCAATTATTGTTCATATTTAAATGTATATTAGTGTTCCTAAATAAAATTATTTTTAGTGAACGTCGCATAAAATTCTTCAACCCAAAATTCAGTACAAAACACTAAGGAATTTTAAAACGTTTCTAAAAATGTCAAGGAATTTCAAAGAATTTTAAGGGTTTTCGAAGGTTTTCGTGAAATTTTTAAGGATTTTAAGAGGTTTCTGTTAATTTTAGAGATTTTTACGATTTTTAAGTGTTTTTAAAGTTTGTCCTGGAATTTTAAAGGATTTAGAAAAATGTTTATATTTTTAACATATTCCGTAGAATCATAGGAGATTTCAACAGATTTTATGGAGCTTCACAAGATTTAAAGTGATGTGCGAAATTTTTGAAAAATTTCAATAGCACTATTACTGAAAATTTATTCGCATTTTTAATAATTTTCTGTCAGGGAAATATGTCTGAAAGTCAGGGAAAAGTCAGGGAAATGTCAGGGAAATTGAAACATTTAATCTTGTGGCCACCCTGAATATGTTAGCGATTACTCATTGCACTAATTTTGAATTTGTTTTAGGAATTGTTGAATAATGAAGATAATGGAGAATACAGTGAACTCGTAAACGCTATTCGTGCGTAATTTGAAATTTTGCAGATAAATACGTCGTGGGAAGTGAGTTAATGAACTAACAACAGAATACATTTCTTGTGTAGCGTAAGACATTTCCCATATAGTTATACATATACTCTTGAGAATTTTCATGGCTCGTATAGAGTAACCGGGAATCCAGATACAAAAAAAAAAATCTCGATAATTATGCCAAAGGAAGAATCCCACGATGTTCTTCTTCCTTATGTGTAACATTGTAAGTTGCATCATATAAAAGAATTACGTTTAGGTATTATTATACTTTCTAAGCTACATAAGAACATAAAATTGTCAAGCAGATCCTATTATTCTTAATTTCCATCTCCCGAGTTCGGTTTTACGCAAGAAATATTGGTGGTATTTGTAAATTGCAGATAATTATGAATTTTCTTTTTAAATAAGGAAAATGAAATATGCAAAGTAAGTAAACTACACAAAGTTCAATTGATCTGAATGATCTACGCCTAAGTTTTCTCCTTCCTACGAGACTCAATATCTGCATAAGACTCTCTCTTCAATTATTTCGTGATTGTCTGTAGTTAAATGTGTGTATGTGTGTGTTCACTGTATAAGCAGGCACAAACAACAAGAGAGTGTCGGCAGCTAGAAACGAGTGCAGACTATTCCTCATGAGCAAAACATTCCCTTACAAAATTACATTTTGTATTCAAATGTTCCTGCATAAATATTTAAGACAAAATAAAAATGTAATTTTACTGTTTATGGTAAACATTTCTTAGAAATAAATAGTAATGTCTCTATTACTAAGAAAACTTGATAATAATCTTCAAATGAAAGAGATATTTGGATTTAAGGGAAAAATAGGAAGTACAATTCTCAAATGATGCAAAACATCGATTTTAAACTAATTGTAAGAATTTTGTAATATAGCCTGGAGGCTTCGCGATTAATTAGAAATTGTCAATCTTTTTATAAGATTTTAAGTCATAGATAAGGTGCTTTAAGGATAATATATGGTTGAGAAGAGAAAGTGGTTTTTGCCTAAACTATTGGTATAATACTCACTTAGAGAAAAAAAATGTTCTAGATTCAACAAAGAATGTATGATTGTTGATTTTCATATATAATTTTAGACCCTCTTATCAATTTAAGAAATAGTGATCTAACTGGTAAAATTTTAATCTATTGTACCGTTTCAGAGGAATGCATAAATTATCATACTTAAAAGATTGAAAGAGGATATAAACATGCTAATAAAAGAGGCTTGTGCATAATGCATAATCGAACATCGTCCGCATCAATGCAGAACCGACTTCGTGTCAATGTATAAGGAAGTATGTCAGTGCAGTGAAGTGATGCCATATTCATAAATGAAGAAAGTTTATTTCTACAATCTACAGTCTACCCAGCCTACGGAATAACCGTCGCGTCGAATCAACTTACAATTATGTAAATCCTCTTTTTTCTCCCATGAACCGTTCTATGATCCAGTAGCCTCTTAACCATCAGATCAGACTAGAAGTCATCGACCAGAAAACTGCATTTTGATTAAAATACTCTTCATACTATTATGATAGAAATAGAATTATTATTTTAAAAATATATACACGTATTCCGTCCAATTTTTCTTATATAAATTTAATTTTCCCTAAAGAACTACATCCATAGAATCATAATATTTATATACAAATATGTTATACATAATATTAAAAATTCACATAATATTCACATGCATAGGTACACATATACAAATTTACTTCCATATCTATTTAGTATTGCAATTTTTGTATGGAACGCAAGTCAACATGAATTTCCTAAACTAAACTACTTTCTAAACTTTAAAATTATCTACACTTTGTCTTTTTTTTTCCAATGAAAACTGTTAACAAAAGTCTGTAAGTCCTTGTAACTCAAGTGAGGAAAAATTGTATTGAGAACTAGATGCGGTAACTCTGGCTTAAGTTGATAAAAAAAAATGTCCGCAGCCTTCTCCATTAATACATTTCTCGATTTGATCCTATTTAATTTTTCTTCCAAAAAATCCCCGTATATACGAAATTTTTCTAAATAAGAACGAGAATTTAAAACCTTCACAATGTCCTCGTTCTTAACAAACATTGAACAGTTTTGCACATCTTTAGTAAACAGATCTAAGTACAAAACATTATTATTAGGGGAAATTTTCTCGGTCATTCTAGAAATCTCTGAATTACAAGTGTTATAATAATCCTTCACAATGTTGTGCTCAATCACTTGGACATTTTTCGGGCATACTTTTAATTTAGATGCTATCATTCTTGCTAAAACCTTAACTAAAAGCGCTACCTTCGTGTCATTAATATAAGACAATTGCAGAACACCTGACAATGGAGTTTCTCCATTTACATTTTGTATATTAACATCTGCATTTAATTTTAATAGATATTCTACTACCTCTTCCCGAACAAAACACTTCATGGCCATATGCAACGGAGTATCACCAAATCGATCTCTGCTGCTAACATCAGCGCCATTTTCGACTAAAAATTTTACAATCTCAAGAGTACCGACTTTGGTACAAGCTACATGAAGTGGTGTCTTGCCATCCAATTGACTTTTCCCATTAATGTCAATTCCTTTACTTAAAATCAAGTATAGCATTTTTATATCTGCCTTATATTCAGCAGCAATATGCAGTGCATTTCTTCCTTGAAGATTTTCAGAAAAGACTGATGCACCACACTGTAAAAAATACAGAAAAAGGTCTATCCTTCCTTCTTTAATTGCTTCATGAATGGGAGCATCGCCATTGATGTCCCTTCTTTCAATGTCAACTCCATGGTCAACAAGATCTCTAATCATTTTTACATTACCATTTTGAACAGCTAAATGAATAATTGGTGATCTCATTGTAGGTAAAATAGCATTAATATCAAATTCTACTTTCTTCTTTAAAATCATCTCAAATGTCTTCTCGTCTCCATGTCTGAGCGCAAATTGCAGAAGAATCATCGGATAATCGCTGTAGTTGAGTCGGAAGGTCTTACTTCTGATCAAGGAATCGACAATGCTTCTAGTTTGGTGATGAATATCCAACTCTTTTTGAATTCCTTTCAGAATTTTGTTCGTGTCGGATCCTTTGTTTAGAAACAATTGAACCATCTTCATTTTTCCTTGCAATAATGCTAGTTCAAGTGGAGTCACGCCATGGAAATTGGGACAATTGATGTCGGCTCCGTTCTTTAGAAGGATTTTCGCGATTTTCAAGTAAGGACACTTATCGTCCACGTACGGGTTGCAGATTTGTCCGATGACTGCAAAGTGAAGAGCAGTGTCACCGGAAATGGTATTGGTGTGGGCATTGATGTTGATACCTCGTTTTAAAGAGTTTACGACCCCCATCACGGCTCCATTTTGGACGTTGGAAAGCAACTCTTTCTCCATATCTGATAGCGATGGGGACTTCATTGCGAACTGTAAAAGAAGAAAAATTATACGTCAGGTGATGCTGAATTTTAATTCTCATGGCCAAGCGTGGGCCAACCTTAACAGAGCAGGTCAAACGGTTGACTGACCTATTCTGGAGAAATCGGTTTTAGGGTTTGTTCAATTTTATCTGACCAATAAGTCAAAAATAGATTGGCGCCTCTTATATGCATAATATACAATAGGTTTTACCGAATTGCTTTGAGACCTGAGGTTTATTAATTCACACTAACTCCCAAGGTGTCAATTTTTGATCCAAAAGTGAATCAAAGCGTTGCACAATGTTTCAAATTGGGATTTTAGGGTTCAAAGTCGGCTAAATGTACATGTAAATGTCAATTTTTTTTTCATTGTTTAACGCTTTGATCCACTTATGGATAAAAAATTGACACTCTGGGATTTAGTGTGTTCACTTTAGTAAGGGAAACTAAATTAATTAATAATTAGTAACTGGAAATGTTTACTAAAGTGAATTAATAAACGAATAGTCACTATTTCATTAATAACTTCTTACTAATTCAGATTAAGAGAGTACAAAGGATATTGTTAATATATTTTAAGTAAAATTTTAAATAACTGTGTAGTGAAAAATTAAAAACACTCATCTGCACATTATTTTATGAAAAATTAAATTTATTTTATACTAGAATTATTTTACTGTTTATTTCTTCAGAAAATAGTAATTTTTAATTTTTAAGTTAAACAGACTTTTTTCATGAAAACTGTCTTATGTAATTTTATAATAAACCATAATTCGCTTCTGGATAGTGTAAGGGCATATAAAATTCAGGTGGCCGTTCCGGCTGGCTCCTGTTGTCTTTAAAATCGATTTTGAAAATTAAATTTTTGAAATATATGACTTTGAAATTTTCTACAAAGCCATATATTTCAAAAATTTAATTTTCAAAATCGATTTTAAAGGCAACAGGGGCCAGCCGGAACGGCCACTTGAATTTTATATGCCTTGACACTATAATCCAGAGGCTCAATTTTCAAAATTTGTGGGCCGGTTGGAAATTTGCATGACCGAGTTAATTCGTTTTTAATCTAACCAATAATTTTTGTTTCAGATAATTCCTGGATTTTAGCAAGAAGTTTTTAAGATTCCCGAGAATATTATCAGTGCTGCCTACAATCGATTTTCACAAATATGGTTGGATTTTATCACAAGGTAAATATGCCAGAGTTTTTGTTTTTGTATTTTGGGGATTTTTCGTGTCTGTGAAACTGTATCTTGCAGAAAATATGCTTATCTACTCTCCACAAGAACAATAGAAAAGTTCCCAACGTCTACTTAAATGAATCTTAGAAAATGAGCAAATGAGTGATAAGTAGTCTTCTCCAATCTAAGATTATATTGACCATCACTTAACGCCTCGGCGCGCCAAAGATCCTGGCGTCGTAAAGTGTCTAGAGACACTATCCTGAGGAAAATTCGTCTGGACGACTAATCGGTTAGACACAAACGTCAGGCGACCAAATGACGCGCCTAATTTTCATAACACCTTCATATTTACACCAATTTTCGATTTCAATAAAATGTTTCATTATTACATTGTAGTTCAAGTTTTAAATATATTAAATAAGGTGCTGAGTATTCTTACGGAATATTCTGTAAGAATAGCCAAATTCAGCCAACTGGATTAGTCGAATGCAAAGCGAAAGGGGGAGCTGTCAAATCCTGCATGTTAACAAATCAAAATCCTTTTTTTATTTTTTATTTTTACTGGCTAGTCTTACGGAACATTCCGTATGAATAGATACTTCCATTAAATAATTTTATTTATTTATTTATTGGATGAGATGTTAGGTTTTTTAAATATAATAGGTGTTACAATTTTAAAAAGAGTTGAAAATCGGAAACGTCAAATGCTTTTGAGATTTGTACCTTCTCTGTTTAACAAATAACACAATATTTACTGTCTTGTTATTTTTCATATTTCTTTCAAAAAATATGTTTTTAAAATGAAAACTAAATCTTTTCCAATTTTAAAGTGCATCTGTTATAAGAATAAATAGAATAAATGTTATCACATCCTGGCATTTAAATGAAAAAAATTTAAAAATTTAAAAAAAAAAATTTAAAAGAAAAATTTAGTAATTCAGTAAAATGCACAGAAAAAAAAGTTGAAATTAAGAAAATTGGTCTTGTTTTGAAAACAAAGAGGCCTTGTTTTAAACCAAAAAATAGAAATACGGTCTTATTTTAATACTGTATGATTCTGAATTACATACAATAAGAAAATGGATCGAATTGAAAAAAGAAAAAATATAAAAAATTATAACTAATGACTTACCTCAATTTTTTTTATTTTGCACGGGTATGAATTTCACATTTAGAATCACCATACATGTATAATGTTTATGTTTTAAAATGAATACAATGTTTTATGTTTTTAAACTCAAAAACTTTTAGCTCAATTTTCTATATGACATTGTTGTCACGAAGGTCTGAAGACAACTGAAGTAATTTGAAGTATTTGCACAATTTATACTGCATTTTCCAAAAATGAGGAAGTGGAAGTACTTCTGCTGGAGTGGGGAAAGGGTCTATTACTCCTGACCATAAGTATTATAGTAAACAAGTGATTTGGAGGGAACGAATCACAGAAGCCAAAAGCTTCTTGAAAGACATTTAAAAGAGGGCGGGGACAACTTATAACAGATGGAAGGGTGAATTTCGCATAAAAATAGAACTTTCAACCGGCCCACAAATTTTGAAAATTATGGTATATTATAAAAATTATATTCTAATTATATATGGGGCATTCCATGCCAAATCGACCACTTTTGACCCCGACCCCTTTCGATTTGGTTAAAACTTTTTTATCTTTTTCTACCCTATCCAAAACATTTTTCAGATTTTTTTCAAATTTTTTTAACTAACCCAAAAAAAGTTATGGGTTTTTCAAAAAAATGGCTTTTTTCAAATGTCCGTAACTTTTTCAAAAATTGACTTATCAGGACGTTTTTTTTTTCAAAATTTTTGATTTTAAATGCAATTTTCAGAAAAAAAATTATAAAAATTATATAGATCCATCTTCAACGTTTTTTTTTTAATTTTCGAAAAAAAACGGAAATTTCGAGATGATTTTCATTTTTCTTTTATTTTTCTTTTTTTCTTTTTATAAAAAAATTTAACATTGTCCGCAAATTCTCTGAAATTTTCAAAGTGGGATTATCTCGTTTTCTATTTTTCTTTTTCAATTGAAAAAAAAAATTTTTAACTCACCTTATTTTTCATAACACTATGAAAATTTTTTAGAATGTACAGAGAACCTTAAAATTTGGTAAAAATAATAATAATAATTAAAAGTGGTAGTCATCGGAAAAATTTGAATTTTTTTCGAAAAATTCAGTAAAAAATAGAAAATAAATAATAATAGATTAAAAAGTTTTAGCCAAATCGAAAGAGGTTAGGGTCAAAAGTGGTCAATTTGGCATGGAATGCCCCATATAACTATATTATAATTGTAAAAAATCACACTGTATAAATTATTGGGTGTAGTTCCAAAAATGGCGTAAATGAGATTTTTAAGGTCAAAATCCGAATAACTGATTTTAAAAAAACAATATTTTTTGATTTTATTTTGAAAATATTTAGTTTGCGGAAAAAAAGTTTTAAACAAAAGTTGGAGAGTTTGAAAAAATACATCTCTTTCTTTTATACATATTTCCTCTAAAGGATTATTTTTCCAGAAAAATTAGATTACTAAGAGTAGAGTTAAAAACTGCAATAATAAGGAGGTGGAGGGGTGAGGTTCACTTGTACCTGTGACCAATCATATAGGTGCGTTAAGTGACACCCCACGAACAAATGTTTTACCAACATTTGTTTTTTTTTTCTCGAAAAATAACGGGTTTTCGAAAAAAAATCGGGAAAATATATAAAAGATGTATTTTTTTGAGTTGTACAATTTTTGTTGAAAATATTTTTCTCTAAACCTAATATTTATAGAAATAAAATGGAAAAAGTTTGCTTTTATTTTATATTATTGAATGAAGGTAAAGGTTGTTCACGGACTATGCGTGAAAGGAGTGTCACTTTTTTCTGCCTTTTAACGTTCGCAAATACCAATTAAACGCATACTCTAAACATTCACTTCAAGGATAACAACCTGAGAAATTCGCGTAAATATTATTTTTAGCTAAATCAAGTATGTAAACTTGAAACAAACTTTTCACCAAAAATAATTAATCTACGAGATCTTTAAACCATTAAATAAATTTTCTTGATGGTTAATTGCAGAATAATTTAATCTCTTATAATTACTCATAGAAAATTGATTTTTATATAATTGTTGATAAAAAAGACTTAATATATAGTGATAGAAATTCTCGTGATAACCAATCACTGATTAAATAGTTGATACGTTACTCCAGGATTTTACCCATGTTTTAAGCACAGAATTCAATTACGATTTATCGTGTCAAACACAACTGATAACAAATGTCAAATTAGGAATACATGGGATTTTAAATTAGAGTTGTGTTCAAATATTTAACTTATTTCAGACATTTTATAAACCATAATAACTAGAAAGAATGTATATTAACTTTTTCCAGTTTTCTTTATTGTTATTATTCCTCAATGGAACGTATGAAAAATATTTAAGAAATAATTTTATAAAACCTTTTGGCGCAATTTTGCAATGCTTTTATCTTTATATATGTAAATTATGTAAAACTTTTTAATGGATTTTGAGCACGTGTGATAATTTTATATGGAAGATGTTTATGAACCTGTTTTAATAACTTTTAAAATGTTGTTTGAATATAAATTATGAATTAAATTCTTTACTTAGGAAGACTTGCTACCTGTTAGTTTCTATAGCAATCTGGTATTATCAGCTGATTAGATGTGACATATGGTCACCATTGGTTTTATTAGATTATCATCCACTTAGTCTCAATCGCGTCCTTTTATACGTCATTGTCAGGTAATAAGCTGTGAAAAGCACTAAAGCAGTCGCTTTTTACAAAGTGAAAATATTTCTTTTATTTCAATATCAACAAGAATTATTTATTTAGAGTTGTAAATTATTTTATTATTTTTGTATATTTATTATTTATTTTATTATTAAAAAGTGTACAGGAGATATCAGACTTCCAGTTAAATACAGGTTCGTAAAATTCCGTAACTAAGTCCAAAAAATTCTTGAGAAAGTTTTTTAATATTGAAATTTTTGTTTAAAGAAGTCATAAAAACGATTTTTTTAAAAATAAGTCCTAAGAACAAGTAAACCATAATAAAATCTGTAGTTGGGAGCGCCTGACTATAGACTACAATTCTTGCTTCGTTGAAACTCTGAAAGATAAATTTTAAGGCTTTCTTTTTAGCATTATCTCAATTTTTTAAAATCATAATTTTTTTTAAAGTTTATTTTTTACACTTATCTTTTTATGTGAATTTCTGTAGTACTAAAGTAATTAGACAAATTTAATTTCGCGAAAAAATTAATAAAATAATAAATTTAAACAAAAGTTAACATAGTTCAATAAATAACTCTGGAACCACTTAAAGCTGGAATTTCGAAAATGAGTTATTGTTGAGGAAAAACGGACTTTGATTCAGAGTCGAGTTCAAAATCTAAACTACATAAAGGCGTGATCAATCAAAAGTAAAACGGTTCTACAAAGCGCCGTTAAAATCTTAAAAATGATTTCCTACTTTAAGGGCGTTTCTACATCTGACACGAAGCGAAAAATAATTGGCAGCCTCGTGGCATCAAAATCGGCGCCGCTCGAAATTTCGCAGGGCTCGTTCCAAAAAGTCCCAAGGGCGGAGTCGAGTTCATTTGCAGGTATAAGGAAAGCTGTCGGCGATCCTAATTTCTTCACACTTTAGCGGTAGGAATAGACTTTTTGTTTCCACGAAGAAACAAGAGACCCTAATTCCTAAACTAAACGATTGACAATTTTTTAGATGATAATTTTTGAGGAAAACTCCCCTAATACTCCTCTTCATTTCATTTTCTCTTATTGTGCATCTCCTCCTTCTTTTAGGTAGTTAACTTTCAAATTTATTAGACCGCGTAAAATATATAGAAAATTGCATATGCTAAATGAGAATCACATAAAATAATTTTTTTTAAACTGAGTGTCATGGATGAAAATTTTTCATCTGGAAGCTTTTGAATTGGAAAAATAGTACACGGTTCCTGTACAGGTTTCTGTAAAGTTTTCTGTACATGTTTCGAAGAAGCTTCCTGTACAGGTTTCTGTGAAGTTTCCTGTAGAGGAACCGTACAAGATTCAGTACAGGAACCTTCCTAGCGAAAGCTTCGGATTGAAATTCGTTTTGAACCAATCCGAAATTTTCTGAATCATTCCGGAACTTGTAATTCGAATGAATACGGTCAATTCGAATTAATCAGAATTAATCCGAAGTTTCAAGCCGAATGAATCCGAATTTACCCGAATTTTTCGGAATTCTTCGGATTGATTCGGATAGACCGGATTCATTCGAATCCATTCGAATTGAAAGTTCTTGTTTGACCGGATTCATTAGGATTGAAAGTTCGGATTGATTCGGATTAACCAGAATCATTCGGATTGATTCAGATCAACCGGAATCTTTCGGATTGAAAGTTCGGATTAATTCTGATGATTTCGGATTGACCGGATTCATTCGGATTGATTTTGAATATGCCTCGGATTAATTCGGATTGAAAACTTCCTTCGAATTAGATCGGAATGAAACTGTTTGGTTCGGATACAAATTCCG
>JAUESH010000047.1:3269582-3285458 GCA_032275165.1 Synergus magnus
GACTCTGTACAACACAAGGTAGAGTCACTCTGTATTAGAAAAAAATCCCTAGAATTTTTTTCATGTTGCGGACAGAGACCGAATACGAGGAATGGCGCTCGCGAACTTCTATACGAACGATTTTCAGCTTGAAGGAATAAAGTGTACCATTTTCGGACTCTGTGCAACACAAGGTAGAGTCATCCTGTATAAAATAAACATCCTTAGAATTATTTTCATGTTGCGGACAGAGGCCAAATACGAGGAATGGCGCTCGCGAACATCTATAATGGCGATTTTCGGTTTGAAGGAAAAAAGTGTACCATTTTCAGACTCTGTACAACACAAGGTAGAGTCATCCTGTATAAGAAAAACATCTCTAGAATTTTTTTCATGTTGCGGACAGAGGCCAAATACGAGGAATGGCGCTCGCGAACTTCCATACGAACGATTTTCAGCTTGAAGGAAAAAAGTGTACCATTTTCGGACTCTGTGCAACACAAGGTAGAGTCATCCTGTATAAGATAAACATCCCTAGAATTATTTTCATGTTGCGGACAGAGGCCAAATACGAGGAATGGCGCTCGCGAACATCTATAATGGCGATTTTCGGTTTGAAGGAAAAAAGTGTACCATTTTCAGACTCTGTACAACACAAGGTAGACTCATCCTGTATAAGAAAAACATCCCTAGAATTTTTTTCATGTTGCGGACAGAGGCCAAATACGAGGAATGGCGCTCGCGAACATCTATAATGGCGATTTGCGGTTTGAAGGAAAAAAGTGTACCATTTACGGACTCTGTGCAACACAAGGTAGAGTCATCTTGTATAAGATAAACATCCCTAGAATTATTTTCATGTTGCGGACAGAGGCGAAATACGAGGAATGGCGCTCGCGATCTTCTATAATGGCGATTTTCAGCTTGAAGGAAAAAAGTGTACCATTTTCGGATTATGTACAATACAAGGTAGACTCATTCTGATATCCGCTATAATTGCTTTTAGCAACTCGCTCCAATATTATTTTTCTTTACCTATCTTGGCCTCTGTATTTGGCCTCTGTCCGCAACATGAAAAAAATTCTAGTGATGTTTTTCTAATACAGAATTGTGGAAAATATATCTTTTTGGAAATATTTCCGTTATCGGAAATATTTCTTTAACCTGGAAAAGAATAGTTCGTTTTTTGGAACAAGGAGCAATTACATCGTGAAGGATTGGTGGTCCTGAAAAGGGCCGTTTGGTTTGGGAAAAGGAATGATAGCTGCCGCAGGAAGTCCTTAAAAGGACTCCTGAGGATAAGTTTCGGGTTTCCTTACGGGAGCTTGTGGTCGATGGTGACGGGGTAGTCACATGCGTTACTGTTACTTAATATGACAGGTCGCTTTCTTCGACGAATAATCGCCACATACTTTTGAGGTTCCTTATTGTCTTTTTCTTGCTTCGTAGGAAGGGAAGAGGGTTCTGGTACCTCGGGTTTAATCCCCAAGAGAGAGGTCCAACTTGGAGGATTTTTTTTTATCTTCGGGACACCATTCGGCTATTAATTCCACTTCTGATTTCTTCGGGGAGGGTGGAGGGGTGATGAACCATGAAGATCGTCCGAGGCTCAGATCCAGGTAGGGAGTGGTTGAGTTGAGGAGATCCGGCAAACGAATGTGTCCTGAAGGAGACACACTCAGCTGTTGATTTTCGGGGCTGTTATTGACAACTCCAAGGTTCGTGGATAAAAAAGGTTGTGGCGGAAACCAGGTGATGGGAACGACGGTGGGTGAACCCTGCTTTATTCGGTACGTGGCGGTTGTTGGATTCAAAGCCAAAAACTCGTACTCCGGGAGAGGGTTCGGAGATCGGAATCTCCCGGACTTGGGTTTTGGGGTTGATGTCCGCCAAGGGGACAACTCACCCTGTGGTGGTGATTCGGAATCACGACGCCTTCTTCTTCCTTCGGAGTCCTGCTGGCTACAAGGCATGCGGGATATCAAGGGAAGAAGTGAGGTACTCAGGGTGAAATATTTTCTAAAGAAGAAACTTTTTATTTCGTTTTAGAGTTAGGTGCTTATACACTGGGGGCTCGGAAGGGAATGTGTCGATTCGCGTTCCGACGCGCACTTATAAATCCGGCTATCGTCGGGGATTGGCCTTTGCGAAAAAAGTGGGGTCGCATTGCGGTGATTGATTCTTCGCAAAATGGTGGGGTATTTTCGGTGTGTCATCAAAGTGGGGGCGCGATTGAATGTCGCAAGAGTGGGGTCGTCGTGGCTATCGACGCGGCGTGAATGCGCAGTAGATAGTAAGTTGAACTTAGAACAATTGACTAAGACAATTGACAGTTTGAGGTTAGGTCGCCAAAGATGGGAAAAGAAAAATAATATTGGAGCAAGTTGCTAAAAGCAATTATAGCGGATATCAGAATGACTCTACCTTGTGTTGTACAGAGTCCGAAAATGGTACACTTTTTTCCTTCAAGCTGAAAATTGCCATTATAGAATTTCGCGAGCGCCATTCCTTGTATTTAGCCTCTGTCCGCAACATTAAAAAAAATTCTAAGGATGTTTTTCTTATATGGGATGACTACCTTGTGTCGTACAGAGTCCGAAAATAGTACACTTTCTTCTGTCAACCCTCAAATCGTTTTTTTACTTTACTTTGTTGGTTTATTTTTTATATCTCATAAATAAATATAAAATGGTTTGGGTAATTGTTTCGGACATTTTTAGTCTCATGAATGTAAAAAATAAAATATATTAAAAAATTCGTCAGTTTAGGCGTCTGAAACTTCAACCCAATTCTCGTCTGATGAATCTATGGACTAGGAAGACGTGTTAAGAGATTTGAATGCATAGGCGCAATTAATAATACAGAAAGAAACGCTGTCAAAGAAGTCTATAGACAAGTACAGTACGCTTTACGTATGCCTTCGCTCTAGTTACTTTTTATTTTTTAAAGTCGGTTTCACTCTATATATTAGGTGAATCGTGTCCCAATCAGCTAATATATAGAGTGAAACCGACTTTAAAAAACTAAATAGTAACTAGAGAAAAGGCATACATGAAGCGTACTGTACACACTAATCTACGTGACCTACAAAAAATGGCAGATGGAACATAGAAGTTCTCTGTCAAGTTCGGAAGAAAGTAACTTAATTGTGTATTTTAAAGGCATAAGTAAAAAGTTAAAAGCGTCAACTTTATGGAGCATCTGGTCGATGTTAAAAAAAAACATTAAACACAAGAGACAATGTTGATATTAACAAATTTCAAAATTTGTAAAGTTTAATTAAAAATAATTCTAAATGTTACAAACCAAAAAAATCTTGAGTGTTCAAATGGTATGAAATTTATAAACAATGCATCAGACTAAATATATGTAATTCATTTCAAAGGTTAGTATTTACATTCAATTTCATCAATTACTCAATTTATATTCTTATTTTTATAATAATTTAAGCTTATCCTCGTATATGGCATTTGTGGGGCTCTTTGATGTGATGAACTCACTAACCTTAAAATGCAAGATGTAGAAGATCTTGGTAACAGGTATCTTGTTTCAATCAATGAAACAAAAAATGATAAGCCTCGCCAATTCATAATTGGAGAATTTTTTTATGGGAAAATCAAGCAATAGACCTCGATGAGACCAAATGAATCATTTACTGATAGATTATTTATCCAATATCATGTTGAGAAATGTCAACTTCAAGTCATTGGCAGGAATGAAAGTCGAGAAACACCTCAATCTATAGCTTCATATTTAAACTTACCAGATTCAAAACTGTATACTGGGCATTATTTTTCGTAGAACTGGAGCAACACTTTTATCTAACTCGGGTGCAAAAATCACCATGCTCAAACAATTAGGAGGGTGGAATTCAACTAATATAGCACAAGATTACTTTTTTATTTATTTAATTAGATTACACAGGGTGTCCTAGTTCTAACTGCCCGGACCCATATGGCTGCATAAAAAACAAAAAAAAAAAAAGACGAATCGAAAATTCCTTTGGCAAAAATGCATTGAAGTTTTAGTTTTTGAGGTATGAAATGATTAAGCTGGACCAATCAGGGACCGCGCGTACGTGCGTTAGCGGGAGGTCAACGTTGTGTTAGTACCAACAAGAGAGGCAGCGGTCACTAACACAGCGTTGGCCTCTCGCTCACGCACCCACGCGATGCCCCTGATTGGTCCAGCTTAACCCTCCGTCTACACTCTGGGGATTTTAAGGCACAAACGATTTTTCAAATTGGAATATCTCGTCTTTGGGGAAACATGGAAGTTTGGTTCCCCCCTCTAAAAAAACTAGGTACTAATATGGTCAGGTCCTGTGAGTGACGTTGCAGTACGTCATTTAACCTTTGAGCGGTGCGTGGTGAAAGTGCGTACAGTGACATAAAAGACCCAGAGTGTAAACCGCGTTAGTGTTTTCGCATTTTATTGAAGATCATTTTTTTGACTCTATTCAGTATTTTTTGGTATTTATATGAGGAAAATAACATTTTCATGTAATTTTGGACATTTATTTAGTGAAGAAAGAGTGTGAAGGTGCACATCGAGAATATACTCCAATCGATATTGTACACAAAAAACTTCAATGTTTGTTTTCAATAGGTAAGTGGTTGATTTTGAATTGTGTTTCTGAAAAGATACTTCGAGTATATTTTTGCACCTTTATATAAAGTTGTTTTTGTAATTATAGACAATAAAGATAAAGATAAAATATTTATACCACTCTAACCTCAAAATCTCAACTTTGATATGATTTTTCGGCTCTTGTGGTATAAAATACTGTTTGATACTTGTTTGAAAAGTGATTTTTAGCCACGATTGAAATTTTTTTAAAAGATTCTTGTTCTGTTTCAGTACATTTTATGAAAATGGGAGGAAGGAATGCGGAGCGATTGGCGTATTATTTACGCGAGCGTCAACACGAAGTGGCTTACGACGAGGCGTCTGAGGATGAAATCGATGCAGAAATAATCGAAAGCGAGGTATCAGATGAGCAAGAAACCGACGAAGATGAAGACTTCGACCCTCCACGAAGAAAACAGAATTTTGAACAGGAGCTTGAAGAAAAAACTACGTTTCTGGCAAGAAAAAAAGGACGGCGTCAATCATTCATTACAGGAAAGAATAATTTTCGCTGGTCTGTGAACGCACCGGAGACGCGGGGACGACATACATCAACTGAATATTTACCTTCAGCGAAAGGTACAGCAAGAAATGTTAGAACACCCCTGGAAGCTTGGTCGTTACTTTTTACTGATACTATGCTCGAAAGTGTTGTCCAGTATACCAATCAAGAAATAGAGAGGAAAAAACAGATGCGAGAGGCAAGGCACACACAATCACAAGCTCCAAGCACGAGTACAGAAACTGAGCATTTTTCCGATAAAAAATACAATGAACCTACAAACTTAGTTGAGCTAAAAACTTTTATAGGCTTGCTTTATTTCAGCGGTGTAAAAAAAGAAAACCATTCTCTTTTGTTGGATATGTGGAGTCCTCAGTTTGGGTCTACGATATATCGAGCTGTGATGTCCCGACAAAGATATCAAGTGCTGCTAACATGCATAATATTTGATGACAAGCAAACACGAAGGGAACGTGTAGCAGAGCATTGTTTAGCACCAATAAAGGACCTCTGGGATGCCTTCATTCAAAACTGCCGAAATTATTATTCTCCGTCTACTCATTGTACCATTGATGAGCAGCTTCTGGGCTTTCGTGGACGTTTTTCAGGGAGAGTCTACATAGGGAGCAAGCCTGATAAATATGGCATAAAAATTGTTGCTTGCAATGACGCTAAAACAAATTATTTGCTTAGCGCTGAACCTTATGTCGGGCAGGTGGTAACAAGCCCAGAGGAAAGTGTGCCAACCTACTACGTCAGGAAACTCTCTGAACCAATACAAAATTCTACACGTAACATCACATGTGACAATTGGTTCATGTCGGCCAGCCTAGTTCAGCAAATGAAGAAAGAGTACTCCCTAACGTTCGACCAGATGTGCAAATATTATACAACAAGCCGCATTACCAAGCGATGGCCTCTTCGACTTTTTTACGGAATGATAAACCAAGGTGGATTGAATGCTGTTATTTTATATAACTTGAGAGAAGAAAACACTGCTCTGCCTCGTCGCTCTTTTCTCCAAGATTTATCAGTAAGTTTAATAAAACCTCATTTACAAACTCGCCTTCAAACCGCACTTTGCACAAGGGTATGACAAATTTAATTTACGAAATTCTTGGAGTGAATAAAGAACGACCCCAAAACAGAATTGATAGGTTGGAAAAACGCAAACGATGCTATTTTTGCGATTATAAAGTTGATAAAAAAACATTTTACTGTTGTGCGTCCTGCGGTAAGGCAGTGTGCGAAGAACACTGTACCCATTTCTGCAAAGATTGTGCAAAATGAATGTTTTTGAGTCAATTTTACTATTTTTGTATAATAAATATGCATTAACATTCAATATCCTGCTTTTTCTATGGAATTACCTGCATAAATCACTCTAAAATATTCTCATTTTTCAGGTCTTCAAATAATTCAACTTTTTGAAGCCGCCGCCAATGGGCCTATATGTTTCTTGAAGCTCATAGTCTAAGCTTTAAAACCCTGAAACGATTTTTTTTTATATTTATTTGTTGCAAAATTATGCATTTTTTTAACAAATATCGATTTTTTTCTATATTTTTCCCAAATTTCAATTTTTATTTAATAAAGTTTTTAAGAATTGACACTAACTACAATTGGATCGTGTAGTAGACACTTCAAACAATAACCCTGAATTTTTCTGAATTTTTTGAAAGCCAGAAACGGTTCAAAAACTGAACAGGACTTGAAAGACCCATGTGTGTAAACGGAAGGTGCGAAAAAGAACGGTGTAAACGGAGGGTTAATTAGACCTAGGACACCCTTAGATAATGCCTATTATTTACAAATAATTTAAATATATTCAAATTTATTTCTCTATTAAATATTCAAATGATAATTATTTTTTTTATAAATATCTTATTAATGAATAATTTACTTATTTACAATTTATGTAGAAAATTCAATGAAAAACAGAAAAAATTTATGAAAGCATAACCCATGCAGCTGTATCCGATGGTCAGTCTAATCCACAACCATCGAATAGTAACAACTGTTCAACTGAAATAATTATTGCAAATAACGATAAAAGTCAACATATGTGACGTGCGCCAAAGAAAGGTGGCTTACTCTGCAAAAATCGATATTTAGGTTTTTACACCTTTCGATAGGTTTTTAGTTGCTCTTTTTAATGGTGTAAAAACCTCAATATCAATTTTTCAGAGTAAGCCCCCTTTCTTTGGCACACGTCGCATACACAGGAGTGGATTATAATAATTTTTCTGAAGATTTTGAAATAAATGATGAGGGTCTAGCTGCAATTGATAAATTAAATCAATCAAACGTACCTAGATCACCGACACCTTCTGTTACAACAGCAAATAACAAAAAAATACTTTTAACATCTAATAAACACTACCTACACATTTTACTGAAATTTTACATGAAACTGCGTGTTTCATAGAAATATTATTAACAATTTTTATTATTCATGTATTGATCATGAAAACTGTGAAAAAAAGAAAAATATGCAATAAGAAAGCTTTGTACTAAATAATTAGGTTTTATTTATAACATAAAAAAACATGTTTAAAAAATTGAATTTATTTCTTTTAAAAAAGGCTTTTCATATGTATTTGATGCCTGCCCCCGACCAGCAGCACTCGCTCCACTCGTACTTGCAAATGTCGGGGCAGGCATCAAAAACATACATCGCAACATTTGCAACCCAGAAAAGTAAGTGAGAGAGAGAGGGAGAGAGAGAAACAGAAAAAAATCCAAAGCTTTGTGAGTATTCGAAAGAGGCGCTGAAGTGAGGAATAAAAATCAAACATGGCCGCGCAACGGGCTGTCTGCTGGAACGTGGTTGTACTGTTTATAATAATTGGAAATGTAATTAGTAAACTTACTTTCGACCGGCTATAAAAAAAAAATAGTCTACATCACACAGGAGGGAGGTTGAAAGCCCTGAGCTGCGTGGCATGATGCCCTCGGCTTCGCCTCGGGCATCATGTCGCGCAATGCAGGAATTTCAACTTCCTGCCTTTATACTATTTGTCATTTTGCGTTTCACACTTTCAATACTAAGAAATATTTCATTTAAGATATTAAAATCAAAACTCTTCTGAATTATAATAAGATTCTAAAACTCAAAATTAAAACATTTAAAATTTAACAATTTGAAACACAAAATGACAATATTACCATGTCGTCTTATTTCCTTTGAAAACAACATATACCTATTTGAAATAAATTCAGTCTACTTTAATTATGAGTGATTTCAATTTAACCATAAAATATAATTCAAATTCAAACTAAAGACATTTCATGCAATGGAAACAACTTTAAGTGGTCAGAAAATTTCACAAACTGAACGTTCTAAACTGGATGTCAAAAGAAATCACGAGATAAAATGAATGAATGAATGGATACAGTAAAACCTCTTTTATCCGGCCTCCGATCAACGGAGGCCCCGCGTTATCCAAGGCAACGGACTTATCCGAGTACTCCGCATTAATCGAGGTGTCTGCTCGGATTAGCTCCCGTCAGTAGATTATTTATTAGGGTAATTACCCTAATAATCTGGTCCCAAATTTAGTCGACGGCGCTCTCCTCCGTTCCTTCTTTCCTCCATCACTGGCGGTTCCTTCGTGCCACCGTACTAGGAGGAGAGAATGAGCGCGCGTAAGTGAGAGAGAGGAAAGATCTCCGAAGGAGTTAAACCTTTCCCTCTTTCCAACTGTTATCCAACGTTTTCCTTTCACACTTACTTACAATTAATATTTCTTTTCACACTGTAAAGGAAAATATTTTGTCGCTCCCGGCTTAAGATTGGCAGCCTTTATTATTATGCTGGCGTTTTTGCACTCTTGCAGTCGATTGCCTAAAGAGGTTATACCAGGGTACTTGATTTTGACAGGAGCGAGGTGTTGTACGAGTCGCCTTAGCAGCACGTTTCGTCAATTTATCAATTGACTGCGCAGTTTTGAATAGTTCTACAAATTTGTCGCATAAAAAACATGCACACCTCACAGTCGTGGACAATATTTTTAACCAGTGGATCCAAGCTGGGGACGATAAATGAGCGTTTTGTGAGAGACATCTTGTGATGCAAGTCTGTCAAGATTCTTCCGAAGTTTGTCAATAATCCTATCAATTCGACTGCATCTAAAATTGTGTCTATCTGCGCGGACAGATATGAGTCCTTATTTATTTGGAGAGAAGAAATACCCTTTACTTCTGGGCTTGCAGAAGTAAACAAGTTTTTATATTCGGATATTTTCTCCAAAGTTTCCTTTCGATCATCCTTAGAGAGACATTTTTTGAGAACCCCTGACCAAATCTCCATTAGCGACGGATGTATTTCAGAAACAAATTCTGGGGCTTTGACCTTCCCACCCAAGAGATCTATCATTTCAGATGATGGATTGTCCTTAACTTTTTGTTCTTCGGTATTCTCGTTGATTGTTTCCTTCCCTGAATTTTTGGGGTTAGGGTTGATCTCAGGATTTTTGGAGAAACCACAAAAATCTCTGCTTGGGCTTCGAATATCTTGAAAGGGCGATCTGCTTCTTTCACAACTGGTGCTTCTTGATTTTGGAGGATAATAACGATCCCTAGGATAACGCTCCCTAGCAGATGAGCCAGACGTGCTTCGATCGTGGAGTGATGCACTTCTCGCGTAACGCTCACCGCCAACTTCGTCGCCTCGATATTTACGATAGTCCCTGTAGCTTAGCGAGGAATCTCTCCTTCTCATCTTCTTTTCTACATGCTGCTTAAACTACTCGAAAATTATTTCTATCGCGCGATCGCGAGACCTCTGGCTTGTGAATCGATTCGCACAGAGAAGCATAATGGCGTAGGGACGGAAGGAAAGGACGTTTTCTTTTGGAAGGCTCACTTAACTATAGGCTTTGATATACTGTGAGTTAGAATCGAGCAACTAGCTTTGCTACATATCTGACATAGAGGACGAGACGACGTAGAATAATTCAACTATTTTTGGTTCAAAATTGATTTTCTAAATTGAAAATCCATTTCTACATTCTCTTCAGAGAGGGTATTAGATTTGTGTAAAATTTGACCCCCCTGTTTTTGTCAAATGTCCATGTTTTGAGACCTACTGAACCCGAAAAACTGGTTTTCATGAATGTATCTGTCTGTAGATCTGTAGTCTGTTAGCACGATAACTTTTGAAAGAATTGAGAGATTGGATTGGTCTTTTGTATACTTTTTTAGTGTCGAAAAATAGATATTGGTTGTGCAAGTAAGCCCCAAAAATTTCATAAATTTATCTACAACTGTCTTTGAGGAATCGAATTATTACAAAAAAGATTTAAAAGTTCTACAAATATGTTCTTAAAACTACTGCAGCATTACAAAAAACGGCGACATCCATCCATACATACACACATACATACATCCGGACAATTGATTAGAATGTTGTATTAGGCATTTATCAACTGAGGAAAGTTTAATTAAACCATTTTAAAAATATTGAAAAATGTAACGGCTACAAAACTTCCTCTATGAGACAGCAAAAACAAACGAAAATTTTAAGTGAAACGTGTTGCGTGAGTGAAAGTGGACAAAAAGCTCAAATGTTGTAATTTATCGTTTATTCATCTTTTTGTAATGAATCGAATTTACAAATTATCGCAGCTAGCAATTGCCTCTTCACCGAACCCTGTTTGTATCTCTCTCTCTCTCTTTTTTTTTTTTTTTTTACTGGGGGTTTAAACTCAAAGAATATCTCGGGAGAATTTTAAGAATTAGTGTATTTGCCTCAATTTTGTGAATGAAATGCGGGACCACCGTGCTTGCCTGCCATCTCTTTCTCGCTACTAGAGAGATGCTGCGGTAGTTTTAAGAACATGTTTGTAGAACTTTTAAATCTTTTTTTTTATTGTTAAAGAAAGAAACCCTTCTAAAATTCTCTGAATAAAACTTATTTACTTGTTTGATTTAAAGGGAATTTCGAAATTATTTAAAGATTAAAGAAATGATTTTGATATTATTTAAAGAAAATGTATTTAAATTATTTAAATTAAATTATTTAAGGACAACAAAGACAAGGGCTCCCAGCTCGGGAGTTGAATCAATAAACGAATCCACTTTAAAAATAAAAACAATTTCCTTAAATTAGCTTTTGTGAAAAATTGGCAGTTTGGTACCTCCAGCAACGGGAATAAAATTTAACATCGGTTGAAACTTGGTGAAAGCAGTTTATTAAACTTCTTCTAACGAAAATTTTAACAAACTTGTTGAACAGTTGATGATTAAATAAAAACAAGTTTTCATTGTTTTTAGATTAAAAAAAAATTCTCGTTTATAACATTTGTATATATTTCCAGTCTTTGGAGGTCACGTTCCACGCAAGAATCGCATCAGTTCCGTCTTCAGCATCTGTAGTTGGATATGCGACAAATCCAAGGGAAAACATGGTTTTTCACAAACCCCACTCAAAAACTTCAATCAACTCTGAGGTGCATAATGTTTTAAAACAAGCTATCGAAATATTGACTGATGTCAAACTTTCACAGCCGTCAGATAATAATGACTCCAGTCGGATATTTAAGCCGAAAGCAAAAACCGAGAAATTAAAGAACATCCTGGTTGATATTGAGTCAAATCTGGAACTGACAGGTAATTTAAAGTCTAGTTTCAACCTCTGCAATTTTCAATTTTAATATTTCAATATTATGGGCGTTGAGCGTTTTGAAGAAAAAAAAAAAAAGAAATAAAGAAAGTGGTGCGTTATTTACAAAGAAGGATTTTTTTACATTGGATGCACACCAGAATTCAAAAATTTAATAAATTTAGAGAATGCAAAAGACCTCGAGAGAATTCAAGATAATTCAAAGAATTCAAGATAATTTCAATGAACAAATTTATTCAAATTCAATTCAAGGGATTTTATTAGAATTCAAAAAAATCTTAATGAAATAAAGAGAATGCAAGATAAGGGTTTTGGAATATTTTTTCAAGTATTTTTTATATTTTTCAAACAATAGCTTAAAAATATGTACAGTGAGGTATATTCCAATTTTTTTGATTTTTTTGAGCTAATAAACCCGATTTTGCAAAACTGGCGCTTGGCCTTTCTTGTATTGTCACTGTTAAATTGTTTAGTTCTAAAAGCAAAACGTAGATTCTGTAATCTCTCAATTTTAATTTTTTAATCTAGAGCGTTACCACTTTGAAAATTTATTGTTTTTAGTATATTTATGATATTATTAAATTTTTCTGATATTTCGCACTGAAAGTTTTACTTTCAATTCTCTACTATATTTTTTCAGGGATATATGGAGGCAGTAAGTCTGTTCTATTACACATGATCCAGTTAGAAAGTTTCAAAAGAATCCCTTCAGATCAGGTAAATAAATGAAAAACAATTTTACTTAAGGGTGTTGGATTTAAGTTCTAATCTCAAAATTCTATCTCTCCATTCTGTTCAACAAATATTATAGCTAGGTATATCTTCGTTCTGTGGTCATACTATTTTTCAAAATAGAAGTGAAAAAACTCTTAGTCTAATATTTTATGAGTAAAATTTCGAGTGATATAAATGATTTAAAACTATTTAAAGGATTTAAAGAACTTTCACGTGATTTTAGGGGATTTCAAGAGATTTTAACGAATGTAAGTTAGAGATATTTAAAAAAATTGAGAAGAGTTTAAGGATTTTCAAGAAATATCATGGGAATTAAAATATCTAAAGGCATTATAAAGTGATTTTGAAGAATTTCAAGGCTTTTCAAAAGATTTAAAGGATATTAAGAGATTGTAAATGATTTTAAGAAATTTCAATGTAATTTTTAAGAATTCAAATATTTTTAGGATTTGTAAGGGATTTCGTAAAATTTCCTGACTTTTTAAACAATTTTTAAGAATTTCAAGGGATTTCAAGAGAGTTTAAGGATTTTTAAGATAATATTTGAAAACATTTTAAGTGTCTTTAAGGAATTTTAATGAATTTGAAGAGATTTCATGATATTTTAAAATATGTTCAAGAATTCTAAGGGACTTTATTTCATTTTATGTTTCCAGGGATTCAAGGGATTTAAAAGTTTTTTTTAAGAATTTCAAAAGAATTTAAAAAGTTTCAAGCTTTTAAAAAAATTTTCTAGTTATTTCAAGTGTTTTTAATAAGATTACAAAAATTAGATTTAAAAAATATTTTTAAAATGTGTTGAAAAATATAAAATACTTTTTATATTATTTGTATCTATAATAAGGATTTTTCTTTTTAGCAAACTTTAATGGTTCTAGAGTATCTTCTAACCAAAATGATGATGTTAAGAAAGTTGTTGGATAAAGAAATGGATGGATTTTCGGAACTCGAACAAATCTATCGGTATGTATTTTTCTATTTTTGAAAAGGAAGCGTATTTTAAATTGTGAACTCTGGATTGTTGATATCCGCTATAGTTGCTTTTAGCAACTCGCTCCAATATTATTTTTATTTTCTCATCTTGGGCGTCCTAACCTCAAACTTTCAATTGTCTTAAAAATATTTTCTCATTCAGGAGAAAATATTTCTGAGTTCAACTTACTATCTACTGCGCATTCATGCTGCGTCGATGGCCACGACGATCCCACTCTTGCGACATTCAATCTCGCCCCCACTTTGGTGATACTCCGAAAATACCCCACCATTTTACGAAGAACCAATCACCGCAAGGCGAATCTCCGACGACGGCCGGATCGATAAAAGTGCGCGTCGAAACGCGAATCGACACAGTCCCTCACGAGCTCCCATTGTGTAAATACATAACCCTAAACCTGAACAAAAATCCTCAGTTAAACATATTCCTCCGATTTCCTTATTACCCTCCTTGGTATCCCGTATGGCTCGATTACAACAGGACACCGCAGGAAGTAGAAGGCATTTCGATTCTAGATCACCACCGCAGGGTGAGTTGTCCCCTTGGCGGACTTCGACCAATGTTGCCAGATTTTCCGCATTTTGTACGGCAATTTTAACTCATCCGCAATCACCTAATGCGGATAACGAAATATCCGCATTTTTTATTTTTAGTAAACTTTCGGCCAATCATAAAAGAGAACTAGGCGAATTCTGGCTTCGCGATAGGTGCATCTCAGGATTATAATTAATTCCATTAGCACTGGACCAGACTCTCCAGGCCGCACTATTCTGCACGGTTTCTTCGCATTCAAAAAGTGTCTTTCCAATGAAAGTGATTTTCAGAATTTTTCTTGAGTCACGACGCAATAGATGAGCAAAAACAAGTTGTCCGTAATTTCCTTTGAAAATCCGCAAATTTTATAACAGTGTACCGCAAAATCACTTTAAAGTTGGCAACACTGACTTCGACCCTGAAACCCAAATCCCGGAGATTCCGATCCCCGAACCCTCTCCTGTAATACGAATTGTTGGCTCTCAACCCAACGACCGCAACGTATAGGATCAAACAGGGTTCGCCCATCATTGTTCCCATTACCTGGTGTCCGCCACAACCTACTTTCTCCACGAACCTGGGAGCTGTCAATAACAGGTCCGAAAATCGACAGCTGAGTGTGTCTCTTCCGAGACATATTGGTTTGCCGGATCCTCTCGACGCTACCACTCCCAACCTGGACCTGAGCCCCGGACGGTATTTGTGGTTCAACACCCCGCCATCCTCCCCGAAGAAGACGGAGTTAGACCTAATTCCTGAATGGTGTCCCGAAGATCACACCCTCCCCTCTAGTTGGACCTCTCTCTTGGGGGTTGAACCAGAGGTACCCGAATCCTTGTCCCTTTCCTCGGAACCAGATAAGAAAAATAAGAGACCACGTAAGAATGTAGTGATTATTCGTCGAAGAAAGCGACCTGTCGTTTTAAGCGACTGTAATGCCTGTGACTACCCCGTCTCCATTGACTACAATCTCACGTGAAGATTCCTGAAACTTTTCCTCGGGAGTCCTTTTAAGGACTTCCTTCATCTATTATCAAAACATCATCCTAAACCCAAGCAGTCCTTTTCAGGGCCACCAATCCTTCCCGACGTAGTTACTCCTAGTTCCCAAAGACATTCTTAAAATTTTCCAGGTACATGTAATATTTCCGATAACGGGAATATTTCCAAAAGAAATATAACCCACATCCCGTTATCATTGTACTTTTTCAATAAGGGAGCGTCCGTTAATTACGTAAAACTTTTAAAGAGGGTGAGAGCTATGAAAAGTTTTAAAAATCTCAAAAGTCTTACAAGTGGAATTCAAAAGATTTTTAAAAAATTCCAAAGAATTCATGAACGCTTCCTAAATCAACGAAGAAATTCTATCATAAAAGAGAGGTTGCGGTTATATCGGAACTGCTTAAACTCATTGCATCCGAATATCATACGCTATTTTTTGTAACAAATGTAAGTTGCAAATGGTACGCAGACGTATCACGGGGCATGAGGTTCAGGGGCGAAGCCCCCCGAAAAGAAAACAATCCTTTCTGAAGAATAAAAAAATTTGGGAGTGTCTGCCATAATCTAAATGACGATTCTAGTTCAGTGATCCCAGATCTGAACCGAGATGCCCTCACACACAATTAAAGCTCTATCTCCGTGCGAAAAGAGTAGGAGGCCGTAGTGTAGCACATGACTGTGGTTGCGCGCGCCACTGACTTCTCCTCTTCTGAATCCATTTTGAGGTTATGTTTTTTCAGGTATATAGAATATTAATATTAATATATGTATTATTAATGTTAATATTATAATTATAAAGTTTTATAAATTTATATTCATAAAAATGTCAAATTGCCGAATATAAATATTTTAATTATAATTATTTTAACTAACACA
>JAUESH010000047.1:3287395-3308967 GCA_032275165.1 Synergus magnus
TTTTCAGATACTGGATGCTTTTTCAACTAGCAAATCAGTAAGTAAATCATTAAAATAAATCAGAATTATCAGTACTAATTATCCTGACAAACTTATTTTAAACTAAAAGAAGCGATACGAAAGCTCTCACAAATTCTCCTTTTTTACTGCATTTCTAATCTAAAAATAAAATAAAACTACGGGATGTGACAAATATAGGTTATGGATTCCTGACAAGAGCGAGACAAAAACTTTTTTGACGGGAGATTGTGGGATCAGCTGAGAGCATATGTGACAGTTGGGAAACCATATAAGAAACATGAGATTTCGCCAATTTGTTCAGGACATTATCCAAAAAAGGGAAAAGAGATAATATCGAGTAATTTGGAAGATATAAGATGCCGACATGTAGAGCACGTGTGCGGCAATTCTTTGAAAGATAATCAAAGTATATTCACCCTTCGATATAACTGCGATCTGCGAGATAGCTGTTCAAGTCCTTCACACCCTTAAAAGTCGTAACTTCGGCGGAGGCCATTTCTAATGAGTTTTTAGTTAATAAATATTGTATCGAACCAACAGCACAAGCAACTCTTAGCTTCTTGAAACGGAAGAGACACACGCAACTTTTGCATCGACTGCGTTTTACAAAATGACGTACTTCCGCCTTTAAGCCGCCATGTTTGAACCACCCACTTAGCGCCAAATTCAAACTATCTACTTTGACTGTTAAATTAGGTAAGATTCTAACTAATTGTCAAATATAATTAATAAATATTTATATATTTACATAAAAGAGTCGAGTCTGTTCGTGGATTTTGTTCGCTTTCCATGGAACTATAAACTGTAAAATTACATTTATAAATACAAAAGAAATGGAAGAATTTGATTAGAAAATATTTAATAATACAATATTTACATTTCACACTGCCAAATAAGAATTGTTTCTATCAATCCTTAAAATCTGTGCCTAATATTTTTCATTAAACTTCACATGTTCTCATTTTTTACAAATCTATAAAATGAGTTTAATTAAAAATTAAGAAGAATCTTCATCGTTCTTTTGATTAATTCCATCTCACATCAAAACTTTCGATTCATCGATACACTGCAAAAAAAATAAATAAAAATTAAGTTAATAAAAATCGCATACATTTTCATTAGATAAGTACACCTAAGATAGTAAATAATAATTCTAAAGGTATTGAAAATATATTTACAACTTCACGATTTCATCATTGGTCATGACTTTCCAACCAGGTCGAATGGATTCTTTACGTATCCAGGATATCAATCCATCCATAAAAGTGTTGTCATATCCAGGAACCTTTTGCAAGATTGTCAATAAATGTCCTCTATCACACACCAATTTATCTTGTAAGAGATCAAAGTCTAATGGATTTTTACTCCAAGCTAATCTTATATTCTCTTCTGGAACAGTTTCCCAAGCGCTTGCAATCAACAAACAGAAATCTACGAGACTGTAGTTTTCTACCATAGCTTCAACAATAAGTTCGTTTTTAGCTTGGGACAAACTATTCAGAAACAGTTCCTTGTAATTCATTCGCAATTTTTTCGTTATTCCGCAACTCATCGGCTGAATAATCGATGGAATATTCCGTGGAAGGTACTCCACCTGAAAAAATATAATATATAAGCTAAATTGAAATAAAATATAATGGAAAATCTAACTATTCAAAAGATTTCCAAAAATACGTACTCGACTTAGCGAATCTAAAGAATTAAATTCCGTTTGCAAAGGACGGAAGGGAGCCGTATCCATAATCAATAAAACTGTTTCCTCTTTCTGGGTTTCGCTCTGATATTCTCGAATTGAAGGTAAAAATATATTTTCATACCAATAAAGTAGAAATTCTCCGTCCATCAACGCATCTTTTTGTCCCGCATAATAAACCGGAAGCTTTTCTATATTTTCAAAACATTTGGGATTTTTTTCGTCCCCAATAATAAATAATGGAACTTTATGTGTTCCTGTCGCATTTGAACAAACCATGACCGTTACTTTTTCGTCATAAACTTTTTTACCGAGTTTATTTGGCAACATTCTCCAATATATTTCTATTTCAGTAGCATTATAGACTTGATGGTCTTCAACGTCATGTTCCTTCTTCATTTCAGAAAGATTCGTTTGAAATTCTTGGTATTCTTGTAGATTCCAAACACTCTTCACATTTCGAACAGACCATTTGGATCTAATACCATAACGACTTTTAAATCTCGCAAACCAACCAATGTTACCGTTAAATTTGTCTAATTCAGGCCAGGTGTCGCTCATATTTACAGCTGTTTCTTTAATTATTGCTCCAGTAACTTTTTCGTTGAGGGCTCTTCTTTGTCTGTACCATAAAATTAAAGATTCCTCGAGAAGAATTTTTTTCTGATAGAGATTTCTTCGTTTATGAGAACAAGACTCACCGGTTTCGGATTGCAAAAGCTCTTTGTCTTCTTGGTTTATTCGTCGAACTTGATTTTCCGAAATTCCAAATTCACGAGCCACTACCGCAAAACTTGTGCTTGTATTTAACCAGTTGATTATTTCGAGTCGTTCTTCATCGCTTAAAAGGTCTATTCGCTTTCGTTTATTACTCATTTTCTTAGGTTTTGAAAATGACTCCTTCTGAAAAAGAAAGATTTTATAAACATTTTATGTATTTCTGAGTTGTAATCTCTCAAACTTTTTTAAAACAAAACTGATACTATTAAAACAATTGAAAAATTAAATCTAAAAACAATCTTTCATAATACATAGATGCGAAAGATTCAAATAGACTAGGTCATGTTAAAGAAAGTTTTTAATCTTTTAAACCTTTAAATTAACCGAATTCTATATTATAATTATTTAATAAAAATGCTAGAATAAAGAAGATCCATACTTACATCAAAGAATCCCACAGATTTGTTAGAAAACTAGGAAATTCTAAAAAAAATATTTCGAAATCTAACCTTGAAAAAACATGTAATAACCGTAAAAATTTGCTGCTAAAAGTGTTAAAATTTTCACAATTGTTTTTGCTTTTAAGTTTTAAAATGTTTTAAAATGCAGTTAAAGTGTTACTATATTGGAATGATTAAAAATAAAATATGTGCTCCAAAAAAATTGTTTGTTTTGCCAGATGTGAATGACGAATGAATGCCGTGAAGTGAAGTGAAAATCACTTAAAAAATTCGATAATCGATACTTTCGAGAAACCAAGATGGCGGCGATTTGAAACATCGAAAACTATATCGAACTGCGTCATTTTCTGACATTTAACGTGAAGAACGTGAATACAATCTGCATTTAAAAAAGTATTTCCTATTTCTTTAATTAAAATAAATAAAAAAATGGGAGGGCCAGTCTTGCCTCCAACTCCTGCGCCTTTGAAAAGCATTCAACATTATTTAAAAATCGCTTCGGAACATGACCAACGCGATCCTGTCGTTAGTTATTGGTGTAAGTAGAGGTTATGTTTACTTTCCTAGATAAATTTTAATTAAAAGATAAAAATTGAGAATGATTTTTCGCGGAATGATTGTGAATAATAGTTTGATTCACTTATTATGAAAGCTCCCTTCTTTTAGGTCGTCTTTACGCGCTGCAAACAGGCTTGAAACTCTCGACGAAAACCACGGAGGAAACGAATTTTCTGATGAAATTGATGGATTGGTTAGAGATCACGAAAAAGGCAATGCATGATAACGAGGCAATAACAAACAACGTAGCAGCTCAAGCTCATTTAGAAAATTGGGCTTTAAAGCTTTTTTTATATGCTGACAAAAATGACCGAGCCGGTAATTTTGAAAAGAGCACTGTCCAGAGTTTTTATACTTCTGGACTTCTCTATGATGTCATAACAACCTTTGGAGATTTGACGGAAGAGGCTGCGCAAAATAGAAAATATGCGAAGTGGAAAGCTGCATATATCCATAACTGTTTAAAAAATGGGGAAACTCCGGTCGCTGGTCCTGTAAAGGAAGAGGGAGAAGAGGATGAAGATAAACCTGAATCTGGTAAGAATTGAAAATTGAAATTTAAAACATATATTAATTAATATTCTGGATGTTTCTTTAAGAATGTTTATAATATATTTTTAAATTGTTTTTTCACTTCAGTCACTTTCAAATTCATGATAGTTTTATCCTTTAGGTCATCCTTATTTATATGAATCTTTCAGAAAGATTTTAAGTTCGAATTTGAATTTAAAACTGGTTACGTTAGGTATACAAATCGATTCTTTAGATGTAGGAATCTTTCACCCTATTTGTCATCTCATTTTGCACTTCATCTAACATAGTAGATTAATAATAATAATAATAAAATAAGTGATGTGCTAGAAAATATGACTCATCCGAGTACTTTTTCTGGATTTTAATACCTTATTTTATTTATGCAGTTGACAATTTGGCATCTTTTGATACCGATGCTGATGCAGGTGAATATTTTCTATGTAATTTTTATAGAACTTAGGCTATTTTCATTTCAAATTATATTAATTATAACGCTTTATAATAGAGAAACCAAATATTGAGCCCGATCAAAATTCTGACGAGAGTAACGAAAATCAAGGTAAACTTTGCGAAATATTTTTATTTCAGTTGTGTATCGAAGACTAATAATTCTTAAATAGATAAGTAGTTATAAATTTAAGCCATAAAATTGTATAATGCAGAATCTAAACATTGTTTGTAATCAATGATTTTTTAGCGGATGGAAACAATCCAAATGATGAAGAGAACGCAGGTATAAGAAATTTAAGAAACGATTAAAGAAATATATATTTTTTAAAATTATTTAATAAATATACTCTTCGTAATATTTTTAGCCGAGGAAAATACTCCGGCAAATGAATCTGAAGAAGGTAACTGAGTTAAATCAATACAAGTTATTTACTGAAAAAGTATTTTATTATACAGTAACAGCATTAAAATAATATTTTAAAAAGTAAAATGTTTTTATAGCTGAAGAAAATAATCCGGCAAAAGAACCTGAAGAAGGTATTTAAAATAAAGAAATAAATAAAAGATTTAATCATAATGAAAATAACTTTTTAACAATATCATTTTTCAATAGCCGAGGAAAATCCGGACAAAGAATCCGAAGAAGGTAATTTAAATATCTAAATAAATATTAAATAATGTATTCATAAATTGAAATGAGTTTTACAAATCAAATTTTTGCTTAGCTGAGGAAAATCCAGATAATGAACCTGAAGCAGGTAATAAAAATAAATTGTAAAATAAAACTAATCCTTCGAATTATTAAAATAATTAAATAATTAAAAGTTTCGTATTTTTAATAGCCGCTGATGCTGATGACGAAGAAGGTATCTACGATTAATTAAGCATTTTAAAAGAATGATAATGCAATCTTAAGTCATGCACTGACATCGCACGCGTTTTCATCAGACTTATTTGTTTGATTTTATATTAATATGTTATTAATATTAAACCCACTCGATGTCTTTTTATTTTACACTTATTGCTTCGGGCTATGGATCACTGCTTTACAAAATTAAAACGCAAAATGAGATGACAAATTTCATCTATCTTTATATGTTTAAAGTGCATTTACTTTTACGTCTTTCAATAGATGTGCTACTTACTTTTTCTCATGATGCTTCAAATGCGAACATGCTTTTCACATTTTTAAGTCAAAAAATTTTCAAAAAGGAAGATAAAATACTATTATAAATATCTTAATTAAATTCGAGAAACTTTTGAAAATACTTCTCGTATTTATTCTTACTACAATTAAAATTGTAGATTATCTTCTTTTTATTTGTCAGAAATTTTTGAAACTCATTCACCGTATAATTGTTATTGTATGTTGTTAAAAAAATGTACTAACGAGTTTCATTATTTTAATTTCAGATTCTGAGGTTCCAACTCCACCAACAAGTACGGACCCATTTGGTTTTCCTTCAGTGCCAAGTAGTTCTAGTTCGAATGTCACACCACTAAAGCCTTTGAATATTCCACCTGAACGGAAAAATTTTGTTCCAGTAGAACCAAATCCCTACAATCCAGCTCCCACTCCAACGAATCCGGGTAATGATCAGCAACCATCTTTCGAAAATTTCAACAATTTGAAAACTGAGGGTGAGTTCAGAAAAATAGTAAACTTTAAATTTTAAAGGACTTTTTCTACCATAAAATTGATCTTTTATTCTATTTAATCAATCGAAACTGGTAGAATTGATCCTGAAGAAATTGATAGTATATTAATCAGGGTATTCGTATTTCTTATTATCATAAAAAATCAATCTCATTATGCTTGCAAATCTTTTCGCAAAGCTGAAAACTATTTTTGCAACCCAACTATTCTGGTTGGCGATTGGATCATGAAACTGGGCAGCTTATGAAAGAAAATCTTCTTGATTTAAAGAGCAAAGAACTATTATAATTTAAGAGAAATTTATTTTTACAATTCTAAAACTAAAAGGAAAAGAGTTTTGTTTCTTAAACTTTGTGGAATTTCTGTGATGGCATTTTTGTGGAAAATGTCTAAAATTTTCATAGGATTACTCTAGAATTTTATATTAATATGAAAAAAACATTTTTATCTCATTTATGATGATAAACGATATTTATTTAACAAGAAGATTCTTAATTAGATTGCCCAAGATTAATTTGTTAAAATCGCAATTAAGCTCGGAGAGGTTTTGCCATTGCCATTCTGCTTTAAAAATTCGAAATACCTTGGTTAAGACTGAAGTCTAAAGTTTAGATTTATAAAAAAATATATTGCCAAAAATAGGAGGAGTAACTTTGAACCTGGAGCAAATGACGAAGGCTCAGAAGCTTATAAAATGGGCTGGGAGTGCCTTGAATTATGACGACGTGCCTACGACAGTCATGAATCTGCGAAAAGCTCTTCACCTTCTGACAACCGGAAAAGAGATGCCTTGAGCTTGACATCCATTTACGCCGCTTAAAAATGCTTTACTCACAACTTTCGAGCCAGAAAACTCAGAGTTTATCGCGAAAAAAAATGACAAAACTCGATAGTCAAAAAGTTAAATCGCAAATACTCCACGCGAAGCTACAACACAGGCTACAAAAACACAATTACGAACTCGTAAAGAGTCTAGTTTTATTTTATGAATGTTTAAAACTCAAATTAAACTTAAAAGCTTTAAGACTTAAGTTAATTCCGACGATGCATCGCAACTCGTGGAAGTTGTAATATTTTTTTATCGCATGATTGCGTGCTTTTCAGGGAAAATAGCACCACGCTTGTAAATAACAAAAACTTAGATTTAAGAACTTGCCTATGTAAATGTCAGTGTCAGTAAATTCAAAGTCTTAGAATATTCAGCATTTTTATTTATTAGAGAGTCGGAAATTTAATAAATAAAGGGAAATATATCACGTTACGCTTTTTATTGAAAGGACACTGAATACATTTCATATTCTTTTAGTTTCTTCTTCAGATACACAATTGGTAATCTGACATTTGCACCGTTTTGTTAAATACCTACTTATTCTAACACATAAAGTTTGATTTTAATTCCCAGGCAATTTAGGCATCAAAACATAAAAAGTTTGCAAGTGGGTGATTACTTATCTCAATTCCAAATCACTGATTAAAAGTGGAGGAAAACTTGTGACAATATCTTAACAACTCTTATCTTTAACGATAATGAGAAGCAAAAATTGGTTCGTAAATTCTTCCTTAGCCACTCTTTATACCTACTAAATTGTCCGTCGCTGTGGTACAATTTTTCTAGGGATAACAATTATATACACGTGCAATCATTCGTACTTATTCGAAAATGTGAACATTCCTAATGTGTGCTTAATTACTTAGCACGTTTTTTTTTCAAACTATCGAATAGCTGAATGTGTCGGTGAAATTCGCTATCGAAACAGCAGTGTGGATTTAACAATTACTTTATCTAGCGGTGCACTTGTGCAAAACTACAATTTCACGAGCTTATATTTTATGTTTTTATAAGAAGGTGGTATCGAAAAGAATTAGTTCTTTCCAATGGCAGTTAGTGATTTGTGCTTGTGCTCAAGCTGGCATTAATTAGTGGCCGACCATGATTCTTAGCAAGTTGCCAAAGAGCTTGCTTTCCATTAATTTTAATCTAGGCAGTCAGATTCAAAGCGTGCTTTAACTAAACTTAGAACTCGAGAAAGAAACTTTCCTCAAAACCAGCGATGAGTGAATCTACTTGGTCAATTCAATTCCCATAAACCGGGGTAATGCTGGCACATTTAGAAAGGATTTTTTTCTTCATACAAATACTAATGAAGAAGATCTTCAGTCTGGTATAAAGTTGCTCAAACTATTTATATAGAGTTTTAACAATTGAAGAAAAGGCTTACTATTGTATCTCATCGAAAACTGTAACGTTATAAGCTCCTTAGAATAGTTTATATATTCATGAATATTTTTCTAATTTAGGTCACAGTGGAGTATTTTTGTAGAAACATTATACCGGTTTACGGTACATTTTTCATCTCTATTAGGTACTTAGTATTTATCCATTTATCTATTAATTCGAATTCGAGTCTCCAACTCGTTTCTCACATTTGAAAGCAAATCACAAATGTGAATGATAGTATAGATCGATATAGCTAGGAATAAAAATTACAAAAGGAATCGCTGTAGCCCATCTCTGGTCGAAAAACAGTATTGCTATCTGCTATCCTAAGTATTACAATATCTATTTCGTAGCTAGGACTTCGCTCGAAGAGCAGAAGCTGATTCTTGGATTTTTTTCTTATAAAAGCCTTGCATCCTCGGATCAGTCGAGAGAGTTCTTCCAGGTTCCACCTGGCTGCAGTTCCCAGAATGCAGCAGACCAAAGCTCTCAATTTATTTTGAAAAGCTAGACGAATGGTTTTCGTAGGGTTGATAAATTAGAAGAAATTAAGTATAGAACAAAATTGATATCGTTGCAGTAATGTGATGTGACAACAGAGGAAACTGAGTAGGACTTTTAACGATCGTGTCTATGTGTAATGGAATATAAGTCGTAAGATAAGATACAACATACAAATTCACTTAAGCTTCCGTTTAGTTATTCAGTCTTGTTTCTTCGTTTTGTCGTCTACTCCATTGGCCGTTACAGGCTGAGATTCTTCTCGCCTTAGTTGCCAGTCTATCACTAGTCGACCGCTTAGCATGAAGAAGAATACCTGTTGAGAAAGAACAATTCGTTTCAATATCTTTATTTAAATTCTGAATTTAAATATTTGAAATTTATAATTTTACCAGCGCTGGAGCGATCCTTTCAAATTTGTCATTCACCATGTAGTGGGAGTAAACAGCCATTAACATGAGGAACAGTAGAACCCCATTAGATGCGTTTTTCACCTTATCTAAAATTAATCAGGTGTTTGTTAGAATTTAATTAATTAATTTGCGCAAATTGCTTTACTTGAAGCATTTTATCTTTGGTCTAGGGAAATTATTATTTTTGAAAACGTACGACTGGGTACAACTGCCATGGCGATTCCGCAAATAATTTCCAAAGATCCCACGACCCTTCTGTACCACTTGCTGGGAACCTTGAAGTCCAGGGTGCTCGCAAGAGGGAAAACCTTCGCATATTTGACGTACTCCTTTCTCTGAAAAAAGTCAAAAGAAAAGCAATTTTCAATGAAATATGCTTAGACAAAAAAGCGACTCTGTATTGGCGATTTCCCAAGTACTCAGCTGTTATAGTACTAGACTGTGGCAATGGGACACCGAAATAGCTGTTGCGCCGGAGAAACTTCAGAAATTGTCTGACATTCATTTTCTACCCAGGCCAATAAATTTCGTTTACGAATTTCTACAAGTCGACTAGTTTCTCTTTAAAAAAAAAATAAATAAAAAATATAATAATTTAATTATATATTTATTATTAGACCGAATACTGCAAAACTAGATTGTTTAATATTTCGGAAAACTATTTTAAGACCTCTATTTAAAGATCTTAAAATACAGGATTTATTGTTAGAAACAAGAATTCTATTTACTGGCGCAAATGACCTTTAAAAAAACGCCTTTGACGTTTTTTAAAGATTTTTGATTTATCAGAATTTTAGAATTTAATTTATAGAAAATACTCGACTTTTGAAGAGATTTCTCTAATTGTTTAATAAATGAATGGGTTTTAAAAAAATTCAATTCTAAAGTCCGTCAATTCGTTTGCAAATTACAAAAGACTTTTATACTTGTTTCAGAGAGAGGAAGTTATAAATTTTTAATATCATCTGGGCTTCAGAAATTGTTTCGCTGGTGATGTTAAAGAATATGAAAATCGTTAGCGTCGGTCAAGTTGAATTGGCACAAGCCTTGCAAACTTCTTGGAAAGCGTTCATTCAGTTCAAGGTGGTTGATTTTCACGTGTCTGTATACAGCTTAGTTGTCAAGTCGTCATGCCTACTTGTCACGCGACATGGCAAGATACGTCTTTGCTCTGCTATATTTCATAAATGAAGTTGTAACTTTCCTTCAAGGGGATACAACCATTACTCATTTACTGTTCATATTTCATAATCCATAACATTCTAGGTCCACGACTGCACAACCAAATCGATTCTCGTGACAAGGTGAAGAAAAGGCTAAAGAAATCAAGGGAAATAAGAAAAAAAATAGAGCAAGAAATAAATAAAAGGGAAATCCAGGAAAGAAAATTTCGAAAAGGACAGCAAGTGAGAATAAAACGTTGCAAATCAGAGGGACGAAGGAAAAGTGACCAAAGAAATCAAAGGAAAAATTTAAAACTGGATAAGGCAAAGAAGGAAGCTTTGTCAAATTAAAAGCAACAAGTCCACGAGTTGCAGAAGCAAATAAAATAGGGCAGTGAATATTAAATAAATAATTCAAAAGAATTAGAAAAATAATTTGTCTGATGGTCCAAATTTGGTTGTTTTTTAATAGTTTCTTGAGTTTCAATTACATAATAGAATTTTTTTGATCTTAAAAAAGCTTTTAAGTTTAAATGTTGATTTGAATTTGATTTCTTTATTCAAATTCGAGAGCTATCAAAGTAATTCAAAGTAGCAATTGAGATGAGTTCAAACGAATGAACCAGAATAAATGAAAAAGAAAACAAACCGGATAAAATAACAGAAGCACCGGATCAGAGCGAATTTGTAATTTTGAGTAGAATTTTTGATATTCTAAAAATGTTGTAAACAACTTTAATTTGGTCTCTCTTGTCATCGTCGCGTCCCACGCTGTTCTAAGTTCTTACATAAGACAACCCCAGCTAAATAAAAAAATTTTGTTTGACGTCTGGACTCCCAATTATATAATTCCTGCTCACGTCAAAGTGCAACGTGGTTCTTACTCACCAGGTCTTTGTGAAGGTCTTTACTGATGTGCGAGGTTAGTTTCATGGTCCCCACAAAGACAAAAAAAATGCCCAATAGGACTGATAAGGACTTCAAGACAATTGAACCCATCTTCATAGGTTCCGCTCGCTCCGCGAGTGTTCCAATCGCTTCGAAACTTGTTCACAATGACACAATGTTCACCCCGAGAAATCAATTCTGATCGAAAGCCCAGCACTTCTGTTGCCTCGTCACAATTCCTCGGCGCGTAAGAATATTATTAGATTAGTAAAAGGCGATTCGAAGGAAATCGATAGTCACCACTTGTCCTTTTTTTAATTTCACTAGGGGGTTGTTTTTTGATTCTAGAGAGGCATTTTTGAATTGCGGAACCAGAATGTTTTCGACGAAAAAGTTGTTACTCAGTCGCTGGGGCTATAATTGATAACGTCCATGTTTCGACGACGTCGTCGACGTCGCGACAGCGCAAGCCGTGGGGACGCTCGGCGTCTTGTGACGTCAGAGAGAAAACAGAGTGACTGAAGAGCGACGCCGACGCCTTGAATTTGTGCCGTCGCATCCCCTACTATTGGGATGTGAAACTACCCTCGGAGAGTTAGACTCCCCCTAGTTTCCCTTTCCTGGAAATCGCCGTTGTTATTGGTGGGTGTGGGTTGATTTCATTGTAGCGATGAGAACGAGCAACTTGGAAAAAAGGGCAGCGGATTAGGAGGGGGAGCAGGTCGAGGGGATGATGGGAAGCCCTAGAATATTTTTGCGTCGAGACTCAATAAGAAGGGCGATTTGTGTCAAACAAATTTTAGAAATTAAGAATTGTCTTCTAGAATCTAGACCGCGGTTTATAACTTTATATTTCTTTTGCGAATCAGGAAAACCCAGGAATCAGGAAACTACTGAAAAAGAAAGAAATTGTTTATTAATTTTGTTTTCATATAAAATATTTTTTGAATAATAGAGATTTTTATAACTTAGAAGGTTTATTTTACTTAGAATTGTAGAATTAAAAAGAACAGATTTAAAGAATAAATAAAATTCGCTTTATTTTTACATTTTAATACAAAGCTGTACAAGTTCATTTTTACATGAAGCGAAAATTTCGAGTCAGTTTTCATTTTAATTTGAAAAAAAAAAAAAAAAATAATAAAAATAAGAAATTAGGATAGAAAAATTAGATTGCGTATAATGTTTACTTAATTTCAACAAATTGAATAACAATAAGTTATTTTTTCGTTTACTGAAAACAGTTTATATACATTTCGTAGTTATAATATCAAAACTATTAGTGATTGAATAAATAATAAGAAAATTCTACACTTCAAAAAAATCGTAAATTGTCGAAATATAATTCCTAAAGTACTATTTTTGTCGAAAGAAGATGTTTATCATCGCTATTGTTTAAATTGATATTCTTAATTACATTCTCATTCGATACTATTGTCATCGAAGCATTGCAATCAGACAATACTGGAGGTCTTCTTCTTTTTCTAATAATAGCTACAAACTTCTTTTTGGGTTTCTCCTCTGCTTTTTTTGTTTTAGGCTTTTCTGAAACAACTTCCTTAACTTTCTGAACCGGTTTCCTAGCTTCTTTCTGTTTAGGTTCTACTTCTTTTAATTTTTCAATTTTCAATTCTACTTCTATCAATTTTGGTTGAACTTCTTCCTGTTGAATTGACTTCCTTCTCTCTTTTACTGAACTGGAAATATTACAAGACACTTCCGCTTCCAGTTCAATTTTTTCCCTTTTACCTTTCTCTGGACTCGAAATTTTATTATCCTCTTTCTTTGATTCTGTTGGGTTCAATTCTTTCAAAGAACTTGCTGTTTTAGTTTCTTCTTCTTTTTTCTGAGTTGTATTTTCTTGATTGTCTCTCTTCTCTTTCTTAATTTCTGTAACCTCTTTATCCTGTTCTTTAATTTCTATATCTTCTTTAATTGCTGTCTTAATTTCTGTCTCTCCTACGTTTTGTTTTATACTTTCTCTATCTTCTATTGGGTTGGAAACTTGTTTTTCGTCTCTCTTCTTAGATTCAGATCGTTTCTGCTTTTTCTTTTCTTTCACTGGACTCGAAATTTTATTATCTTCTTTCTTTGATTCTGGTGGGTTCAATTCTTTCAAAGGTCTTTTAGTTTTAGTTTCTTCTTTATTTTTCTGTTTTTTATTTTCTTGCTCGTTCCTCTTCTGCGTTTTAATATCTGTATCTTCTTTATTCTGTACCTTAATTTCATCTTCTTTTTTCGACGCTTTAATTTCGGTATCTTTATTCTGAGATTTAATTTCTATGTCTTCTTTAATTGCAGTCTTAATTTCTGTCTGTCCTATCTTTTGTTTTGTGCTTTCTGTACCTTCTACCGGATTGGAAACTTGTTTTCCACCTTTCTTCTTAGATTCAGATCGTTTCTGCTTTTTCTCTTCTTTCACTGGACTCGAAATTTTGTTATCTTCTTTTTTTGATTCTGTTGGGTTCAATTCTTTTAAAGGTCTTGCAGTTTTAGTTGCTTCTTCTTTTTTCTGTGCTGTATTTTCTTGATCGTCCCTCTTTTGCGTTTTAATTTCTGCATCTTCTTCCTTCTGTACCTTAATTTCATTATCTTCTTTTTTCGGTGCTTTAATTTCGATATCTTTATTCTTGGCTTTAATTTCTATATCTTCTTTCATTTTTTTCCTAATTTCTGTCTCTCCTATTTTTGTTTCCTCATGGAGGAAGTTTTGTATTTGTTCTATACTTTCTGCATTTTCTACCGGGTTGAAAACTTGTTTTGCGTCTCTTTTCTTAGATTCAGATCGTTTCTGCTTTTTATTTTCCTTCACTGGACTCAAAATTTCCCCTTCTTCTATTTCTTTCGATAATACCCTCTGTTTATTTTTTCTCTCCTCTCTTGGACTCGATTCTTTCTCATTTTCTATTTCCTTGGATTCAGTGCTTTTTAATTGTTTCCTCTCCTTCACTGGACTTAAAAGATCTTTCATAGTTTTCAATTTTTTAAGTTTCTTCTCCTCCACTTTTATTGATATTTCTCCTATCTTCTTTCCTTCTTTCTTATTTTCTTCCAACACTTGGTTTGCAGATTCAATAAACGAATCAAGAGTCTCTATATGTTTCATTAAATCGTCTTTTGGTTTAACGACAAGTCTGGAATCCAATTTCGTGCAAGAATTCATTTCAGACAATTGATTTAAATCATCCTTTTCAGTTGGTTTACAAAGATTTGTGTCCACTATAGTATTCGGGATTTCACTTTTGGCGATTGGATCCACTCCTTTAATTTCTGTGCACTCTTGCTCAGGTTTATCAGCAATTTTAACTTTGTTCAAAGAAAGAGACTTAGAATCTTCTATCTGTTGCGACAATTTATTTGTTATATTTTCTATTTCATTTCTTTTCTCTACCTGTGAATTTGCAATAGATTTTTCAACAGGAGTCTTTTCTAAATCCTTTTTATCTATTTTCTTCTCATTATTATCTAATAGTTTCTGAGATTCGCTCTGATTTGTTTCATGAATCTGAGAAGCAAAGACCAATTGAAAAGAATCAGAAAGTTCTCCCTCTTCCAATTCCTTGATTTTATTACTACTTCTGCCTCTCTCAGTGTCAAGATTTCTCAATTCTATTTCTAAACTAGCCTTCTGCATTTCCAAAATTCGTTTCCTCTCTTCAATTCTCTGATCTATATCTCTGCTACTACTTCCGCTTTTCTCAGCAAAATTTTCCTTAATCATTACTGTATAATTAGTCTCCTTACTGTTGCTTCTGCTTCTTTCAGAATTACAACTTCCTCGCTGTAAACCCGCATCTCTTCTAGTGTTTTCTTTGCTGTTACTTCTGCTTTTCGCAGAATTACAAGTTTCTCTACGTAATTCCATTTCTTTTGTAATTTTCTCCTTGCTGTTGCTTCTGCTTTTATAATCCATGCTTCCAATCTCTAGTTCCCTTTTTCTTTCATATCTGTCATAACTATGCCTTCTGCTTCTCTCAAAACCATTTTTAAGTATTTCCCTCCCCATTCTAAACTTATGATTGTCTGAAATATGTTTGCTTTCCTGTTCTGCAAGTCTGGAGATTTTTTGTCGCAAATCTACCTTTCGGTTGAAACTTCCGTCTCTTCCTTTGTCTTTCCTATGAAATTGGTCCACTTTAAATCCTTTCTGTCTGTTATCTCTTTTACGCTGAAATTTGTGATTTCTTTCGGGACTATAGCTTAATGACCTTCGGGATCTTTTAAAATCGTGTCTGTTCTTTTCGAATTTGCGGTCGAATTTTTCTCGTTCAAATTTTTCCCTTTCGCGTTTATATTTATCCCTCTCGTGTCTTTGCTTTTCTAGTTCCTCTTTACACTTGTCCTTCTCATACCTTTCCCTTAAAAATGTATCCTTGTACTTATTATTCTCATATCTACCATTTTCATACCTCTCCGTATCTCTAAATCTTGTTCTCTCATCTTCCTTCCTCTTCCCAGAATCTTTCCTGCTATCAATGCTGGTTGTAGAATCAAGAGGAACTCCTTCAGCAAGATGATAAAGTCTCGAAGCAAAATTCTTTTCAGCTTCAGCCTTTTTGGAATCTTCAATCTCTTTACACTTTTTATTATAATCTAAATTTGAAGACGCCGGTTCATTTTTAATCTTCATAGACTCTGCACCAGCATCACTCCAATCTTCCCTAAAATCATCGTGTCCTGGTTCATTTGAGGGTTCAAACTTTAGACGCTTGACTTCAACCGATTCTTCATATTTATGTGGTCTTTTATTCGATGTATTCACCAAACCGTGTTTATTTTCTTTGGTTTCCATATTTATTTTTGAACTACTTTCTCTAGTTTCTTCAAGCCTAAGTCTCTCATTTTCTTTTCTCTCAGCTTCTTCAATAATTATTCTTTCTTTCTCCTTCCGTTCGAGTTCATTTTCAATTTCTAACCTTTTCCTAAGTCTCTTGGTGAAGAGAGTTTCTCTGTTTATTTCTTCTTCGTATTTTTGCTCGGGGTCTTCTTCACTTTCTAAGTAGAGTTCGGGGTTGCACATGTACTCTGCTTCATCGTAGTTATCTGGTGAACGAGGACTTACATCTTCATTCTTTAAATCTTGCTCCAGAGGTGGAGGTGGTGGTGGTGGTGGTGGTGGTGGTGGTGGTGGTGGTGGTGGTGGTGGTGGTGGTGGTGGTGGTGGTGACGTAAACTGGACATTTTCAGGAAGCGGCGGAGGTATAGTATCCTTGAAAACCACTGGAAGTTGATGCTGCAGTGTAACTGTCTTGAAATTTTCTGGAAGTGAAGGCGGCGGTATATTTGGATTGAAGGGAGCACCATCTTTTTCAAACTGTACTTCGTTGAGTTCAGAATTGATGTGCCGTTTGAATCTTCCTCGTCGAAACGATGCATCGTCCAATCTATAATTTATTAAAATTTAGATGTTGTCACTTTAGATTTAATCTTTGAAATTTGAACAATTTTAAATTGAAGGCATTTCAAATGAAACATTTAAAAGAAAGAGAACATTCAAACTAGATAATTTCCAATGAACACATTAAAGAACCTGACACAGAGTTGGGCACACTTAATTAATTGGAAAGTTAACTCAGTTAATCGTTAAACCGTTAATCAAAAAGTTAACTCAGTTAATCTTTAATCCATTAATCTGTCGAAAATTTAAGTTAATCCATTAATCATTAAGATTAACTTTTTACACGAAAAAAATGTCCCCTCTCTCCCGAATCCATTCATATCTTTTTTTGTTTCCTTTTAAAGGACATGGGAACACTAGAGTGCATAATTTGTGAGATTTACAAAGACTTTGCGAAATGAAAACAAATAGAAAAGGTGAGAAGCAATTAAACAATTGAATTGAACGCAATATCCAATTTTTATAAAAATAGCAAGGTACAAATTGACTATGTTCACTATTATTGACAATTGTTCATATCGTGCAAATTGCCTTTTATGAACAGAAGCATGTCGAAATTTTCATCTGACAGCTTGACAATTGGTGGAAAATATTGGTGACATGCGCAGTGCAGCAAGTGGTTTATTTCAAAAATTTTTTGAGTTAACGGAGGTTAACGGAAGTTAATGGAAAAGTTTAACTGAGTTAATTAACGGATTAACGGTCTTGCCCAGCTCTGGGACTTGTCAAAATGTACATACTTTGCTAACGTGCAATATCAAACTAAATACGAGACTAAGTACACTTTTTCAATCCACCTTACTCAATTTACTGAAAGAGACAATTTTTGAAAAATATTCTTTAAACTTTGTTTCAAGCGAAATCGAGCAATAGTAGGGCTACGTAATTATGTTCAGGAATTAAAACTTAAAACAATAATTAAAATAGATGACAATCAAAATTCCCCATCCCGCCAAAAACATATACTCACTGTCGTCGGAGATCTGCGATCATGCGATCTTTTCTGGCAACTTCAGCTTTTGCAGTCAACAGAAGCGAAGACATGTTGAGTTCTAGATTGCGGTTAACTTTCCGAAGGTCTTGGACCTTTTTTTTGTACTCACCAATCTTTGTTTCCCATTCGCTACATTTTTTACACTAAAACATTCACGAAAAAGTTCTTTTCTTTAGAAATAACATAACCTTAAAACACCATTTTCGAATTAAATAACTTACTTCTTCAATACTCTTCTCCTGGGAAAGGGATAAATCCTCGTAGATATCGATATCCTCTTCCATGGTAGGATATTCTGTGTTATTAAACTATAAACATATAACTGCAAAAGCAGTAAATAGACAACAATTATTGTTCATCAAATCCAGGTGTCAATGTCAAACTGCCAGCCAGCTGTTTACCGACGAACGTCGTGCATAATCGGGTGTCATCGTGTTCGGTCGGCTTTTTTGCGCGACTAGCGCAAGCGTAGTAGCTCCAACCGCCAACACCGAAATTTTTCAATAATTACAATAAATAAATTATTAATTAACTAGCATTAATCATATTACATTGCATTGGAAATCAATAGAATGAAAGAAAAACAGGACTACTATGATTACAACTACAAATTTGCACAATTTTAAGTCCATCAAATTAAAATTTTTTAAATTTGAAGACAATGAGTTTGAAATATTAAACAATTTACTCAAGTTCTAAAAAATACAGTGCAGTAAAATTTGAAATTTAAACTTCCCGCTCTTTTTGAAAAGTTTAAAATTTCGGTGTTCGAATTGTCAACTTATTTAAATTACCGACATACGTTTGAGTTACAAATTAGAGGATAATAAAAAAGCTGAGATTATTATCTAGGACTAATAAAAAGTACACTGAATTATTAAGTGTAGTATTTTTTATCAATTTATTAAAAGATTAAAAGACAAGTAAAACATGAACGATTTGGGTGGTCAGCAGGTAAAGCAGGTGAACTGCGCATGCGCGCCCGCTCCAAGTCAGTGGTTCTCTAACCCTAAAATGGCGAAGCCGGTTTGTCGTTCTCGGTCTCATAAAAAGAGGAATCCTCCTAAAAAACTATAAGCACCTAAAATTACTGGTTCCTTTACATTTTCTTCTTAAAGAAGAGTCTTACTTCGTAAAATATTTGCAATGGTAAGGCTTCAACTTCATTTTTAAGAGGGGGGAGAAACACTGTGGTCTGGCCTCTGGGTAAAGTGGTAAACGCCACCAAGATTTTCAGTGGTGACGCGCGCCGTTGACTGTGAGGATCGTGTGCGTGCTGTGCTTCAATTTTTAAACTTTTCCCCGTGAAAATTCCGTCCAAACGTTTTTCCCTGTATTTTTTAAATAGTTATGTCTTAATCGGATTAATCGCGAGCAGTGTTGTTTTCGGTTGTTGAGTGTCGAGGATAATGTGGACCTAAGTGTGGAGTTCGAACTTGTTTCTTGGAAGGAAAGAGTAGGACAGCCGGTAGCAGTGGAGGGCGCTTTAAACTATGGAGCAGTGATTTTTCAAGGAGAAATCTCCACAGAGCCTCTTACCTGAAAAACCAAGGTAGGAACAACTCCACTCACTTCAGAGACTTTAGGCTTCTTTGGAGTTTCAGACTTCAGATTCTCATTCTATTCTTCGAACCGTCGGACCTGTTGATGCAGCGTCCACGTTACTAGGGTTACTGCGTTCGTCGAACTCTGGATGAGCATTTTTATGTGTTTATTTATTTGCCGGTTTTGTTCACCTCTAAATGAGAAAAAACCTCGTAGATTAATTCAAAGTTGACGGGGTACAATTACTAAATTGAAGCTTTTTTTACATTTGATGACAAAGACAGGGAAATGTGTGTCTTGGGTTTTCGAATTTGAAATTTGATCTTCAATTTTTAGAATCGCATTTTTATTTTCAAGGGGTAACCTTGTCTAATTGTTTTAAATCTAGTTCGTCTAGTTCTAATAGTTCTAATGCACCTGCCGATATAACCTCACTTTTTCGTCCGATCGTGGGAACAGACTATTTTTCTATTTCAATTTTTTGTCTTGCCTTTTAATCCCAAATTTGCTTAGGATTAGTGAAGGTCGTATTCCGAGGACAATTTTTTCGTATATATTATAACATTCGATTAGTATTCATGAATGTTTATGAAATTTGGTTTTTAAAAGTATTCCAGAATGAAAATTTTGGAGCAATATACAGTTTTGGTGTTGATCGGAATTTTAGTGTTCTCAAATTGATTTGAGGGGTTTCTTGTTATATTTCCAGATTAGATTAAAGTAATAAACAATAAATAAGGTTTATTATCAGTTTATTCCAAGGAAAATTCAGAACTATGTGCAAAATAATACGTATGAAATATAATAACAATGTAAAAATTCGTATAATTTGTATATTATTCAGAAAGATATAAAGAATAATGAAATATTATGGATTCGGTTTGCATCTCTGGTCACGAGTGATAATCCCAGTGGAATAAATTAGGCCCATTTGCAATGTTTGCATTCTCAACAATGGAGCCGTGTCGAGACTGGTATCGTTACGTATGCAAAAGTATCGTTACCACACAGTCAGCATCATATGACTCATATCGTAGTTATTGCAAATGATCCTGGAATGTCGGATGCAATTAAATAATTTTTGCGCTTCTCTTTCCTTTTGATAAACTCAATCCTTTCTATCTTTCACACTTATAAAAATTTTTAACTCGTTAATCTATAGTTTTTCCCTTCATGCCCATGTAACACTGATCAGCTTTGCAATTGCGACGTTTACACATTAGAGGCTCAGAATTAATTGGTGGGTGTTAGACACTTGTAATTTATGACCTAGTTTGTTGAGACCTGGGTGGGAAATGTGTCAACTAAAGTTTCCTCAAAGATAAACAACACTTTCCGGTTTTTTTGTCACTCTAAATGAAGTTAATTAAGCTTTATTCAAGAGCTTAATTAATAAGTTTATTTAATAAGTCAATTTTTAAATTTAGTTTTAAAATAAGATTTACATTTATATTTTGGATATTGGACGTTTGACATTGGAAATCTTGGTCTGCAATTCGGTTTTTTGTTGATTGATTCGTCATTTCTGGAAAATTTTATTGAAACTTACGAAATATGATCTCAAGAAGTAGTTTATTAATTTTACTTAAGAACTTACGGTCGTAACATCAGACAATTTACGAGTTGCGTTTAATTAGATACCGTACTCGTGTAACTAATACAGAAATAGAGTTCTGACCTTTCTAAACTTGAATTAAATTTCACAATTTAGTGTTTTTAAAAAAATTATCATTTGTTTCGATATTTCTATATTTTTTAACTTTTACGTGTAAATTTTTCTCGATAATCTTGGAAATTTCTTGAAATGTTTTGAAGTCTTTTAATATCTTTTGGAATATTTGCAATCCTTTGAAATGGCGAGAAACAACTTGAAATCCTTTGATGATATTTCAAATAGGGTAGCCAGTTGGCCACATGTCAGGGAAGTCAGGGAAATGTCAGGAAAAAAAATTGTCAGGGAAATGCGAGTAGTTGTCAGGGAAAATAGAAATTGACATTTATGGTAACTGTTATTACAGATTTTAGAAAATTTCCAAGGATTTTGAAGGATTATAAAGAATTTCCAGGCATTCTTTCAAATTCTTCTCTGGATTTCTAATGATTTCAAGCGATTTTCAATAATTTTAAAGGATTTTAAAAGATTTCTAGGCATTTAAAGGGATTACAAGAGATTTGTATAATAATTAAAAGATTTAATGGAATTGTAAAGGACTTTATGAAATTTTAAGAGATTTTTAAGAAAGAAATTTTTAAAAAATTCTTTAAAATTCAACGAATTTTATGGAATTTTAAAAGATTTTAAAAAGCTTGTAAGAATTTTAAGAAATTTTGATTTTTTAAAGTGATTTTAAGGGATTT
>JAUESH010000047.1:3322283-3335354 GCA_032275165.1 Synergus magnus
AAGTGATTTTAAATTTCAAAAGATGTAAAGTGATATTATACGTTGAAAAATTCCAATAGCATTATTATTGAAACTTTGTTCGCATTTTTAATACTTTTCTGGCAGGGAAATTTGTCTGAAAGTCAGGGAAAAGTCAGGGAAATTGAATCTTGTGGCCACCCTGATATTTAATTGTATTTAGAATGTCTTTACGTAAATCACATGAAAATTCGAAAATTTGGAATTGCGGAAAATTCAAAAATCATAATGAACCGAACAATTTCATTCGCCGATTTATTTATATCAACTAGACTTTAATATAAACAATGATTGATTGGTCAAACATACTTCATATAGGGCAGAAAATAATTCTCATGAGCCTTCGTCTTTATTTCAGTTTAATTAAAAATTAAAAATAGAAATATTTTTAAATTATGGTATATTTAAGAGGTATGGTACAAGAGTCAAAATTATGGTACGATTACATAATAATTATGGTATGTTCTGGCAAGGCTGGTCGTTTAGCATCCATGTCTCTCTTATAAACATGCAGGTGATTTCGACGACGCAAATTCTGCAGAAAAGAGATTGTTTCTCGCGTCTTTGACATTAAATGGCGTCATTTCTATCAAGCCTCGGATTGTCGCGAACGCCAAGGGCAATTAGTATTCCGTAGGGTTACCTGCAGCAGCTCCCCACGTCCAACTTTTCTCCCTCTTTTCCTCCCACAACCCCCTCAAGTGACTGTGTAAAAGAGAGAGAAAGGAAGAGTAGTCTCGCGTACCTTTTACTACGAGACGTACGAGAACCACGAGAATCGTTACTCACTGCTTGGCTAGTGGCTACTCGATACTATAAGGCTTGGTAAGCGGTCATGTGTTCCGTACATGTGCCCGCGACGTAGTAAGCATGAGAGAGAAAGAGAGAATGTAGAAAAAAAACTATAAAAGAAGAGGAAGAGAGAGAGAACGTGTACACGCAATTGCTCCACGATGTCCATTCTCATGCGACCAAGATTCCATGCTCGATTTCACGAGAGTTCCATCGGCCTCCAGTCGACCGGTAGATGCCCAACCTAACTTAACTCGAAGACCGATATGAAGGTCGGAGCTGTCTTCTTTTCCCTGTTGTAGCTTCTTGCTATCTTGTGATTTTTGATGGCTTTAAAATTACATTTGACTGATGAATTAGTGGTTTAAACATAAACTAGTGAAATATTTTATATTACTACTACATATTTTATAACTAAGTCATTCAGTACTTTTCTGAGATGACGCCCATTCACTAGATCTATCAATGAAGCTCCGAGAATAACTGATCTGACAGATTAAATCCTTACAACTCATTGAATTAGTTCAATTTTCGCATTTCAGAAGATCTAGACTGATTTTGAAATTACATTTTTGTTACCGACATTTACCGACATCGACATTTACCGACAGTTTGAACGATCGAGGGTTCGTGTCCTTGCTAAATTTATAAGGGATAGATTTTATATCAAATTACTTGCGTATGATTTTTCAGATATTTACTGGCGTTTCGAAGCGCAGTCATCACAGGTCGTCACCTATTCACCTTTTTTCACCTTTTTCATCTATTTTGGAACTTTGCCACCTTTTCACCTTTTTTTAAAATGATATATACAGTTAAATCTTATAAAAAAATTAATAATATTGTAAGTATATGATAATTCCGGGTCATTTGCGGCTTGAAACAACTTTTCCGGCTAGTCAAGTAAATCAAAATATTTTTATTTGACACTTGTAGTTTTTAAATTGATTTGAAAAACTCTTTTGAATTCTTTTTAAATCCTATAAACTATATAAATCTAAATCCTATAAACTCCTCAAAATTACTTGAAATCTTTTCAAATTCCTTGGAATTTCTTAAAATAAATTAAAAGGTCTTAACATTTTTGAAATCCTCTGAAATTTCTTGAAAATTTTAAAACTCCTTTTAATTTTTTTTAAATTGCCTCAAATTGGTTTTAAAAAAATGTTAATCTTTTGAAAATCCTTGAAAACCCTTGAAATTTTATATATATTTTTTTTTAAATCTCCTAAAACCCTTTGAAATATTTTGAAATCCCTTCAAATCCTCTGAAATCTTTTTAACTGGCTTTAAATCACTTGAAATTTTTTTAAATCATTAAAAATATCTCGAAATCTTATGAAATCTCTTGAAAGTCCCAAAGCCTTTTTGAATTTTTTAAAAATACCTTGAAATTTCTTAAAATCACTTGATATCTCTTGAAATTCCTTAAAATGACTTTAAATCTCTTCAAATTCTTTAAAATTTCTTCAAAATCCCTTAAAACTCTCTAAAAACATTCAAAATATGACGAAATATTCTTAATAGCAAAAGAAATCTTCAAAAATCTTTGAAATTCTACGCATTTATCTTGATATCGAATTGGTTTCAATTATTTTCAATTCATCTTGAATTCTTTTGAAATCGCCCAACATTTTTTTCAATTTCTCTTTAATTCTCTTTAAATCACCTTGAATTATTTTAAATTAAATCATTCTAATTTCTTGAGAATTTACTCCGAACTCTTTTCAATTATTTTCAATTCTTCTGAATTTTGTAAAATTCCTTTGAAATTCATATTTGAAATATTGTCTTTTTGAGAAGAATTTGCTTAAATTTTTTATGGTTTTCTGAGAAATTTTAAAATACAGTTTACATTCGTGACCTTAAGGAAAATTTTAAACTTCAATTTGAATTCGTAATTTAAATTTTTCTGACATGGATTGGAGGTCAAAATCTTTTTTTCTATTTTGTTTCTTTAAGTTTGCTTCAATTTTTTGTCACCTATTTCTCACCTATTTTTATAAAAAAAATTCACCTATTCATTTTTTTTAGTAACAATAGGTACTGTGATGACTGGAAGCGATATTTTTCAAGTTTCATAATTTAGCACGGATGCGAACCCTAAACTTAAGATGTCGGTAAAAAACGGTAACAGAAATCTGTACTCGAAACCGGCCTAATAACATGTATGAAAATTAGTTCTTATTATGGAAACCCTTTACAATTCTTCTCAATCACTTGAAATCACTTCCAAACTATTTAAAAATCCTTTGATATTCTTTAAACTATTTTGAGTTCTTTCAAATTCTTGAATTCTCTTGGATTTGAGAATTCCTAACATAAAAAATTAAAAAGTAAAATAATCACAATTCGCTTTCCTTCCTCACCTCGTTTGATACTATCTTGCAAAATAATGTGTCATTCGTTCCGTTCTACTACTTCGGAACAGGTTTATTATTATTCCTATTGATATTTTATCTGTGTAATATAATAATAATAATGACAATAATATTCGAGAATTTTCAGCTTTTCCTTATTCGCAATAAAAATACCCGCAATATCATTATTTTAAAAATAAAAAGATTATAATTTGTCAGAAATTAAACAAGAATAGCTTCGCAATAGGTAATTAGATATCTTATAAAATAGTAAACACTGATAAAAACTATCCTTAGTCTCTTTTATAGCTCTTTTTATATATATATCTACTTTCATCAAACTAGACTTCTTTCAGCAATTTCATAAAGAGATTCTTCAAAGAAAAAATCCGTTAAAGTAGTTCTTCAGAAGATCCGATGTTTTGCGGTTTTGCTCTTGCGCTTTCTCTTAGGTTGCACATCGATACATATTTCAAATTCCATAGCCGGTAAAGAACGTTGAGTATCGTTACAGAAAGTACTCAAGCGGAATCATTCTACTCTTAAAAATATATAGCATACATGTACATTTTTTATACTCCACTTTCATGTTAATTTCCCTCTTAATAGAAGAATTGATAATGCCCGACTTCATTACATTTGTATGCCCTCAAAAAAACTTTTACACTGAAAATTTAAATTCATCTCGTACATATATGTATTTTTTTCACTTTCGAGATGATGTCTAAATGTCTATCTCATATAAATCATATTTCCCATTACGTCTGCAATGTAAAACTTTTTGGCTAGTTTGAATAGCGCAAGCCCCGTCGTTAAAATATCATTTGCACTTCCGTCCTTTTCTCTCTTGTATTCCTTGTTTCACTATTGATTGACGCACGTAACCGGGTCTTTTGACAAACTGGCGTGGCGACTTTTCGGCGTCTCGCTTCGGTAACTTGGCTTTTAAGTTTGGCTCCCTCTTTATGTCTTTTGGAACCTCCTGTCCCAAAGGCCCAAACCCCACAACTTTATACTTACTTATTCCCCTCAGGAAGTATTCCTTGCCATTTGCACGTAAAGTACGTACATACAAGTGCAATAATGCACTCCTTTTGTACTTTGTGGGTACACGTACATCAGATGCATAACATATATGTTCTCTAACGAGTGTCATATCTCCTGCATCCTGCGTCTTTTTGAATATGCAAGATTATCGAGGAATAAACGAGTAGCACGTGGATCAGCACGTTCTTCATCGAGTCACCCCTTTTAAGGTTGGCTCGACTTATTCAGGGTGTCTTCTCTGCGAGAATTTAAGGAAATCCGAGAATTTTCCGGGAATTGAAAAAAATCCGGGTATTGTCCTTGATTTTATTTTTATGCGGGAATTAAGTGAATTTCCGGTTTGAAAACACTTCCGAATAATCAATCTAAATATTTTTATTTGAAACTTGAAACTTTTGTTAAATCTCTTGAAATCTTTTGGATTATTTTTAAATCCTTTAAAAAGAAACTTTAAAATCCCATCAAATCCTTAGTAATTCCTTAAAATCACTTGAATTCTTTGAAATCTTGTAAAATTTCTTGAAAATCCTTAAACTCTTCTGAATTTTTTTGAAATCCCTTCAACTTCTTTAAAATCATTTAAAATCTTTCGAAATTTTTTGAAATTTGCTAAAATCTATTGAAATCCCTTAAAATACTTTAAGTTTTCTAAAATCATTTTAAATCGCTTTAAAATTCTGAAAATTTTTGAATTTTTTTTAAATCTCTTGAAATCCTTTAAAATGCATTCTCTGTAAATCTGAATTAGTGATAAGTCGTTCACTAATTTACTTTAGTGAAAATTTTTACTACTTATTAGTTGTATTAAATTTCATTATTTCATTTAGTAGTTTTCAACTTTTCACTAAAGTTTTAGTTAAAAATGACTAACAATTAGTAGAATTTTTCACTAAAGTAAATTAGTGACCGACTTTTCACTAATTCAGATCTCTTGTAAATCCTAAAACCTTTTTGAATTCTTTAAGAATTCCTTGAAATTCCTTAAAATAACTTAAAATCTTTCCAAGTCTTGTGAAATCCCGTCAAATTTTTAGTAATTCTGTAAAATCACTTAATATCTCTTCGAAATATCTTAAAATTATTTAAAATCCTTTAAATCGTTTGGAATCGCTTAAATTCCCTTGAAATTCCTTAAAATCACGTAAAATATTTTTCAATCCCTTGAAGTTTTTTAAAATCATTTACAATCTTTTAAAATCCTTCAAAATCCCTTTAAAATGCCTTGAAATCTTATGAAAATCCTGAAATTGTTTCGAATTCTTTAAAAATCCTTTGAAATTCCTTAAAATCACTTGAAATCACTTAAAATCTTGTAAAATTTTTTGAAAATCATTAAATTCTTCTGCATTCTTTTTAAATCCTCTCAAATTCTTTAAAATAACTTAAAATCTCTTGAAATCCTTTAAAGCCTCTTCGAAATTTCTTCAAATTCTTTAAAATCCTTTTAATCTTTTTAAATCGCTTGGAATTCTTTAAAATCATTAAAAATGTCTTGTATTAAATCCCTTGAATTTTTTTTTATTTATTTAAAATCTCTTAAAATCTTTTAAATCTTTTTAGTTCTCTTATAATCCCTTGAAATTCTATACAATCATTGGAAACGCTGTGAAATTTCTTAAAAATCATTAAACACTTCTGCATTTTTTTGAAATCCTTTCAAATTCTTTAAAATCATTAAAAATTTCTTGAAATTCCCTAAAATCACTTAAAGTTTCTTGAAATCCTTTAAATCTCTTTAAATCCCTGCTTAAAAAATTGGGCTGAAGTTTCAGACTTCTACTCAGACGAATTTTTTTTTTCATCAAAGATTTCTCATCAACAATTACAAATATTGTTTATGAAAATATTTCACATGCTTTATGTTTCAATAAATAAATTATTGTAAATAAAACAATTTTTTAGTGAGAATCTTGGAAGAAAAAAAAAATTCGTCTGAGTAAGCGTCTGAAACTTCAGCCCCATGCTTAAAAATGTCTTGAAATCTTACGAAAATTCTCAAACTCTTTTGAAACATATATTTTTTACCTATTTTTATCTCAAAAATCACCTTTTCTATCATAAGAGGGACTTTATATTTATACGCGGGAAAAATGTGGTAATTGTCCGGGAATTTCGCGGCAAAATTTAGTAGACACTGTGGGTTGATTCGACTTATTCTGCATACCTCTAGGGTCTTGAAATTGGATTGTTTCCACTGCGACGGAAATTACGAGCATAAATGCCCTAGGGAAGGAAATCAATGAATTTTCTAAGGTTCCCCCTTTCGAGGGCCAAAACCAGCTTTGAGGTTGAAAATGCAAGGTGGATTTCTTTATCGGACTTCAATCTGAGGATTTGATTACTCCTGGGACAATTATAATATAATTTCTGATTCAGTTACTTTTAGTTGATAAAAATTGTATGCCTTGCCGTCGACAGAGCGAAATTAGTTTCCTTTGGACAGGTGCAATATTTTTAAAAAATTGAATTTATAATTGTAGAACAAGTATTACTTTTAAAATTTTAAGGATGTTGGGTTCAAGTAATCTCAAATTCCTCATTTAACTTAAAAAATATTATAATTAGACTTTTTTGGCTCTGTAGACAAACTTTTATTTTAAAAAAAAGCAGCGCTGCAGAGCGAAAAAATATCTTATTATAATATTTGTTGAGTAAGATGAAGAAGTCGAATTTTGCGATTAGAACTTGGATCCAACACCTTTAACTATTTTGATCAGTGGAAAATAGGATTTTAAATGTGAAAGCTTTGTCACGAGCTTTGTTTGTTCGAGTGCCACGCGCACTTTTATGAACCAACCCCTAGTGCTTAAGACACTCCTAAAAAACTGAAAATGGCAGGAAAGAAGTACTTTTTGAAGTACACTTGAAGTCACATTACTCTCTCAGAGAGGGGGTCGAAGCCATGCTGCTTTGTAGACATACGCGAACTTATTTATTTTGATGCTCGCGTGCACTCGTTAGCGTATGATGACGAACTTTCATGTTTGCCGGCTCACTTTACGAGCATCCCCATCGAGAATCATCGAGTGTTTTCTGTTCGTCGAACCGCTGTAAATTTCGTTTTGTTCTCCGCTTTGTTTTAGTCCCTTCCGTGATCCCTTCAAATTGGCTGCAACTGACACTCGCCTTAAAACAAATTTTAATAATAAATAAATAATACTATCAAAGGGACTTTTACAAATAGTTATAAATTCCTTTTATCGACATTTACGGACATTTACCGACATTTTCGAGAACTTTGGATGGTTCATGTCTGTGCTACATTTATTTTGTAGATTCAAATATATAATTCTAAAATATTCGTTCTTTTTCTGTTGCAGGTGAGCCCATCTACCTTTTCTGTGATTAGGATTTCCGTAAGTAAAAATTTAAAAAAATGGCATTAGGGTTACCTACTATATAGATATGGATAGAATTTGAAATTACATAAATTTTAAATTGATCAGATTTTATGAGATCTTTCGTGAATCCAGGGACAAAATTTAAAAAAATTCTTCTCTCGTCCCTTTTTTACTGAAACTTTCTCCAGACTTTTTCGCGAGTAAGGCCAGTGGCTAAGAGTAACTGGATTTAGAATTAGCCGCACATAATAAAGCCTTGCATAAGACGAGGTTGAACGAGCGGAGACGCATGCATTTATTAAGAATTAAAATCACAATGGCCTCTCAGCTGCTTACTTTCGACCGACGACTGTTTGCGCGAGAAGAGAGCACAGAATTGCACGAGGGACCGTACAAACCAGATTTTTCTCATTTTCTTTTTTTTTTTCAATACCTTCCACTTCTCGTGCACTATCTAGGGTAAAAAATCGAAGGAGAAGTTCTTGTACATGGTGTATAGCACCTATACATATTTTCCATCGTAAGGAGGAACTCCTATTGTACTATTGAATCGCCTTGAATCGGGCTCCTTCTAGTCTCGTGCAAACGTGAATGCGATCTCGCGCACGTGTACTTTTGCATATGGCTGTGATGTTCGAATTATGCGTGTAAGTTGCCAAACAAAGCGAAATAATTCCGGCTCTCGAGGAGTGCCTCAGTGGCTAAAACTCGGATGAAAAGGTTTTCCGATTGAGAACTGTTCAGTAAAACGATCTCTAAAAGGCTTCCCAAACGACATAAGAGCAAATTTAGTTTCGCAAATTTTATGCTCGCAATAATAGATAGATATTTTTTGCTAAAAATATAGGCCATTTACCACCGTTTTGTACAGAGGGAGGTAAATGGCCTAGTTCTGGTGAAAAATATTCATTACACCCAGCTTGGCAGGGTGCTCTCTAAACTTGAATCAGTGAAAAATCAGTGAAATTTCACTGATTCCCAGTCAAATTCCACTGATTCTCAGTGACTCTTTTCTCACGATTTTAATCAGTGAAAAATCTACTGGAAATCAGTGAAAAATCACTGAAATTTTCAGTAATTTAGTGACGATTACTGAAAATTTCAGTGATTTTTCACTGATTCTCAGTGGATTGTCACTGATTAAAATCGTGAGAAAAGAGTCACTGAGAATCAGTGAAATTCCACTGATTCAATTTTAGAGAGTGTATTTATCAGCTTTTCATAATAATCAGGGCTGCCACACAGTCATTTTTAGTCTCTTTTTTCTTGCAAGTCACTTTTTTAAGAAAAATAAGTCACTATAAGTCACTTTTTTAAGAAGCAGTCACTATAAGTTACTTTTTTAAAGGAAAATGTTATTTTAGAGTTTTTGAACCTACTAGACTCCGATTTTTTCTCAAAAATATGAAAATCTCTTAAAATCCTTGAAATACCCAGAAACGCCTTAAAATGTCTTAGAATTGCACGACAACCTTTAAAATCCCTTAAAATTTCGTGAAATCCCTTAGAATTTCTTCAAATTCTACGAAATTCCTTCAAATTTCTTAATATTCCACGAAATCCCTTAAAGTTTTACTACTTTCCTTTAAAATTATTTGAAATACTTTAAATTCCACGAAAACTCTAAAATCCCTCAAAAATTTCTGAAAATCTATGTATCAGAAGTTTTGAACGTTCAAATGAACGAAATATTTTTTCCCCATTCTATTTCATCCAGAAATATTGTTTCAACTAAAAATAACAATACATAACACAAATTTGTTTGATAAAGAATTATTCTCAAAATGCAAATGTATCAATATTTTTAATCTTTTTCTAGTTTAAAATACAAACAATACAAAAATTCGTTCATTTGAACGTTCAGAACTTTTCAGTCATGAAAATCTCACAAAATTTCTAGAAACCTCTTGAAATTCCATGTAATCCTTTAAAATTCCACAAGGAACTTCAAAATTCCTTAAGATTCTTCGAATTCCCATAAACTTTCTTAAAAATCTCTTAAAATTCATGAAAACTTCTTAAAATCCCTTAAAATTCCACAAAATCTTTTTAAAAATCTTGTGAAATCCTTTAAAATTCAATGTGCAACATTAAAATTCCCTAAAATCACTTTAAAAAATCAAGTTTAGGGAATTCAAAGAATTTTAAGGAATTTTAAAGTTCTTTGAATTCCCTAAACTTTCTTAAAAATCTCTTAATACTTTATGAAGTCCTTTAAAATTCTTCATAATGCTTCAAAATCTTTCGAAAGTTTCTAAAATCTGTTAAAGAAACTGTAAAAGCTATATATGTATGTAATATGACAAAAATAATATAGCATAAAAGTCAATTTCTATTTTCCCTGACAACTAGTCGCATTTCCCTAACTTCCTTAACAAATTTTTTTTTTCCCTAACTTTTCTCTGACTTCCCTGACATGTGGCCACCCTGAATAGTTACTTTTAGTCACTATTGTGTTCAAAATTAGTCACTTTTAGTCACTTTTTAGATCAAATTAATCACTTTTGTCACTTTTTTGAGGTACATTAGTCTGTGGCAGTCCGGATAATAATATTAATTACGTTTTTATTTCACAGGGAAAAAAATTGTTGCAACTCGAGAAATCAAGGGGAATTTTCCTTCTATAGGTTTTAATGGTCATCTGAATAATGGTTATTCAATTATAGAGTATAGGCCTAAACAATAGACAATATTTTTTTATTAATTGTCGATTTATTTTCTGAAGAAAGGTGATCGCTCAGCGTTACGTAATTTGTAGTCATTTGCAGTAATTAATTTTTTTTAATTATAAGAGTGTTGCTTTCACATTTTTTAACACAGCGTGTAGCGTAACTAAGTTGCATAAAACTAACCAGGTATGGCAGAGAACCTAAAAATCTATAAGAATCAAGGAATTTTCAGAAAGTGTTTGCAATTTTTTGGTTGGTATCTTTTTTAAAGTTATAATAATTATCTCAGCGTTTCTTTTTCGGCATATTTGTGCAATTTTTTTTAATTGGATGGCATTGAATTTAAAATGTTCAACAGTCTTTATACCTGTCGACTTCCTAATAAAAATAAAGCAAAAGATCGACTCGGGTCGTTGGCTTAAGATTCTTCTTATACGCAATAATTCGTGAACTAACGTGATTGACCTCGCAGACTTAACACCAATTGACCAAGCGAACTTGGCTGCCATCGCGTTTTTACTCTGCAACAAATAATGCTATATACGTAGAACGAGCCACAATAACCTCGATTGAAAATCATTAAAAGTCGTTGCAAAAACCTCGATTGTCCACGTGTTTTCTTAGCAAGTATCTGGAGAATTCTGCCACTACTTTTTCCCTTTGAATTTTCTTTTTATACTCCTCCATTCATGGATCCTTTTAAAGAGTATAGAGAATGGAAACGGATCAAGAAAGTAGAACAGAATCGATGATAATTGAAGAGGGGAGACGCACAAAATTAACCGACGATTAAAATTCTTCTCTTTTCGATATACCATAATTACTATATTATTATAAACCACTTTTTACAGTATTTTTATTTTTTTACAAATATGTAAAACAAGAAACGGGTATATTTTCATGTAACTAAATGAAAAGAGTTGCGCATTAATGAGAGAAAATATGAGTGAAAGAGTTCTGGATGATACTTATCTTTTTCTCAAAATATAAAATATATTCACGGTCAGAGGAAAAAGTACGAGAAAATATATGAGAAAATGCACGAGAAAATTATTGCGAACAACCTCCGCGGTTGAAGTGGAGTCTCATGTTCGCTGTTGGTTTTCTTTTATGAAAATCTAACAAATAATTCCTTTTCGCGGGAAATATGTCATGCAGAGAATTTTTTCCGTATTTACGGTATCATAGTTGATTATTTATAATGATTATATTATATGATCCTACCATAATCAACAATTCGAAATTTGAGCACTTCTTTCGAGTATTATATAATACATACATCTCAAAAATACACTTAATGGATTTTCGTTGTGAAAGGAAACAAAGAACAAGTGTTTTGAGTACCACCCTGATGCTCGTGTTTTCCAACACAAGGCCTTAAGTATTTAGAAGTGCACGAGTCTTACATTACTATGGGCCATTTTTCAAGTCGGTGCACTTGGGTTCTAGCACCTTGCATTTTTAGTTCATCGATATTCTGCCAGGGTTTGTGTTCAAGACAAAGAAGCACACGTTTAAGCTTTAGGGTGACAACACCGGGAAAAATGGATTGTGCCGTTTAACATCTTGGAAGGTTAATCTTTATGGGACAGCGATCTTAGATATTAAACCATACAATCTGGATGTTAAACCGTATAATCTGGATGTTAATTTTAAAAATCCTGAATTATAAAACTCAAAATCTAGATTATACGGCTTAATATCTATGAATCGCTGTACCGAATCGTATGATCCATTTTTCCCAGTGAAATAACTCCAGGAGATTTAATTGCTTTGATTGATCATCGGATGCTGCTTCCAATTTTTTAATCTAGTATCACGAGTACAGATTATATTTTGTGTTATTCTCGCTGATATCTATTGGAGTCTTTTCTTTGGAATCCAAGTTAAGTTGACAAGTCATAAGAACTGCAAGGATGATAAATAAGATCATCATCTTCAGTATCTTCACTATTATAAACATTTGAAGGCTATTCACGGAGAAAGTGTCCAACCAGTGAATGCAAGAAGCTCCATTGGGGTCTGGTGCTGGCATTATGTTTCCGCAAAAGAGAGCTCCTCTCTTTCTTCTTGTTCGCTTTTGGTCTATGGCGGTTCGTTTTATTATTCAGTCGGCCTTCAGAAACTTCTCCAAAGACTCCTCTCAAGGACAATTGCTCATAAAACGGGGTTGTTGTTCCATAGCCATCGTAAAGTCATACGCACGTATGCACCACAATCTACATAACTATACTTATGCACCGGAGCATATTCTCGCGGCTCTGTATCCCATATATCCCAGTAAAAGGGGCTTCCCCGCGAGTCAAACGACGAAGAAGTAGCCTTAGGAAAACTTTCAATGCAAAGTCTATACACCCACTCTCATTCTTCGCTTTTCTTCTCCTTTTCTTCTCCTTTTTACTCTCTTATGTCTACCTTCCAAGTTCATACTTTCGGAGAAAAGTTGCCATAAATTTCAGCCATTTTACACTTTCATACGTTTTTCTAATAGGGAAATGATTTATTCAAGTCGAAATCTCGAAAACTTTTAAGGTTTATGGTTCACACTCCTCTCGAGGGAAGAAACATGTGTCTGGAGACATAATTGCGAGCATACTATGTATGTATAATACTATTATTGTGTTTAGTGATGCATATCGAGCGATCGATCCGAGCAACCGTCAAAAATCACAAAACTGATCGTCTTTTTAGTGATTCAGATCGGTTCAAATCGGCTCGTGAAACGAGCAGCTCGCTATAAGTCGATCAAAGAATTTCAAAATTGTTTAGTTTTAATCTGAAGTTTGTCGAAATAAAAGTTTTAATTGTAAAAAATATTTAGGTTTGATTTTCCAAAGTTAAATC
>JAUESH010000047.1:3340537-3357851 GCA_032275165.1 Synergus magnus
TTGCGAGCGATTTTATGTGCTTTTAGAAAATTTCTAGAGATTTCGGATAAATTTACAAGTTTGGGGGACTTCGCATCTTACGCCATTGGGGGATTGTATATTAATAATTATTTTCCTTCAAATAAAGACCGAGAACCTTCAAAAATGTTGTTTTTTCACATAAATTTATCAGAAGTAATCGCTGGAAAATTGAAAAAATTATTTGTAATTATTATGTTAAAAAAATAACTCATAAAATGAGTTAATTAATCAGTCAACTCCACACATTTCTTTACTTTTAAATAATTTCGGGAAAATAAGGGTTTGAAAGTGAATAAAGTATTGTTAATATGACCAGATTTTTTTTTTTAAAGAAAATATTTTCCTTTTGACCTTTCGATCGATTTGACTTCTATTTTGTTTCCTTCCATTTTCAAAACTGACGTTTCAGGAGTGGATCGATCGTTTTTTTAAACGACACGATCCGAACAGAAACAAATGAAGATACGAACACTTCGGCTCGGAAAATTTGACAAATTTCGATCGATGTCGATCGATCACGAGTATTTCTTAGCTCGACATGCATCACTAATTATGTTGTTTATTTTTTGATAATAGTTCACGTAGGATGGTTTCAGTTCTCTCGAAGATTCGTTAGTTGATTTTTGCAATTATCACTTGCAAAAAACAAAGAAGCCGCGTCAAGATTTTTTCTCTCCTATGCAATCTGACCAATTGCGAGGAGCGTAGGGTCATTTATAACACAAGTGCATAGCGTAAGCAGGAAGCAGTTGGTTAAGCGCAATAAACAAGCTGCTTCGCTCATCGTCGCAAGTTCGCATTAACTTAGTAGCGTGACAATTATGTGTGCACAAAACTACGTTGCGTAATAGATCTTCCGGAAGGAGGATCCCAAAGGTTGCTGATCTCATAAAGTGTCAAGAACTCGGGGAAGAAAGGAAGATATCTAGTTTTTTGTTTTTTATTCCAGTATAGGAAATCTTTAAATGTTGTTCTGAGAGTTAAAAAAGGGATAGAAAAGAAATCTGGAAGCGATACTTTCAGCACTCGAAAACGAGATTTAAACGAACGAAGGATGCTGATTATTCCACTGACTAGTCTCTATTGATATTCGTCAAAAGCCATTCTCCTGGCCTCCAGGGAGGAAGTCGAACTCTAAAAAGGCATTTAAATCCAAATGAAAGGCATTGTAACTTCAGGCAATACTAAGTCTTTTTATTTTTAATTTTATCCGTGATAATTGCTTATTTTTAAAGTTTTATGCATGGTAGTAAATGAAGAGCTTTGTCGAAACTTGGAAATTTGAAAAGAGCAGATGTTTTTTAACGTGAAAGTTTGCGTTACTATATGAAGATAATGAAGACAAACTTCTGCTGCAGGTCAGTGCAAAGTACTTATATTCTCCCTTTTTGCGAAAAGATCTGAGTTCGCACATCTGCGTCGACCCTAATTCGTTATGTTAACACCTTTACGTAACGAAAGACCTGGAATCTGGAGGTCACTTTTCCACGATGTACGAATCCATTTACTCATTATCCATGAAAAGGAACTCACATTCTTAGGTGGCTTAACGACGACCTTAATTCGCTTGTCGTCGACTTTCACGCTGGAATTTGCTGAAAAATTTGGACCGTTAAAAATTGAATATTTAAGCTTGTAAAGTCAGAGAATTTTAGTTTGGATGCTTTCGAAATTGATATTTTACTAATTAGAGAAGTAAAAATTGATTAATTTAGTGCGGGAGTTAGGAAGGAAGGAAGCATTTAACGATCTCGTTGCCCTCTGTGTGAACAGGAAAAGCTGCTATTTCGGTTTGTGGCAAGGACGCTGATTACTATTGTAGCGCGATTTAACTGTTTGCTGCTTTTCCCGAGCACTAGAACGGCGAACAACAATTAAAATCGTCTGCGTTCCCACGTACCGTGGCTTTTTCGTACCCACTCTCGTGTGAACTTGATATAAATTACTAATAACAGAGCTAAAAGTCGTGTTGCAGCATCCGCTGTACCATTAATTTAAACATTTTTTTTTCAGTATTTATAAATAGGAAAAATGCAGGAATTGTCCGGGAATTTCATGGGTAAAATTCCTTCTAAATTAAATATTGACCTCGATATTGGCTTTATAAACATCTGATAATAATTCAAGATAAAACTTGTGTAATAGGGCGTATCGAAAAAAAAAAGTTGTTTGCGCGAAGTTCTAATAGCAATGAAAACTATCTTTGGGGAGTCAAAAACACTCCCCTAAAGTTACATAAAAAAAAATTCCTTCTCTCTCCGCATCGTAGATATTGCTAAAAATAAAAAAAACGAAGCACTTCCAATTTGAAGAGCAAACATTTTTTTTAAGGTTTCAATTATGAATAAAAATAGTTCAAAGCAAGTCGATTTATACCCGTATAGCGATAATTCCATTAAAATATTTTTTATCCTCCCTAATTGACTTTGAAGTTTCAAAAAATCGATATAAATGTGATATATGTAGTGAGAATGTATTTGCAATATGTTACAATAACAATATGTAAGGAATGTTGACATTAAAATAAATTTTTATTGACTGAATTCTAAAAAAATATTTAAAAGTGATATATTGCTCTTTAAATTGGAAGAAGTGCTTTGTTTTTTTCATTTTTAGCTACATCTACGATGCGGAGACAGAAGGATTTTTTTTTATGAAACTATAGACTTAGTTTTCTGATTTACACAAATTCCGAATTTAAAACTTTGCACTGACGATTCAATCACTCTGCGTAATTTGCGTCTCTAATTGAGTGAGTGCACACCACACATGCCACATGTGCAATTCTTCGAAACTCTTTCATGGTCGAATGCACCTTGGGTTTTATATTTTAATCCGAATCTCATGCTCGGGTGAAAAATAGCATGAATGCGAGAGCCTTTCGTTTTTCAATGCAGTATCGGTCGAATTAATATAACGGGCTAAACGAGATAATCGATCGATCCTCCGATTCACGTGAATGGAAGTTCCCATTGAATGGTTCACGAATCTGGATATAAAGAAAACGTCGTTATCGATTTATTAGTCCCCGATGTCCAGCGGTCGAGGATTATCCCTATTATTGCCAAGAGAAATTGATTAAATAGGGCGAGAAGCGAATCAAAGATTGAATTTATTCAATATAAAAAGCAGAGGATTCGTAATAATGCGAGTTTCTTAGCAAAAGGTGTTTTTTCGAATTGTTTTTAATCTTTTTGAATTCACCTTGAATACTTCTCAATTCATCTTAAATTCCCTTGAATTCTTTTGCAATCTATTGAATCCTTTTGGAATTTATTGAAAACTTTCAATTCTTGAATTTACACTGAGAAAACTGTTTGTTTTTAGTAACAAAAATTTGATTGGCTCGACAAAAGAATTTGGTTGCTACACAGCCAACAAAACATTTTGTATGTAACTGTCGTTTGCAACGTTTATAAACGGAAAGGTCTAATTTGTTTTCAATTATGATTGTTTCTTTTGAAATTATTGCCTAATTAATGCTTTTATTATTATTTTGAACATTTATAAACGAAAATATAAACTTTTGGTAAATTATTTTTATTTTTATTTGTAGATGATGGCATTTACTGTTGTATTTTCGTTTATACTTGCAAACGGCAGTTACATACCTTTTGTTGAGCCAACCAAATTTTTTTGTTGAGTCTTTTTGTTTAAATTATTTGGTTGACTCAACAAAACGTTTAAAAAAAAATTTAGTTGAAGTAAGAAAACTTTTTTGTTACGCTAATAATTTGTTTTTTAAAAGCAACCAAATTTCGGTACAGCCAACAAAACTATTTTTTCGTAGTGACTTTATTTTTTTTTCTCAGTGTAGGTTTACACAAAATAAGTGGCACTTTTTTTTTAATTGACCTTAAAAATCTGAAAAATAATCTAGAATTTTGATACAGAACATCTTTAGCAACCTTGGTTTTAAAAAAATTGCGAATTTGTACCTTGAAACTTGAATTGCAAGCCCTTTACTGAGCAATTGATTCAATACGTGTATATCGAGTCCCCTGCACCTGACAGTTACGACAGACAGAAGGGTAAACGGTCGGCCGTCTGTGGAAATGAAAGTGCGACAGAGGACATTCGGTCACGTCCATAATGAAGAAAATTGCAACAGGGAAGAGTTTGTAACTTGCAATTCTTGTTCCTAGGGATGGGAAACAGATTTTAGTACAGCTGTAATAGAATTTTCAAGTCTAGACGATGCCTGTAGGCCCGGAAACAATCGCGCGAAAATTTAATTTCAATTTGTACCGATCGACGCCGATGATTTCGAGCAAGGGATGCAAACGTCCTGGCAAATAGGGGAAGAAACGAGTTTCGGAAGTACTGCCGACCCATAAATGGATATAATCTTCCTGATGCAAATAACAACCGGTTATTTTACTATGTCACATATTCCTTTTTCGACGGCCGTTTTTTAATCCCAAAAAGAATACTTTTTGTTGTGACCTTGAAGATGTCGGTAACTGTCGGTAACAGAAATCTTTTGTTAGAAACCATTTAAACCATTCTCTCTCAATCTGAATTAGTAAAAATTCTCTCTCATTCTGAATTAGTAAGAAGTTACTAATATAACATAGTTCCGATTCGTTTACTAATTCACTTTAATAAGCATTTTTACTATTTTAACTAATTATTTAACTAATTAATAGTAAAAATGCTTATTAAAGTAAATTAGTAAACGAATCGGCACTATTTCATTAGTAATTTCTTACTAATTCAGATTGAGAGAATTTATACATAAGAAACTATTTGCAAATGGTTTGCAATTTGAAGATTAGTATTTTTTATTCGGCAAAGTGATAATTATTTATAACTTTCGGTTCTATGTTTTTAAATTGACGACAATTTGGTAGTTTTCTTTTTTATCTCGAATTGTAACTTTTCTACCTCAATTGACGTATTGACAGAAATATTTGCTGTCTTTCGTGAACACATTATATAGTAATATATTGTATGTGCTGTTCAGAGGGAAGCCTGTGAGACTCATGAAGCCTTGCTAAAACTTCCTGCAACCTCGCATATTTTTCTTCTTTCTATTATTTACCAGTACTTACCCAATGCAATAATTTGAGGTAAATGTTTTCAAATTGATACGTAGAACTTCGGAATAACCGTTTTTTTTTTTTTTTTTGACGAACGCAATTTTACGGGAAGATACTTCTTGAAAAATTGAGATTCGAATTACTCGTTTGTCCGTGGAAAAAGCATTGTACTGTCTTTCATCCAGAGCGAAAGGTCGTCATCGATTTAGAGAAATTTAGATTGTTCCCTGTGACATCAAAAGGTTCCTATGGCCAGTGAGCATCCAGCTGAACTGGTCACTGCCTTGGGAAAAATTTGAAAAGATCGGAAGAAGTGTCACTGGGAAAAAGGAAATAAACGAACATGTCATGGTTTTTCGAGCGATTTGTAAATCTTAAGAATCCAAAAGAAGAAAACCGATTTAATTTAGTCAACAATTTTAGGAACCAACGAAGAATTTTTCTGTATGTTCCGAAATTTTCTCCATTGACTCGAGAAAAAAATACATCAAAATTTTAGAATAGAAATCGTTTTGTTGGCTTATTTCCGCGTGCAAGATTCATGTATTAGAATTGAATGCAGGTATACAGATCATAAAACGAGATTAACAATAGATAATAGAAATCCTCTTTTCGATAGCCATTCAGACTCCAATTTATATCTTTTAATGCAACGAAAAAAGGCGTATCGATTTCTTTTTTAATCACATAATCCCACAATAACGTCGTACTTTTCGTAGAATTATTTAATTTACTTCTTTCAGCGATTTTAAATCGTTTGTGGCTGTCGAGGGGTCAGAGATGAAAAGCTTGAGATTCCAAGTAGGATCACTTTACAAATACAATCTTGACGATTATATTATACTTGGAATTTACACTGTTTTCATTATAAGAAGTGCAGATATAACAAAAAAATGTAAATAATATTTGAATGTTGATAAAGTGATCAGTTTCTTGCAAGCTTGGGCAAAATTGTTTTCTCGTGATGATATTAACACGAGCTGTAGTTGCAGTTACATCAGTTTCCGGCAATTAATTACTTCTTGTGCGACATCTGTTAGATCATTTTAATTCACCGCTAATTCTTCAGTTTTCATCGAGGTTTTCATTATGTGCAGGCATTTCTTTCATTACTTTGTTTGAACTAGAATTAATTTTTTGTGAAAGATCAATAACCGATATATTTGAATATTTTTACAAATTTGAGAGTTCAGTTCAGGCAATTCTAAAGTCACAGCTCAGAATTGCTTCAAAATGAGATTTATTCACAAACTATTCTCGTTCCGCATCACTTTACAAGTTTGTCCACACCACTTTGTATTGCCAGCTCAGGAAATTGAAATTCACGAATCGTCGATCCGAACAATAGATTTGTCTCTTGTAAAATGCAGATTTTATATAAGCGAGTCAGTACCAATGTCTCATTTTGTGCCCGGTTCTGGAAAATACAGAAAATTATAATTGAATGGGAAGAATATTTGATGAAATCTACATTGGCTGATATCATGCATAATAAGTTGAACCTGAAGCGTCGTTACCAAGTCAAAGGCAAATCTATAACTGCCTTTTGTTCTTCTCGAAATGCCAATTTCTTATTCAAACAGTTATAGATTCAAAGCGAATTATAGGAGAGCGAATAGGTAAAGTTTCTATGAAATGCTGACGATTGATTTCACACCTAGAATGTTCTTGATCAATTATATTCTTCGGTAGAATGACGTTGAAATTGCGAAAGTTATTTCAGAGACCCCATACTTTCATTTTCAATTATGCATAATTGATAGATACATTTATGAAAAGTACTACTAAATTATTCAACATTTATTATTTTTAAACATTCGATTAAGTTATTGGCATAGTTTACTGATGAAACTAACGAAGAGTGAAGCTGATAATTCGAGAGAAATTCAATGAGCAGAATGTTCAAAATTATCTTAATGTTTCCACGGAAGTGTAACGGTCGCAAAATGATTTCATCGATTCGATTATCATATATTCAGAGTTGAAGAAGAGTGAATCGAGTTAAATATTTTCAAATAATTTCATCAGTCGTTCTTCACGTCTATTTTTTACAGGCTTAAATATTTAGGTGTTGGATAATTTGATTATGATGAATGAGTTTTGGACATGGAAGTAAATTGACCTAAATATGCAAATGATATTCTCTAGTCGGATATTGATTAACTTTTTATGTAGTCTGCTTTTTTCGATAAAATTGCTCCTCTTTCTCTGGAAAGCTTCAGATGGATTCGCAAAGCGTTTGGCATGGAAATGAGGTCACATTTCGGTAACTCTTCACGGTTGAGAAAACTTAGGAGGTTAATGCTGGTTTCCGGTGGAATAATCAGTTGCAACCAATTTGTAATCCGATGCTGATGATTTCGTTCAATGTGGAACTGACGAAAGGCCACTTGTGTGTTATAACTCTCGTAACTTTCGCAATCTCAAAATTCTCATATCTGCACTTCATATGAATGAAAAAAATTAAAAGTAGAATATTTGATTTGATTTTTTAGTCATATAATTTCATTAATTTGGAGTAGCTCGAAATTTTCAACTTATGACTTGTAATCTAAGTTCACATTTGAATACTGTACAATGTACATGGGATCGTGAGTAAATTACTTAGGCGGGGCATAAGTACCTGTTTTGTTTGACAGCAGTGTGTTTTACTTCTCCCGTAATAGATTATCTGCTATTGCGTATGTGATTCACATGCCTTATTATATTTATCTCCATTCCATTCGTAAAACAAACATTCATACGTCTCTTTTATGAGAATATGAGTATATAATATGCATACATATATTCCAATCAGAAAGCATGCAGTAAGTTTCTTTTATTTGAAATTTATCATAGAAAGCAATTAAATCATATGAAAAAACGTATGTTTTCCGTTATAAAAATATTTTTAGTTTTCAAACAATGCGTTAATTAATATGTGACTGCAAAATTCTTACAAGGGTCATTTTTTATGCAGCCGCTTTCTATTTGAATAAATCGCCACTCGGTAATATTCATTCAACTTTCCAGAATATTTTACCATTGTAACACTTTATCTTTTGAGATCTCGACTCTTTCTTTTGTAGTTAACGTTAAATCTCGAATATAAATGATTTAAGTCAGTTGTTTTGCTAATTTCTTAATTATTATGCATCCTTCTGTTATTTTTTAACGCTTGTGGCACTTTTCTAGCACCATAGGCAGTTTGAAGCATGTATATGGTTTGTTATGAGTGAAAAAATATTTCTTGTTGAGTATTTTTAACAGAGACTGTACCTGTTTTAACCTAGAAAGATGGGCCGATAGCAGGTTGAAAAAATAAGGATTTACTAGAAAATCTACTTGACGATGTTAGGATGGTTTAATACGCAGGTACTATACGCATTCCGACAAAGCGAACTGATAAGAGTATTATCGCTCCTTGGATATTTCACTTCCCAGTAGCGTAGCTATTAGAAAACATAATAAGAAACAGAAAGTTCTGGAAATATTCTTCTAACTATAAAAATTAAGATTACAAGCTTTGCTTTATACTTTTTTATTCTCAATCTAAATGAATCAATATTTTAGCACTCTCTAGAGTTTCAGAAGCAGTCACAGGCAATTTTTTATTCATTTCAAGTATTTTTTGGAAACATCTTCAAATCCCTTTATATGTTTCGGATCGCATAAATTCTAATACACTCCACCGCAGAAAGACCATAAGAGAAAATTTGTTGCAGGTAATTTTCAAATGGGTAAAGTGTAATTTTTTCTTATCGAAACAAAAGAAGGTACAATAAATTGTCATGGTAACTGTACCCTATGTTCAGGGTAGTATTTACCCATCTAAGGGTAATTTTTGTTGCAGGTAATGTTTACCCTGAAATCGGGGTATTATTACACTTGGTTTTTTCTGTGACTTCACGCTTGCTTTACAGAATTAAAAGAATCAATGAAACTTTATGCATGACTCGACACCATTTTTTTTACTCTGTCACGCAACCTTTGAGAAAGGGATTTTCGGTTCGAAATCCTCGTCACATTTTAATTCTTGACTGGACACAAGGCACGATATGAAGATCAATCGATCGATATATACATTATACATATATGTATTATGCATAGTTATAGATAGAACTGCGATAAATACTCGACTCGGTTTTCGTAAGGCGGGAGATAAATTTTGGTGGGCGAGATAGATAAAAGGGACAAGAGGGAAGGATGAGGTGAACATGTCTGATCGATAAATACACATAAGTATGTAACCCATTCAACGATATATAAAATTTCTGTAGCAAGTTTGTATATAGCTTGTAAGCATCTCACACGTGAAGTTTTGCTCCTTCCTTCCGTCCTTTTGAGACGGCTGGCACAACCAGTCACATCGATTACTTTTTTTAAGGGTCGTTCACACTCGATTATCGAGGCTTACCAATATTTGTGTTTTTCTTTCTTCATCTTGATATTGTATTGGAAGCTATGAAAAGAATCGGGATAACAGTCAAATCTTATCCGTTATTTAAAAACGAAAATAGAACAAATTTATCGGATTAGGGAATGTGTAAGTAATTTGTTATCCGCGTCAATGACAATTATGTTTGTACCTTCTTTTTACAAATACTAGCAACTCTGCGCTCTCTAAATTAAAATAGCAGTAACTGTAGATCGGATAAGTCACCTATAACTTTTTTATATCTAAAATAAAATTCATGAAAGCTGATGACTGAAAAGTTTTGAACGTTCAATTGAACGAATTTTTGTATTGATTTTATTTTAAACTAAAAACAGTTTTAAAATATTGATTCATTTGCTTTGAAAATAATTCGATATGGAAGAAACTTGTAATGTCTGTTGTTATTTTTAGTTGGAACAATATTTCTGGATCAAATAGAATTGGAAAAAAATATTTCGTTCATTTGAACGTTCAAAACTTCTAGTACATGAAAGCTGTGCTTTCTAATTAGGTTCATAACATAGAAAGAAGAGCTTTTATATGAATTTTATTTTAGATACGAAAAATAAACATTTGTGCCAGAAGTTTTGTTCGTTTAAATGAACCAAATCTTTTTTCTCAATTCTATTTTATCCAGAAATATTGTTCCAACTAAAAATATCAATATGTTAAAACTGTTTCTAGTTTAAAATACAATCAATACAAAATTTCATTTGAACGTTCAGAACTTTTTTGTCATAAAGTGACAGATGCCTTATCCGAACTACAGTTACGGCTATTTTCATTTTGTACTTTTGACATCACTCAAATGATTTCAAAATATTTTAAACGATTTCAAGACATTTTTCGAACGAATTCAAGATATTTAAATACATTTTAAGTAATACTTAAAATCTCTTGGAATTTTTTAAAATCACATAAAATATCTTAAATAAATAAATTTAAATCGTTTGAAGACTTTCGAAATACCTTGAAATTTCATAGAATATTTTGATTTCCTTTAAAATCATTTTAAATGTCTTGAAATCGTTTAAAATATATTGAAATCTGTTGAAATTCCTTGAAATTCCATAAAATTAAATAAAATCTCTTTAAATTTCTTAAAAGAGCTCAACATATTTTGAAATCCTTTAGAATCATTCTAGATTTTTTTAAACCGTTTAAAATATTTCAAAGTGCATTGGAATTCGTTAAAATCACTTGAGATATCTTGAAATCTATTCAAATTCCTTGAAATTCGTTAAAACCAGTTAAAATGTATTGAAATCTTGTGAAATTTATAGAAATCTTTGGAATATCCTGTTGATAACCTTTTCAGCTCTTTTAAAATTCCCTTGAAATCCTTTAGAATCATTCTAAATGTCTTGAAATCGTTTAAAGTATTTCAAAGTCCATTGGAATTCATTAAAATCATTCTTAGATCTCTTGAAATCCCGAAAATCAATAAAAATCTCTTAGCTATCCTTGAAATATTTTAAAAACCTTGAGGCTTTTTTACTCCTTAAAATTCCTTAAAATCACTATAAATATCTTCAAATCCTCTAATAATTCTTGAAATCTAAAGTTGTTAATAATAATAATAATAATAATAATCTGAAAATAGTTTTAAAATTAGGCATTTTCACACAATTCGCGCAATTTCCAAAAAAAAAAAATAATCAGATTTTCGACAAAAATTTGTTCGATATAAATTTTTGATCTGTGAATTCACCCCTTGAGTGATGAATCAGCATTAAAATTACATAATAAAATTCTCTCGATGGATGGCATGTGATAAGGGGAGGGGATTGGAGAATAAGGCCCTTTTTCGAGGGACTTGACAGGCTGCAGCTTCGACTTTCCGCGGGGGTATAAAAAATTAATAATAGAGCATCATGACGATGCAAGAAGGTGAGGAGGATGGATGGATTGAACTGGGTACGAAAACAGAGCATCGGAATTCTCGATTCACAAATCACCCCCAAACTCTTGCTCAAACTTTGAAGCGGGTAAACATTTTGAAAAGGCTCGTTTCCTTTCGTTCTATATTGTATGTGTACACATATAACTATATGTACATTGCAAAACTCACAAAGGAAAAGAGAAAGGGAAGCGAGATCCCTTCGACGAATACAAAACTGAGAAGTGCCTCTTGGATAAATTACAATAAATCGTCGCTTATTCAGATTTATGCAAGACTTCAAAAAGGGGTCCGGCTGAGGAGCAACTGTTCTAATTAATCGATAATTCAAGTGGCATGTACTACTTAAAATGTCGTTAATCTCCACCAAAGTTAGGCAAATTGTATTCACTGTATCATTCTTTATTGGATTTTTTAATATTTTTTATTCATTATTGGATTTTATTGGAATTTTTCTGTTGATTTTAGTTTTTAAATTTATGATTCATCAAATAATTTGTTGAAATGAATGAACATATGAAATGAACATATGAAAAAATAACGTCTAGAAAATGGTAGTTCGATGACTGGTAGACTGTTGAATTTTCTATTCGTCATAATAGTAAAGAGTAATTATCCATAGGTATGTACAAATTGGTGTGAAATGTGAATGTATAATTCACAGACAGGGGTTTGGTTAGCCTAGGTGGATGTGACTCTTGTCTTCTGAACCATGCAACCCTAAACAACAGCTGGTGCATGTATTGTCGACCATCAGTGGTTATCAAAGAGTAATAGTGTTTATATTACATACTTTTCGACTTTGTATTTCAAAGAGGGGTACAACTTCGCTATAAAAAAATGATTAATTATCCTAAGTCCTTCCGAAGCTTGGTATTAGTATGTTAATAAATGTAACATCTGATTGCTAGGCTTTTTGTAAGAAACATTGCAATTTTCTAGGGATGATATATCAGTTTCTAGAAAGCAAAGGATGTCTGTAGACTTTGTAATGTTTTTTCTTCGCCGAATGTTTATTTTCAAATGGAATTGTCATGTTTTTAGTTTGCGGTATAAAAAACTTATCTCGAGTATATCATTTGAGAATAGGTATGACACAATCAGTTAAGCACGACGCAGATAATATTTTTCTGAGCTGCGAGCTCGGCTGTGTCTCTCCGAATCGTGCATTTAAAATAATGAACAAATTGATCGTACGGCTGAAACGTAGTTGATGAAAGCATTATTATTTTAAAATCCAGGGCGTTGAAATTTGAAAAGAAAGAGCGGGAACTTCTCCGTTGCGCTTTGTGCCCACAGATAAATCTGCACGTGTGTAATGCAGATGTGTGGGTGTGGGTATGGATGTGGTACACTAGTACAGTATGAAATTCTAGTGTTTCCAGCACACCGAGTTTCAGGATGAGCCGACATCCCGCGTATCTTGTTTCGGTAATTCGCAAGAAGCAAAAAGGATTAAATTTACGGGAGAGGCCAGGAAACGGGAAACACATTGACCTCAAAAGTTCATTCTACTGTGAAACATAAACATTGTTTAAAGATCATTGTTCTAAATATTATAGTATACTAGTTGATTTCATTTTGTATTCGTTCCTCAAGTAAAATGCTTCCAGATTTGAACTCAATGTATATTCTCCCCTCAGAGAAAGTTGTGACAAATTTCTTTTTAAATCAATTTCCACACATCATTAAATGTAAAAAGGGAAACGTTGAAAAAAAAAGTCACACACAGACAAGATTTGAAATTCGAACGAGAGAGGTTACATTATAAAGTCCCATGAGGAATCCATTTGTGCCAAAAGCTGCCTACTCTATTGTCAGCCGCGTAACAAATCGATCTGTCAAATGTCAATGCCCGTCCTCGTGTCAGACATATTTTTTCGAAAATTTTATGTCTAAAAAACATCAAAAAAAGAAAGAAAAGAAAAAAAGTATTTTGCATCACACAAGACTTGCAACTTTTCGCGGTCTAAACTGGGGCGAAGTTTTCAAAACTTAATTAGAGATTAGGAGGCCTCAAGGGTGGGATAAATTGGGTAGAAAAACGATTTTTTTCTTTAGACTTCTATCAAGAAAAAAACGCTAATGATCTGCCAAATCGGTTTTTAAGATGATCTATGAGAATATTTTTTTCGGGAAGAAAATGTTCTTTAAAACATATTCTATGGGAACAAGTTATACTCACTGTCAGTATAAAATAAGAATGGAAAAGACGGTTCTCGTTTATTAACATAATTGCTATTTAATCAGTTTTTGGATTACATATGGAATTGTTTTTAAATTTGTTGTTTATTCTTTTGTTACAGGAACTAAAGATGGAAACGGTTTTCTGCAATTTATCCTGCTATTGATGACCAAATAACGCATCCTAGGTAAGTAGAAAAATATATATGTATATATTTTGGATTTTACCGGCCATCCTAATTAAAATACGAATGAATTCCGGGATGTGAATAATTAAAGACACGGAAAAATATGATAGATTCAGGTGCACCTGTGCATGCAACATTGTAGAGAAAAGTGCAATGGATTCATATGTTAGATTCACGTGACTTTAACGATATGATCCGTGGCGAGGCTTCGTTAGTCGCAATTAAAAAGATTCGAAATGTCCCCCTCGTTTCCGGGATTTCAGCGAAAGGGAATTTTCACCTCGTCCCAGAAGTGGAAGGAAGTAGGGAAGAGAAAATAAACAAAATTTCGTGCACTCCATATTCCCATGCAGTAAAGCGTGGCGATGAAGTTAGGGTTGTACAATTAGAGGGTGAACTTTGTACTCAAGAGAAGGTGTTTCTTTAAAAAATTTACGTGTATACGTCTTGAAAGAAGTATACAAATTTTAATTGAAATCTAGACTTGCTTGTGCATAGTTTGATTATATATTAAATTTCTGTATTTCAAAGCTATAATCCACTGAAATTTTTCAAGAAAATAAGTAATGTCGAATTGTATTTCATATCTAAATTTCCATCTGGAAAAAAAATAGAAAATGCAAAAAACTTAATTGAGACTACCACTCCCTTTAGGAAATGAATTTCCTGATTTCGTAGCCTCTCACATCTTTCTCCACTTAGGAAATTCTTATGCTCTGACGGATGTGAGTGCAACAAGACTTTTGCTCTGTCTGTTCGCTTCCTGTCCTTCACCTGGGAAACTATATTATAGTTCCATATTCACATTCATAGTAGATTGTGTTTTAAAGTCACTACTGTTTATAAAATCAGAGATCATTTGGCTATCGCGGAAGACTATTGTGTGTCACTATAAGTAAAAAAGATCTGGGTCCATTAATTAATAAGCTTCACCGTTCGCATTAATGTGTACGAAAGCAAATAATGAAAGCAAAAAGACTCATTTGTCTCGATTCCCACGTCCTAGAACAAGCCTTGTTGGTATTGTCCAGAAGTTTATTGAGCTGTGCGTTGCACCATGTCCACAATTCTGGCAGAAAATTAGGAGAGTAATCCAAAAAGAGAAAGAGAAAATCTTTTTTTTTTTTGAAATCTACCGATTAGAGATTAGGGTTTAAACTTTAGATGTAGATTTCTGAAGTGGGGAATTCCTTTCAAATTCCTAATTCCTTTATAAGCTCTCTCACTCTCCTTCTTTCCATCTTTCCATCTTTCTCGCAACACTTGCATATAGACAGATGAGCTCAGACATATAACAGACCGAGGATACGTGATTCAGACCGACTTAAGTCTAGTCAGGGACGTAGGTTTTAATTTAAGATTTAAATTTAAAGCTGCTCGGAAATTCTGATCCTAATTTGATATTTCATAAGTTTGGACTAAATCTAGTCGACCCAAAAAATATTTATACTTTGTGTATAATTTCTTTGACATTCCTCTGTGACTTGCTTTTGAAATGTTAAAAACTAATTCTCATCACATAAATAATCTCTTGCTTTAATGTTTATAACTTCTAAAATATTCTGAATTTACAATATGTGATAAATATTCATATTATGAACTTTACACTTTTTTTCATGTCATTTTCGAACTGTCTATATTAGACCGGGGCAACAATTCTTAAATTATCGAGTCATTTGAGCCAAAAAATATGTAATTTATTATCTGGTTTTGGATTTGAAAATTCAAAAAAGTAATTTTTGTAGGAATATCTTGATTTAAAATTTCATATTCGGTTAGTGAAAGACTTCCCGACCTTTCCGAGTCGAGAATATTTTTTTATAGATTCATAAAAGATACTAAAATAGCCAGGTATGCTTATATAAAAAGTTTCTAAGGACCTAAGTCCTAAGGATGGTCAAAAAGCAGATGACGATACTGAATGTGGAAACTGAGTTGGTCCTTAGCTACCTGCGCAAAGTACGATGAAACTTCGGAAAATAAAAACACTATATTCAGACCTTACCTTTAACCAGGGCTGTCTCGAGATTCTCGAGGTTAAAAATTAATTATTAGTATAATAATATTTCGAGTGAATTCAGTTTTATTATTAATCTAATTTGAAACTATGATAGAAATTTCACCTGTCGGTATTTACTAAATGGTTGCATAAAATATTACATAAACAGTATAAATTGTTTGAATCTGGCGTAGGGTGACCAGTTTCATGAACTGTAAATCCGGGACATTTAAATACCGGATAAAGGGGTGTTAATATCGATCTATCCTGTTTAATACTTTTCTGGGAAAGTTTCAATGGATACTTCCCGGGATTTGAGATAATAATTCAATTGCGATATTTAGCTTTTCCTTTTGCAAATATATAAGTGGATCATCAACTAAAAAATGATTAAATTCATTGAAAACATTTTTCTGGTCCACCCTCCTGCGTAGATCTATTAAAATTCCTTTAAATACCAATAAATCAAGTGAACCTCTTAAAATTTTGTAAAATACATTGAAATTACTTAAAATTCTTTAAAATCCCATGAAGTCTCATAAAATCTCTTAAAATTTTTGAAAATCTCTATACATTCCATAAAACCCCTTTAAATCCTGTAAAAGTCACTTAAACTACCATGAAATCTTGTAACATATCTTTAAATTTCATGAAATCCTTTAAAAGTTCTTAAAATTACTTATAATATCCCATAAAAGTTAAGTCTCTTGAAATACCAATAGATCTTGCGAAAAATTTTTACATTTCGTAAAATAGACTGAAATTCCTTAAAATTTCATGAAGTCTCGTAAAATTCCTTCAAATTTCGTGAAATCCTCCGAAATCTCGTAGAAGTCCTTAAAATCCCAAGAGATATTGTTATATCCCTTAAAATTACTTAAATTACCACGAAAAATTGTGAAATTCATTAAAATACCATGAAACGTCCTTAAGTCCCTTAAAATACCTGAAAATCTAATGAAATCTCGCCAAACCCCTTGAAATTCCTTAGAATTTCATAAAACCCCAATAACTTTCGTAAAATCCCTTAATATTCTCTGAAATCCAAATAAAACTTGTAAAATTCCACAAAATGTCGTTAAATCTCTTGAAATTACTTAAAATCCCATGAAATCTCGTTAAGTCCCTTAAAATTGCTAAAAATACAACAAAATCTCGCCAAACCCCTTGAAATTCCTTAGAATTTCATAAAATCCCAATAACTTTCGTAAAATCCCTTATTATTCCCTGAAATCAAAGCAAAATCTGTCAAATTCCAGAAAATGTCGTTAAATCTCTTAAAATTAATTAAAATCCCATGAAATTTCATTAAGTCCCCTAAAATCCCTGAAAATCCAATAAAATTTCGCCAAACTCCTTGAAATTCCTTAGAATTTCATAAAACCCCAATAACTTTCGTAAAATCCCTTAATATTCTCTGAAATCCAAATAAAACTTGTAAAATTTCACAAAATGTCGTAAAATCTCTTGAAATTACTTAAAATCACATGAAATCTCGTTAAGTCCCTTAAAATTGCTAAAAATACAACAAAATCTCGCCAAACCCCTTGAAATTCCTTAGAA
>JAUESH010000047.1:3357951-3368400 GCA_032275165.1 Synergus magnus
CATGAAATCTCGTTAAGTCCCTTAAAATTGCTAAAAATACAACAAAATCTCGCCAAACCCCTTGAAATTCCTTAGAATTTCATAAAACCCTAATAACTTTCGTAAAATCCTTTATTATTCTCTAAAATCCAAGCAAAGTCCGTCAAATCCCTTTAAACTCCTGAAAATTGTTCAAAATTTGATGTAATCAAATGTACTTGCCTTGAAATTAAAAAGATATTTATTTAATGGATCTAAAATTGTTGAATTTCAAATTAGATTCATGTAATTTTGTATCTTTTTTGTATTTGAATATTCTTGCAATGCGCGTATAATAGTGCTAGTGTATTTAATAATCTCCTATTGTTACATTGATATTTTAAAATTCGATGAGAAGTAAGGGTACTAATGAAAATAGCTTCAGTCCTGAGCATAGTACTATAGTGGCCGCTGACTGTATGGCGGGGACATTCCAACGTGTCAGTACCCCGCCGGTGAGCATGGGGCCCCATGGGCGAATTCGAGCGAGGGGAAAGGTGGGTATTAGGGCCTCAACCTGGGTCCTGTGCTGGGGTACGGGGGCATAATTCCCCTCTCGTACAGGGGCACAGCTGGGCACAGCAGGCACATAACCATACTCCCCCACTTTTTCGGGCCCTACGTCAGATCGTCAGTTTGTCAGTGGCTCTCGTCGCGGTTCGTTGTGTTCGCTCTACTGACTTGGGTGTGGTGTTGTGTTATGTCGTGATCACTGAATTCTATAATATCCCGACAGTACACTTTCCAACTTAGTTTTGAACGTTAGTGCTTCTTCAGTTTTCTACATTTTGTCCAGTAAACAAATTTTCTCTTTAAAAAGAGTGCCCCATTATTTCTTGGTTCAATTTTGATGAGAAACGATGAGAAAACAATTTTCATGTGTGAAAATGATTTTTTAAGGGTGCCATTTAGATTATTAGATTGTTATTTTTATTAACATTGGCTTGTATTAATTATTGTATTAATTATTTGTATTATTATTTTGGTTGTATTGTTATTATCATAACTATTTTTTTACTGTTAACAAGTGTTCCAGATTTAGTGGATTTTTTTTTATGAGTAAAATCATTTGGTAGACAATTTTGTTTGGGATATTTTTTAGATGCTGATATTAATTTCGATTTTATCAGTAATTATATATAATGTAATCAATCATGATAATGCTAATGAGCTTTATCGAATAAACGATAATAATCTTATAATCTTATCTCGATAATAATAACATTAAACTGCGACTGGTGTATTCAATTATGTTTTGGAATCAATACGAAATAATAGCATTGAGCAATGATATTACAATTGAAGTACAACCACAGCATTTTATCAGAGTCAATGTATTATTGAATTAAAAACTGTTTTAAATTGAATCAATCAGTAGTAAACTTAAAAATAAAAAGTAAACATAAAATCGAACTCTACTTCGGAAAAATTGGCAAAACTCAAGATAAAATATTCGTAAAAAATTGTAAAATGCAGGAAAATTGTTCTCTCACGAATGCAGGAAAGCGTGGATGATTCTATACCGAGTGTTTACTATTTTTTCAGTAATTTCATGAATCGTGAGTAGGAAAGTGGCACGCATTGTGCGTCTGTGTCGAGTGTTAGTTTTCACCGTATGTGAAGGGGACTCGTGAACTGTGCAGTGAGAATCGATGGATTTGGAATTTTAAAGCCGAAGCCAGTGAAGAGTTCGTGGAAGTTGAAAGCCGCCACCAGTGCCTGATTCTCGGCCTTTGGTTTTCGGCTCGGATTCTGCGGAATTGGCAGCTGGACCAGCCTTTTTGGCCGTTATGGACGAGGCAAACCATCAAATTTTTCTTTGCTCTCTCCTCTCTCACGGATAGCCAAAATAATCCTACTGTGTATCGTTAATTCATCTAATGTGAAATTCCCTTTTTCACCCGGACTTAGATCTTTTTCCTGGTTATCAAGACTTTTCAATCATGACCGTTCCTGAAGAGTAAGTCATTTTTTTTTACGAATTACTCTGTTGAAATTTCTCTCTGGAAGTTATTTATAGTTCACTCAAATGATCCTTCCAATTCTTTTTCTAACTACTTTAAAAGTCCTTTTCGTTTTCGTTCTTCTGGGACCACCGGAAGTGACGGTTGGTATTTTTGTACGGTGAAATGTTTCGCGCCTTGAGCTTGACCGATGCGAAAGGAAGTTTAAGTTCCTTTGAGTTGTTTTCAATCCTTTGAATTCTTTTCAGTGTTTGAATCCTTTTGATTTCATTTGACTGAAGTTTTAGACGTCTATTCTGACGAATTTTGTTCGTTTCGACTTTTTTGTTTATAAGGGACGACTGAAAATTCCCGAAAAATAAAATTCCCGACACTGTAAAATTCCCGAATAAATAATTACCGAAAATTGTCGACAATATAAAATTCAAGACACTGGAAAATTCCCGACAATGGAAAATCCCCGAAAAAAATGATTTTAATAAATAAATATTTTAAATAATAATTAAAAATTTTTTAAATACTCTGTATTTTAAAAATATTTTTCAAACATTTTTAGAGATCTTTATGGGAATTTTCCACTGTCGGGAATTTTTTAGGATCGGAAATTTTGCAGTTTCGAGAATTTTATATATTGTCGACAATTTTCGGTCGGTAATTTTCCAGTGTCGGGAAGTTCTAATTTCGGAAATTTTATATTGTCGACAATTTTATAATGTCGGGATTTTTAGTTTTCGTTAATTATTTATTCGGTAATTTTACAATGTCGGGAATTTTCAGTCGTCCCTATTTAACTTCGGGAATTTTCTATTTCGGAAATTTTTATTTTTCGGGGATTTTCAAATTTGGGAATTTTAAATTTCGATGATTTTCAATTTCGGCAAATTTACATGATGCCGTTTATATTGTCCAAAAAATAGAAACCAAGGTATAGAAACCGTTTTTTTAATTACTGATGGCATTTAGGAGTAAAAAATAAACAATTTCCCTTAGGAAACCATTTTGTTAATTAAAATTTAAAAAAACAGTTAAAACTGAGAATCTGCCGCAAGAAACAATTTTTAATAAAAAATAACTCTTCCGCAAAACAAAAAACTTGCTAAAATTTCCCTTTGCGGAGAAGGATCAAACTTTGGAAATTTAAAAAAATATGTTTTGTTAGTATCTTTTTGTATTAGGCCGGATCAAAAATGTCACACTCATATTTTTTGCAGAAGAGTTATTTTTTTTTTTTTGCAAAATTATTGATTACGGAGCCTTTCGATTTTTTAAACTCTAAAATGCCATTAGTGAATAAAAAAAGAAACGGTTTTTGGTTCTATTTTTAGGACATTATAAACTAAAAACTTGAAAAAAAAAATTGTCCGCAAAGACGTTTGAAACTTCAATCCAATTTTGATTTCTTGTCTTGAATTCTAAAACCAAAGAAGAGAAATAATGATGGCTAATTATCTCCCGGGAGAAAAAGGGTACTCTCTAAAATTGAATTAGTGGAAGTTCACTGATTTTCAGTGACTCTCTTTTCAAGATTTCATTCAGTGACTTTTCACTGATTACCAGTAGATTTTTCATTGATTAAAATCGTGAGAATCAGTGAAATTTGACTGATTTTCCACAGATTCAGGTTTAGAGAGTATATGCCATAAAGTAATGCAGGGAACTCTAATTTTTGAATCAGATTCTGATATTTCTGGATGGGTAGGTTCATCGTTAAGTTTCTCACGATTAGACACGTCAAGGGATCCTTAAAGAATTTTTGAAGGAAGGACACTTCCTGTCTGTTGCTCTAAAATGAAGGGTCATAAGGGATAGAATTCTCCTGTATCATACGAAAAATAAATGGCTCGTGACGATCCAATTTTGTGAAGGTATCACTCAATAAATCTAATTCGTCCCCGAACGTTTAGGTTTAGTAAGGACGCCATAAAAATTATTCAAACGTTAATAATGAACGTTAAATGAACTGAGCGACTCTATTTCTCACAAACAATTTCTTTTAAGTGATCCAAAGTTCCTGTGGGAAATAAAAAAAAAACAATTTAAAACAGTTGAAGAATTATAATGATGCTTTATCTTTATAAAGAAAAGAATCTTTGTTTTCGAAATAAGTATTTGAAGAGGTTCCCATTAAGGTGATAAACGTGCGAGTGCATAAATATGTTTCAGACACTCGAAAGAGTCAGTCTTAAGAATCTTTAATTATTGCCTTGAGAGGCACGTATTACAAAAAATAGATTACTTTATAATATCCTTTTAATTTAAAATTGTGAGCGTTTACATTATTTTTAATGTACTAGAAGTTTTGAACGTTCAGATGAACGGAATACATACTCCTTCCCAATTATAATTTATTTATAATAATTTAACACTGTTTCTAGTTTTAAATGCAATCAATACTAAAATACATTCATTGGCATATCGTTCGGAACTTAAACCACATTTATTTTTAGAGATTTTTTTGCTGTATTTTTATGTGAAAGCATTTCAATGTCGAAAATGCGTCAACCTCATTCATTTAGGCTTTTTTTCGCCGGAAACGGAAGTGGCATATCGAGCCACGAAGCTGGGTTTGAACACGCAAAATTAGTGAAACCCACGAAAGGTAAAAGGCGTAGAATAAAGAATCAATGACCCTCGAGGCCACGAAATAAGAAATTTCATCCAATTTGTGTTATTTGTAAAATAATTCTAAATAAATCTCTAAAAGCAAATTTCTCTTTTAATGGAATTTTAAAAAATTTACTTACATTAGCCTAATTTAAACAATTAAAATCGGAGAATGAATGTAATAACGACACCATTAAATGTTAACGTGTAATTTCATTGAAAATGTGATTTATTGGGTCATCTACTACATCCAGTCAATGAATGAATGTCTTCTCAAATTGAAGGCTCAAGTGATGATTCACGATTCCGCGACCAGTCAGTATTCCAGGAAGAAATTTCCGCTGAGGTTCATTATTGTCCTATGGTTTATCGATGACTTCATGAGTTGTTTATGATTCTGATTTGTCTTTTTTATTTTCATGCCAACATATTTGAAATGTCACTTCCGTTTCCTCTGCACCTTATTAAAAGAATAATATACTTACTAGACCCGCATCGAGGTTTCATGAGGTTCAGTCATTCGAAATACGATATTGGACGAGTTAGATTCAATAAACCAGTTTTATTTTCCTTCAGGCGCATCAGGAAGATGTCAGTTACTTTGATTCTATGTCATTCCGTCTCATTGAGAGTATCTCAGTTTTGATATGTGCTTGAAGTTCTGAACGTTCAAATGAACTCATTTGTGTATTGATTGTACTTTAAACTAGAAACAGTTTTAAAATATTGATTAAAATGCAATGATTCATTAAATTAAAGGCTCTTATTTAAAAACACAGTATGTAATTGACAATATTTATTCATTTCAAAAAAATATTTGGCGATTGAAACAAAATCACTATTTGACAATGAATTTGGTGATTTGGTCAGAATATAAAATTGAGATAAAATTCTAATCATGACTAGATAATATATATGCATAAAAAAAACAATATTTACAAAATTCAATTTATTTATTGTAAATTTTATGTGCATCATGAATTTTGTAAATATTATTTTTTTTTTATGCGTATCTAGTCATGATTAGAATTTTATTTCAATTTTATATTCTGAGACGACTGAAAATTCCCGAAAAATAAAATTCCCGAATAAATAATTACCGAAAAATAAAAATCCCGACATTATAAAATTTCCGACAATGAAAATTTCCCGAAAAAACTTATTTTAAAAATATTTTTTAAATATTTTTAGAGATCTTTTCGGGAATTTTCCACTGTCGGGAATTTTCTAGTGTCGGAAATTTTACAGTTTCGGGAATTTTATATTGTCGACAATTTTCGGTCGGTAATTTCCCAGTGTCGGGAATTTTTAATTTCGCGAATTTTATATTGTCGGCAATTTTATAATGTCGAGATGTTTAGTTTTCGGTAATTATTTATTCGGGAATTTTACAGTGTCGGGAATTTTATTTTTCGGGAATTTTTAGTCGTCCCAATATTCTTACTAAATTCAATGTCAAATACTGATTTTGTTTCAATCGCCAAATATTTTTTTGAAATGAACAAATAGTTTCAATTATTGTGTTTTTAAATAAGAGCCTTATAATTCCCGAAATTTCAAGTTCCCGAATAAATATAATATTATCGAAAATATTTATTAACGAAAATAGAAAATGACCGAAAATTCAAATTCCCGAAACTTTTGATTAAAATTTCTCGACATTTTTTTTTCAAAATCTCTTTTAAAAATTAAAAAAAAAATGGAGGGATATTAAACAAGGTTTTTTTGAGAGAGAAATTTTAAATGAAAATTTTGAGAAGAAATTTAAAAAAAAAAGTTTTGAAAAGAATTTATAAACAAAAATTCTGGAGATATGTTGAACAAAAATTTTGAAGACATTTTAAACCTTTTTTTTTTTTTTATTTTCGGGAATTTGAAAATTCGGGTATTTTATATTTGCGGGAAATTGAAATTTCGGTAATTTTTTACTTTCATTAAAAAACATTTTCGGTAATATTATTTTGTATTCAGGAACTTGAGATTTCGGGAATTTGCATTTTTCGGGAATTATTTTTTCGGTATTTCTTCACATTCGGGATTTTTTTTTAAATTTCAATTGGAACCATTCTTGAGTGAACTCTAATTTTTTTCTTGATTTAAATATTTATTGTCCCTCGTGTTACATTTATGAAGTGAAGTGGGTATCGAGTTTAAAAAGCAGCGTTTGCAGGAGCGTGAGAGAGTCCATCAGAAATTGCCCGCTAAAGGAGAAGCATAATGAGAATAAAGAATGAGAGTATATCAGAGGGAGGAAAAGAGGGAAGGTCGCATAAAGTGAAGGCGTCAGGTCAAATTGTGAAAAGAGTAATAATAAACGAACAAATGAAGGCTGTTTTTTGTAGGAATCAACACATTAATGCCATATACAATTATTATACATTGTACAATGTACATTGTATGCACTTTTCGCATAATTTGGACGTTTACCGTCGACAATGCACAAAGTAGAAAGCGATTTTGGAAAAAATGAATCTCCCTTTCAGTCCAATTCACGACCCTCTCTTACAATTAGTCTCTGCATAAAATTACCAGAAGAATTTCTTGATTAAGAGCCAGCCGTTAATTAGGCAAACACGTGAAGATTTTTCCAATCAGAAATTTCCCACTAGATGAATATAATAATAAATAATAAAGCTTGAATCTAATAATGCGATCTACATGAAAAATGACGTCCTCTAACAAGTTTATACCTACATCTTCTTTATATAAAGGAGACGTTTTTTATTCAAGGTTCGAGTTAAGGTTGAGGTAGGTTGTAGATTGACAATCTGATCGAACCGGTGCAACAACCTGAGTTTATTTTCTTTATATATTGGGGTGGTTGGCCTCCCTTCTGATAGATCGAGCCACTGTATGACTCTTTTTATGATCAGACATTTATCTCGGGGGTAATTGCTGGAAACGGAAGAGATGGCTTGTCTCTGCAAGGACAGAGGAGGACTCGCTCTATTTCCGACGATGTCAGAATGACACGAACACGAGTCTAAATTCATCCTTATTTCAACCTTAGGAGAACTAGTGCATGGCAGAAAAATAGACAAATGTAAACAAGTCCGTGATTTCCGTTATAAGGAAATTACATACTTTGAAATTGAAATGGTGTTTCAATTTGAATTTTGATAAACGGAAAGATAATGGTTTTGAATTTAATATTGCTTCCGTGTTTTATTGAGATTTATCCTCAGATTTATCATAGAAGTGAGGTTTCTCTTGTAGAATCGCTGGCCCTTACGCGAAGATCGTACTTTCACCATAATATGTTACTTGACTACGCATTTGATGCGATAAAATCGCCGAAGGAATTTTTTTATGTTCCAAAGAATTATCTACGTAACACAAAGCCGTGAGAAATACATTAAGTCACGTTTTCTCATTTTCCTTAGATCGACTCTAAACTTCAATTATTTCCATTTGAAGTGATAAGAGGATCAAGGGTCATATCACAAATCAATAAATAGTATCATAATACATTGGAATTTGTGTTACAGATAAAAGTAATTATACTATTTGTACCAAAATCCGATCGCTTGGATGTAAACTTTTTATTGAGTGTCAAATTGAGTTAATGTTTCGTGAGATTTAGAAACTATTTCATGATTGCTACTTTGTTATGATTATACATTATTATATTTACGATACCATTATATTTATGATACCATGAATATTGCCTTCTGAAATGAAGTTTTCAGTATTATAGAAAGTATAATGATAAAATGAAGAAATGTGGAAAGAAAGGAAGAGAAAGCTTAAGCTTGGTATGAAAATGATGGACCACTCCCTCCCTAAAAACGATTTTAATTCATTTTAGCTATCTATTTTCTACTAAAGTTCAGAAATCTCTTAATAGATTAAAAGTATTTTAATATATAACACAAGAACTTCTGTCGTGAGAGATTTTTTTATTTCTTTTAGACTAGACTAGAATCTCGTTGCCGTTGATCCGGTCTCTAGAAAGTATCTTCAGCTAATTAGGGGTTGCAAACTGACAATTTTCTGCATCGAAGGATATTATCTCGATCGAGGTTTTCCAGCTATTCAACATCTTATAATGGCATGCATGAATGAAATTCCTGATTAATTCACTCTCAAGGTCACTGATTAAAGTTTTGCGCTTGCAGTCAAGAATTCTAAATTTAACATTAAAAACGCAAAGTAAAAACATTGATTGTTTTAAATTACGGGAAATCTCAATCTGTAAATAAATCATTTTGAATTATTACTCAGCTCGTCCCTCTTCATAAAATTCCTACGCAACTTCGTGTTTGTCTCATCAGATCCTCATAAGCTATTCGTATTACTGTAATGAAACATAATTCATAGTTATCTTCTTCTTGTTTCATTTTTTCTTTCTATATAAAAAAACGATTACAAGCTCTTTAATCTTATCAGAAACACATTTAATGCTTCATAAAACTTAACACTGAACATTTAATTTCTCCCTTCATTATCGATATGATTCTCTGAAAAAAAGAAAATGAGGTCCACTCGAGATGGACTTCGAGACTACTTTTGAATCTGAGCCGGGATATATCTGGATTTGAAGTGTTTACTGTGAAGAGCAGAAAGCAGAACACAGATCGAGTCTGGGCTCTATCTTTCGTCAACGTCCCTTAAATTCAGGATATTAATCTTTCGAGAGTCCTACAAGTGTTTGGGGGTTGAGCTTTTCATTTCCATTTTACAGTCCCCGTGCCAGCCCTGGTATGGGGATTTTAACGCCGTCGAGTTATGTTTGGAATGCACTCACCCTTCGTAACTTAATGGTCGAGTTTCATCTTACAAAATATATTCTGTCACCACGAAATCCGATACCCATTCCTGAAGAATTATGAACCTTCATAAAGTCTCGTATTCTATTTATCAGAGATTTTATTGAGAAATGGAGGAATTATAATTTGGATCCTTATTTAGCATCTTTATAGCTTTCAAATACGAATTTTTTTGGATTTCAGGGTGGCGAATTGACCGGGAAACCGGGTAATGACTGGGAAAAATCGGGAAATGGCAGCAAATTTAATTAAAAAACTGGAGTTTACTTCTGATCGCAATAAAATTCAAGTTTTCATTCTTTTAATAATTATCTATACTATATGAATTGGGTTGAAGTTTCAGACGTCTATGACGATTTTTTTAACATTTATTCACGGAAATAACTCTATGGTTGCGACAACCACAGAAATGGTAAAATATGGTACACCTATTTGTCGTTGACACAACCACGATTTTGATTAACAGAACCATGTGTGGCAACTATTATAAAATAGTTGTGACAACTATTTAATAATAGTTGCCACATAGCTTTGGTTGTTGCCACATAATAGTTGTGGTTGTGGCAACCACAATCAACAAATTTTACTATTTCTGTGGTCACAACCATAGTAGTTTTTTCCGTGTTGGAATAAAAATATTTTTGAAGAATTTCCAAAGTTCTCAAAACCCAAAATTTTTATTTATTTACTGGTAGAAATATATTCGGCGTTGTTCGCGATTTTATGAGATTTCGTAGAATTTACAGGAATTTTATAGTAACTTTAAAGGATTGCAAAATATTTTAAGTGATTTTAAGGAATTTCAAGGGATGTTAAGGGATTTTGATTGATTTTAGGGATTTAAAGGGATTTTTAAAAGAGTTATAAATTTGAATTGATTTTTAACGAATATTGAAGAAATTTGAAGATATTTCATGAGATTTTAATGAACTCCAAGGGATTTTGAAATATTTTAAACAATTTAAAGACATATGCAGAAGATTTAAAACATTTTTAAGAATTTCATTTTATTTCCTCCACATTAAAATCAATTCCTTGAAATTCCTTAAAATAACTTAAAACGTCTTGAAACCTCTTGAAAATCCTGAAACTCT
>JAUESH010000047.1:3388764-3399510 GCA_032275165.1 Synergus magnus
TTTTCCAAAAAATGTTTGGGAATTTTCCCTGCCAAATTTTTGGGAAAATCCCCGAAAAGCGTTTGGGAATTTCCTCTGTACAAAATATTTGGGAAAATTCCCGAAAAGTGTTTGGGAATTTTCTCTACTAAATGTTTGGAAGAATCCCTGAAAAGTGTTTGAGAATTTTCTCTACAAAATGTTTGGAGAAATTCCCGAAAAGTGTTTGGGAAATTAGCGTCCCAAACATTTTCGGGAAAATTCCCAAAAAAATTTTTACAGTGTATATAGTTAGCAATTGAAGGGTTACATTTTTTCACCAAATTAAATTTTCAATTCTTTATATTTTATACGACTGTAATAAAGAATGGTCTATTTTATGTTATAAAAACTATTCGGTCATTATTTTATCCGAAAAAGGTCAGTTTTATTTTTGGTTCTTTGTAGCTGAGAGTACAAAAGAATGTAATTTGGAAAGGAAGAAGCCGATTGATAAGAAACTTTTCTGTTCACCGATCCGAAAGACTGTGGGTTCGAGAAGGTCGTAAGTCCTCCAACCGGCGCGTATAACGATCTTAATACAAGTCTGCGTACTTCACACAAGCGGATATTGGTCTGACTGATATTTCCGTTCCTCCTATATAGCTAACTGCCATGACAGAAAATACAGGTTCTATGACGGTTCATTTTTCAAACTTATTGACACTTCATCTCACTTACATTATAATTTAGAAAAAAATGTAAGTTCGACTCAGTGATGGAAAATTCAGTTTTGATTAGAAAAATAATTTATCTGAAGTCATGGAAGTTGCTTTTTTTTGTATCTAAAAAGCTTCTGAATAATTAAATCTTGAGTTAATCTTGATGGGTAGCGCGATGCGAGGTGTGGATGAAATTAATTTTTCTTCTTCAAAGGACCTTTTTAAAATACTTTTTAACTGCAGACCGTATATAAATCTGATTGATGTACCTCGTTGTACTGACCTACTCTAAAGTGAAGTACCACTTTTCTCGAGTATGGCTTCATAATTACAATCGATCGACGCTCTTAATTATAAAGTAAACGCATGTATGAGAGAAGTTCAAATACCAAAGGGACGGATAGAAAGTTAAATAGGATCAGCTGTCGATTACTCAGCGACGTTTCTCACTTTCATGATATACAGCTATTTTTTTTTAATTTCTGCATTGTGTAGAATTCAATATTTTCGAGAAATTAATTAACTTATTTGTCAATTTATAAAGACGAGGATAAAATAAGTATAAATTTATATGTATTCCAGGGTGCACAGTCTTCCCCCTTTTTTTTTGAGAAATTCCCCTTTTTTTCCCTATTCTCGAAAATCTTCCCTGGATCCATTATGGCCTACGAAACGTTTTTTTCTTTTTGCTTTTTTAAGTAATTTTAACGTGAAAAAGATTTGCGTTTAATTAATGCTTGTGAAAAATAAATGCTTTTGAGTAAATAAAAAAAAAATTTAACCAAATTTTTATTGATAAACTCAATAAAAGGACAAAATCAGAAAAGTGTATTTAGGCCATATTGGGTCCAGGTACCTTATAAATCAGTTTTTAAAAGATACTGCTGTTTCCCAACATTGTGAAAAAAACTTTAACGTACTTCGCTTAGATTCTTACGTTCCTTTAAAAGTTCAGGATGTATATTTGTCCAAGTTGTGAACCAAAAAATGTCTTTATAAATATATATTTCACATAGACTTATAAAATTCATAGACTGAATTAAGAGAAACGTGTAGAAGTTAAATCTCTATTTTAAGATAATTCTGTTCCTCTAATCTACGTTGTGAACAAAACAATGATTAATATGCTTCGTGTAGATTTAGAAAATTGAACGAATGGAACATTAGACACAGAAAACAGTTTCCTTGAATCAAAGAAAATTTTTTTAATGTGAAGAAATACATTTTTTTGAATAAAATCAAATTTAGAGATGAATAAAAATATAACATTTCATTAAAAAATATTTTTGTCTTCTTTTCTACATGTAAAAATTAATGTTTAATCTTTCCCCTTTTTCATGAAAAAATCACGCTATTTTTCCTTTTTTGAGCACATTTTACGTTGTGCACCCTGGTATTCCATGTTTTTTTAAATTTTCTTATTCAAAGTTATATATTTTGGTACATTTTATTAAATTAATTGCTCAATATTTGAGGTCGGAAAAAAAATTACTTGATTGTGAACCAAAAAGGATAAAACTTAAATTGAATATAAAAAAGCCATCAGGAAGCTTCTTTCTTTTTAAGTCCTCCCCTGGCCCTTAACCTTTTCACCCAAAATTTTCCACCCAGAATAAAGCTGGGAAAATTTGAACTATCCCTGCGAGTTTACATTTTCCGGGGTATTCACCATATATACAAGTGTTCCAAGTGTTGATCACAGATATCAGACATCAGATACAGAAGACTACGAAGAAGCCGATTGGTTCGCACCAGGGGTTGTCTCTAAGGATTGGCTCACATGGTGGGGGCGGAAGGGTCATGCCGCCTCAACTCGTTCCGACTTCCCAGAGCTCAGTTGTCTCACGCTCGTGGAATCGAGCGAAATGTTTTTACTCGAGCTCTCTATAATTGAAAACAACTTGACAATTTTACCTCTTAAAACGCGATTTTCAATTATTGACATGTGTGCCATCTTACCCTAAAAACCCCCTAGTGACACGTCATGACTTCCGGTTCCCCTGACATCCTCAATTATTCAAAAACGAATTTAAAATGTTCCATTTCCCTCCCTTGCATAGACTCATGGCTCCGAGGACTCAGTGCAAATGATGACAAACCTCTATTTTTACATTTCAATTCGCAATTTTGAGGACAAACTCCAGATGAAAAAAAGAGGAGTATTTTTCTAAGAGAATGGATTAAGTGTGAAGACTAGTGCTAGTATATTTTCGAAGTGTATTTTCCTAGGCTTGGGCCAAAGTTGGATAAGATTGACACTATTTTAAAGTTGGATGTTTACAATTTCAACAACGAATTAAGTTGTCTTGATATTTTTGCTACGACTACCTGAGACCGAAAGAAGGAAGATTATTATTATGACCAAAAACTTACAGATTCAAGACTACAAACTCGACCAATATTTTTAGAACATCGAATTCATCTGCTGATAGATGTCCTGACTAGATGAGATTTTTAAGGAAGGACTGTGTAGGTCCGATTCGATTTTCAAAAAAGCCCAGTGGACCAATTTCATGTCCTTTAAAACCGTAATGTGAGCCCGGTGGAGACACAACCTGGGTGAAATCAGTGATCGTGAGAGGTTGCTGGTTCAAAGTCTCCCGTGGCAACTAGCATTGACCCTTTCACGAATTCAACCTCAAAGAGTTTGAGCAACTTAATTAGGGCGACCCTCCGTCAAGTGATCCATAAATCTCCGCCTAAATCGGCGACGTGAGCTCAGTAGTCACGTTCCTGGCCCTACATGGGACAGTGTCACTCGAAGACAACGAGACGATATCGTTAGTGCTAATTAGCCTTTGGAATCCACCTCTATATGCATCTGAAATGTCTGAGTAAAACGGTCCTCATCCCAGCAAAGAAAACACAAACCAAAGAATAAAATTAGGTGACATAAATTAAGACCCTGGCTATAAAATCTTAAAATCTGATACTGGTATTATTATGTCTCAAAGAATAGCTAATTTTTTGATGAAATATATCAAATGTAGTCAAGGATCAGATGAACTGTATCAACCTTAAGTCACATCGAATTTTCTGGACGTTTTATCACTGCTACGAAATTGGAAAGACTTTTTTCATCTTGCAAGATTTTTTATCGATAGTGGATATCCTCAGTTTTAAGCTCGCTTTTTAGCTAGCTTTTTTGCTAGGTTTTAGACTAATTGAGAAGGAGACAGGAAGTGAAAGATTTTTTTTGAAGGCGTACTAATGAGACCCTATAGGAAAGAGGAGATATAGTTAATGCTAGATGAAATGGTTCGTGAAATGCGACACCACGTGGGAGCATTCGCAGGGACGAAATTGATTTTCGTACTCCTCTGTCGAGAAAATCAGACGTGAGACGAGTAAGTGAGAGAGGAGAGATAGGGGGAGGGAAATAAGAGTGAGAATCGTAACTTAGTTGAAAAATCCTTGGAGAACCAAAAAGGACCAGGAGGAATCTCCACTTTTTCTGAAGCTCAAAGAAAGGACCAATCTTTTCAATCCATCCTGATTTAGAGCCAGAGGCGACGGACCAAACTTAATTAGTTTTATACTCTGGGCCAAAATCCCTAGGCTTTAATAGGCTTTCTTTCTAACTGAGCCAATATTGAATTCTAATTGGTAAAGGGATTAAAAGCAGTGAGAAAAACAAAATTGGCAGAGTAGAAATAGAAGAGGAAATTGAGATTCAAATTTTGAGGGAAAATTTAAGATAAAAGATAGGAGAGCATGCGGAAAAGGTAAAGTGGTGAGGAGATAGAGATATGGAGAAAAATTGTGAAGATTGAGAAAAAAGAAGATTTAGTGAGGCTACGCATCTTGTGGTGTGGAAGACTGTAATTCCGCTATCAATATGATGGATTGGGGAATAAGACGTGAGTAAGATTTTCCTTTTTGTAGGTCGTTTTAGGTCCTAGTTTATATGGGTTCGATTATTTATTGGAAAAAAGGAGAGTTGATTATTATTGGAGATAGGATAGGTGCTACTATTGATAGGATTGGTGCTATCTAATTTTGCCAATCATCAAATGCCTGATAAGGATATTTTTATTCAGGTAGGGTTTCGATAAAATATTTAAGATCCCCTAAAACTGATCCTTTGTTTTCCACACTTTCATTGGTCTTTATAGAACACTTTTTTTCTCATTGTCTTTTTTGAATAATTTTAAATTGAGAACCAGAGTGGTTTATCAATTTTAAGCCTGAATCGGTCGAAATGGAATAATTTGAATTAAAAGCTTTCGAAATTGAATAATATCGACTTCAAAGCGAAGGGAATTGAAAATATTAAACGATTTTGAATTAAAAAAGTCGGAGTTTTAACATTTTGATTAAAATTCAAATTTAAAACATTTGAAATTGAGTAATATCGAATTAAAGTTTAGTATAAAATCAAACTACAAAAGAATTTTCTTCTTATTCCCAATTTTAAATGCAAAGGTACGATCTCGTTTTCCTTGAGAATAATAGAAACTAGATGCTAATAAATTGTTAGTCTGTGAGTCAACCTTGCTCTAAATATCCACAACTTGAAATTTAAATAAATGATTCTTCATTTTATTTATAATTTTATATTTTTTTATATATTATTATTGGAATAACTATGGTTTGCATGCCCCTAAATGAACTTTTGTTTAAATTTTTCAAAAATGGAATAGTAAAAAAGTTTTCTTGTATAAATAAATTATAAATCATCGGCACTGAAAACGCGTATTGACAAATGCAGAGCTCTGCTAATATCCATGTGTTTCACATGCAATGAGTCGTGTCTGAAGGACACTTTAGAGAAGACAAGACCATCCACTTTTTTAATTAAGAGTAACCCTTCAAGGACAAAGGATCCCAGTTAACAAAGAAAACCGATTGTTCCCGCAGACAAATTAACCTCGTTCTATACGTTTTACATTTTTCTCGATGTTTTTCCCTCGCGAGACTCAACGATTAAATAATCCCCCGAGTGGGAAATGATGTGCAGCTATGCGAAGTGCTATGCAAAAAATCCGCCATTTCCAGGACATTTCACTGGAATTTTCAGATATTCGAGTTATTCTCATATTAAATATTTTATGTTTCAATTACTTGTGAGCTTTTATCAATTATATCGCAGTTGAGCTAATCAACTCACTAAGCAACAATTAGTTTTCATTTATTCACGATTTATAATTTCATTTTTTTTTTAAGTTTAAAGGATATGCCAAGCGAGTCACATTTTTCGTTCTTTAAAGTATTTTCCCTTTTATATATCATATATGAAAATGGGATCACGTAAATTTACCGGAATTTAAAATTCCCGAAGTTGAAAATTTCCGAAATAGAAAGTTCCCGAAAGAAAATAATAATACCGAAATTGAAAGTTATCGAAATTTTAAATTCCCGAAATTATAAAATTCCCGAAGTTAAATATTCCCGAAATTGAAATTCCCCGACAGTAAAAATTCCCGAAATTTTTGTTTAAAATTTATGTCCAAAAATATTGTTCAAAATTTCTCTTAAAAATTTTGAACAAAAATTATTTCGGGAATTTTTAGTGTCGGGAAATTTCAAATTTGGAAATTTTCAATTTCAGGAATATTTAACGGGACGACTGAAAATTCCCGAAAAATAAAATTCCCGAATAAATAAAAACCGAAAAATAAAAATCCCGACAATATAAAGTTTCCGAAATTAAAAATTCCCGACACTGGAAAATTCCTGATCGAAAATTATCGACAATATAAAATTCAAGACACTGTAAAATTCCCGACAATGGAAAATCCCCGAAAAAAATTATTTTAATAAATAAATAAATATTTTAAATAATAATTTAAAAACTTTTTAATTATTCTGTATTTTAAAAATATTTTTCAAACATTTTTAGAGATCTTTTCGGGAATTTTCCACTGACGAGAATTTTCTAGTGTCGGAAATTTTATAGTTTCGGGAATTTTTAATTTTGGAAATTTTATATTGTCGACAATTTTATAATGTCGGGATTTTTATTTTTCGGGAATTTTCAGTCGTCCCTATTTAACTTCGGAAATTATCTATTTCAGAAATTTTTATTTTTCGGGAATTTTCAACTTCGAGAATTTTAAATTTCGGGAACTTTAAATTTCGGTAAATTTACGTGATCCCATTTAGATTGCAATTTATAATTCAGTTGTGTTTCAGGTTCATTATGAAGTTTGTAACTGAATATTGATTCTAACTATGCAACTCGTACAAATTTACTTAGCAGTGCACAAAAAGGTGAAAGGGTAGTAGTGTTGCATAAATGAACTAGTTTTTCTAAAACGCAATTTATAATATTTAATAACTCCATGACCTTTACAAAGTGTACGTGCCTACTGTATAACTTCAGAATCTCCCTAGATTAGTATAAGGAGGAAAGTAATTAGGAGTCTCGCTTGTTGCATAATTAGTATACAATGACGCAAAAAACCTCCCCCTTCAAGTGAAACAAGCCTTGTTAAAAGTTAATGGAAACAATGTGCATGAAAGTTTTCACTTTTAGCATTTCCTCAATTGTTTACATTTTCAACCACTTTATTTATTCAACAATTTTAGTATACTCAATATAATGAATCTTTAAAAAACATTAAAAAACAAGGGAACATAAATTCCGAGTAAGAAGAAGCTCTCAATTGCGATCTTTCTGTCAAGTAAATGATAAAAGGCTACATATAGAATAATGGACAAGTAAATCAATAATAATGAATTTTGTGTCGACAATAATAATCTTTCTCGATTTATCACTGTTACGGGCTCGATTTTAATTATCGATTAATGATTTATTGTGTGGAAATTCTGTAGATTTCTGGGGAAGGTAAAATGAGAAATCAAAAATACATTGGCTTCTGGGAAAAAGTGCTTGAACAGTAATATTCTTTTAGAAACTTTAATGACCAATAAAATCTTCCTGATGCGACTTGCGGAATTCGGAATTCTTGTTCACTTTTGTCACCTAACTTCATGCTTTCAACATTTTTTCAGATAAAACTTATCCAATCTCTGTCATTTTGAAAAAGGACCCAATCACAGTTTTTAATTTTAGTTTTCTTTATGAAATCATTTATTTCTTTAAAACATTTAAATTATTTTATAGAGAAAATTATCTTGGAAAGTTTTACTGACTCTTTCCACACAGAAGTATTTAGAAACCTATAGAAGTAAGAGAAGTTTCTCGAGTAGGGCAATTCAAAGTTAAATGTAATTGAATTTTGCCAAGTGGCAAGCCCTCTTGCAGGCGTTGAAGTTCTGTAATTTTTAAAGGAACGTAAACGACTTCTGCAACCTCTTTTCAGTTTTCAAGGCAATTTTTCAAGGCAGTAAATACTTGCAAAAAAGAGCAAATTTTTTTTTTCAAATAGTGAGGAAAAGTGGCGTGTAGACAAAAGTACAAAGTCTTCATTGTTTCAAGCCTTTGTAGCGAGTTTTCTTTTTTATTTATTCTTTTTCAAACCTTATATTTATCCAGACGTTCATCGACCTAAAGGCTTTCATAACTCGTTAACTTATTTACGTCTATGAACATTTAAGTCAACATTAGCGTAAGAGATAATTGGCCGCCGACTGAAGACATTTTTATCGTGCGGAGTTTATGTCTTCTTCATTCAGTGTGATAAAATGCGGAAATGGCTTGTGATAATGTTTTTATTTTATTTTATTCTGCTATTAACATCTTCTTATGAATCGTGAATGAAATTAAGAAAGGGGAGATAAATGAGATGAAGTAATTAAATTAGAAAAGACTGTTGAGAGTAATAAAAAAAAGTAAATGAAGTTGATTAAAAGAATTAATGTACGTTTTTATTTTTATTTCTGATCATAAATTAATTTCGAATTAGAAATTAGAAATAACTGAAAGTACCAAAGGTTGAAATCAGGTTTACTGGCCGGAAATGGACAATTAACGCGCGTATAAGTGGAACGGAACTGAAAAAGTTTTCATAATGTTCTTAACGTTCTGTTCCTTGCAGAAAGCGTTCCGTTTATTTTAGATTTGTGCAATATTTCCCTCCGTAATCCTTCTTTTCTTAATATTTAAAAAATTGTAAAGAAAAATATTAAGTAAATTAGAAAAAAATCTATTTCGATTAAAAACCTTTCTTGAGATAACGTAAAAAAGATATTTAAAAAAAAAAAAGGAGTGGGGATCCTCTTCAAATGGATTTACAAAAATTCCTTCGTTCCCTGCTCATCTCGTTATGTAAACTTCTTTGGTAATTTTACGCACGCATATATTTTGATTAAATTTCTTTTTTCCATGGAATTAAAGGGAAAGTTTCTTATCAAATGTACAGTTCAATTATCATAATTAAGTAGCGATTGAACTGATAGCAATATGTTTCTCTCATGCATGAAATCAAACGAAATCGTGATTCGAATTATATGTAAATTAAAATTTTCGTAACGAATTAGTATTTCCTTGTCTGATATTTCAACTAAAACGTGACAAAAGAAATTTAAGTTTAAATAAGTTATATTTCGGAAAAAAGTACATATTTTTAATTAAAATTCACATTAACAATGAAAAACTTAGAAAATATTCAAATTATAGATTGCCTGGTACTTTATAAGCAATTTTCTATCACTAAATAATGCACTGTTTTCGTGAGAATTCACTATTAGGGGAATCATTATCACAAAAGGAGAAGGTCACAATGCTTTTAAAAACGTTTTGATTGACATTTACAGTTTAGGGTCACGTCGAAAATAATCGATAAAAAGTCATTAATCACGTGAATTTGATGGAGAAATTTGTATACTCGAGAAGTCGAGTGTACACTTATTCTGAAGTCTCCTGAAGTTACCTCAAATTTTCTGAAATCTTTTGAAGTCACTTCAAGTCTCTGAAATATATCCTTTTTAGTGATGTAACTTTCGTGACTTCAAGAGACTTCAAGTGACTCCAAAGATACTTCAGTGACTTCAGGAGACTGCTGAACAAGTGCCTGAAGCATTATGAAGTTATCAACCCCTCAAAAAAGGTCAAAATTCGTCAAAGGACAAAATTAAAAAAAAATCAGTATTTTAAATATTTAAATATTTTAATTCAAATGTTTCGAAGGTACATTTTTTTAATCAAAGATTTCAAAATCTGATGGAAATCCTCAAAGTTTATTCTCTGAAATACGTCTGTAAACAATATTTGAGATCGCCGTAATTGAATTACAAATATATGCATATAGTTTATGATTTAATTTGAATAAAGAAGTGTTTTTTTACGGAAACTTGAATATGTAAAAGAAAAAAGTCTTCACAGATTTTCGCAGTCTTTGAGGATTTTTAAATAAAACCTGATGGGTGTCACGGCCGATGGACGTCGAGAAAAGCGAGCGGTTGAATAAATTTTCATAATTTGTCCGAAACAATGCCCTTTTATTTGCATAACTCAGTTATCCCCGACGCTAGGAAGCGGGCAATCACGTAACGAGAGGATTTCCCTCATCCTTCTGCCTGTCCAATCTCAAGTTTTCCTTCATACGTTCTTGAATGTTTTAATGCAAACCTGTAATTAATTATTTCATCTTCCGTGAAAATATTTTCAGGAGAATTAAAATATGAAATTTATCTAAGTGATTCTTTCATTGACAATTTTTAATTATCATGTCATTTATGTGTGGATTTTTAATTACATATTTCTTTACTTATACGAGGGTCAGTCGAAAATTTTTGTTAGTAGGAATGTTTTAAGTACGTCAGCTGAATTACGCATATTTATTTAAAAAACTTGATGTTTCTATAAACGACAGAAAAAATCACTACGAAAAAATATTAATTTGTTTGTTTCAGGCATTATTTAACACTTATCAAGTATACGCGAAAAGAAATAAATCCATTTATTTCTTTTAACACACTTGATAAATTTTAAATGATTCCTGAAACAAACAAATTAATATTTTTTCGATCTGATTTTTGGTATCGTCTAAACATCAAATTTTTGAAAAACATGCGTAATTTTCTTGTAATTCACCTGGCATATCTAAAATATTCCTATTGACAAAACTTTCGGAGTGACCTACGTACACGGAAAAAATAACTGTTTCAAAAAATGGAAAAAGTTTGCGGAATTTTAACAAAGAATATGTCACTTTGGGAC
>JAUESH010000047.1:3425275-3441255 GCA_032275165.1 Synergus magnus
TGAGTTTCAAAAGAATTGAAGTGATATTATGCGAAATTTTTTAAAAATTTCAATAGCATTATTATTGAAAATTTACTTGCATTTTTAATACTTTTCTGTCAGGGAAATTCGTCTGAAAGTCAGGGAAAATTCAGGGAAATGTCAGGGAAATTGAAAAATTGAATCTTGTGGCCACCCTGTTAGGTTAACCCGTTGTGGTCACAACCCTGAAAAATAACGGGACGGTCATAGGGGTCCATTAGACCCCGTCGTAGATAAAACTGTTGCCATTTCCCCTCTTTTTGACGTATCGACTTAATCCTTGCGCGAGACTTTAGTTTAAGGTCTCTTCTCTGTAATCCAATAGTTTTTTTTTTGTTTATTTAAAATTCTCCATGTTGAAAAAACGCGAGGAAAAAAATATTTTAAATTTGACTTGTTTCATTAAAAAATTCATAAAAAATTTAATTTTTGAGATAAAGCAAAAAAACTTACGGGGTTGTACTCTCAAAATAGTATACTTTTAGGAAAAAATTATTTTCATAGCGAGCTTTGAAAAAAAAGTATATTTATTTTGAAGATTGAAGTAAAAAATTTAGACGAAACTTGTAAAATGAATGAGATAAAATTGATGGGACTTTGCCGTAAAGTTTGCGTGGGGTCCTTTGGACCCCGATGACCACAACAGATTAAAAACTTCTGAAATTATAGTTATTTTTTACTTAATAAGCAAAAAATAGACAAGTGCACTAGATTTTTCAGTTTTAACTAAACGAAGAAAGAGCATGTGATCCGTTTGATGGATCTAAAGTTTACGAGTGCACTAATAATTTTATTTATGGTGATTTTTTGCCCTGAAGTTTTTACGGTCGAACCGTTTTATGCTTCTTGCAAACTCGAATGCAAATACTTCGAGTAACCGTAAAAATAAAGTTCAAAGAAATTACAATGCTTTTCCTTTTGCTTTTGCAGAAAATATAATAAAGACACTAATAGAACCGGATTTTATTATCTAATGCAAGTTTCAAACTTTTAAATTTAAAGAAAGCAGACTCAAGTATCTAGAGTTTAATAAATCTAGAATAGAGAATGAGAATTTCTAAATACTGAAGGAAATAATTAGCGTTAATAAATGAGTATTACAGAATTTGGCATTGTACAGAATCTTTTTGTAGTTTTGAAATATTTGCTTCTTCGGAAAGAGAAAAATAATGTACTTTTGTAGAATTTAATCTGATAAAAGATATAGTGCCGTGAGAGCAAGACAAAAAGACCTGCTACTACTGAACGAGCCTTAATTCGCCTTATCGGAACCGACAATCACTACTTACAAGTAGAAACAGTCAATTGCCAAGAAAATCAATGATTTTGCCATTTCATTTTGCCATGCTCATAGTAAATACCTCTTTTCAAACAATCAGTGTCTTAAATTTTACAATTGCGAGAAATTAATGAATGTCTTTTTTTTTATAAAGCTATGCAAAGCAAACCTGAAAATTTCCAAATCTTTCTACAGAATTAAGAGGTATTCAAAAGATAGAATTAATTTCTAATGATATATTTTTAGGGATTATAAAAAAGTTCGAGTGATTTTTGGGATTTCAAGAAGTTTGATTAAAGTTCACAAAATTTTAAGAATTGTAAGGAATTTGATAATTTTCCAAAGATATTAAAAGAGTTTCTCGGTTTCAAAAGGATTTAAAAAAATATTTTAAGACATTTTAGGGGACTTCAGAGTTAAAAAAAATTTCCAATTATATCAAGGTATTTCGTTACTACTTACAATTTTAAAAAAAACTGAAATTTCATTTTAATCTTCCTTTTCAGTTGCCAAATTTCCTAAAATCTTTTCAAATATTTGAAATCCCATGAAACCTCTTAAATTATTTTGTAATACCCATAATTTCTATTTAAACCCTCGAAATCGTTAAATATTTCTTACAATCCGTTGACATACCTCAAAATAATTCAAAATCTTTTTAAACTCACAGAATTTCCATTAAATCCTTTGTTTGTAATATCTTGAAATTCCTAAAAATTATTTTCAATCTGTAGAAACGCCTTGAAATCTTGTAAAATGCCTAAAATTTCTTTTCAATTCTCCGAAATCTTTCGAAATCTTCTAAAATATATCAAATTATCTATAATATCTAAGTAATATAGTGAAACTAACATAGATACTAAAAGAAAAAAAAAATATTGAGTTGAAGTTTCAGAAGTATAATCTGGCGATTTTTGTTTACATTTATAGGAATAAAAATACCAAAAAAAAAAGTTTCCAAAGTTGACTAAACGCAAAATTTTCATTTATTTAATTGCAGATATTTATCCGGCGTTGCCTGGGATTTTAAGAGATTTCATAAAATTTAAAGGAACTTCTATGAGACTTTACAGGATTACAAAAGATTTTATGTGATTTTAAAGAATTTCATGGGATAAAAAGACCTTCAAAAATGTAAAAGAATTTTAGAGGATACTAAGAGAGTTTGATTGGTTCCTTAAATTCTCTTGAAATTCCTTAAAATTCCTTGAAGTTTCTTAAAATATCTTTAAATTCCCTAAAATCACTTAAAGTCTCTATGAAATCCCTTAAAGTCATTTGAAATATCTTAAAATCCCGGGTAAATTTCTGTGAGTAAATAAATAAAAATAAAATGTTTTAGGAACTTTTTTGATATTCTTAATCCAATAAATGTCAAAAAAATAAATAAATAAATAAAAAAAGCTTATTAGATTAGACGTCGGAAACATCAACTCAATAAAAAGACTGTCGCTCTGGCACAAAAAAAAAACTAAACAAAAAAAAATACGTTAAGCGAGCAAAAACATAGAATCTTCAGAAAGATATTTTAGTTTTTTCCTAAAAGCATATTTTAAATATCGAAATTCTGTTTGTTTCTCAGGTTCTATTATGTTCCACGTCAGGAGGAGGCCGGCTGACTATGTTCCTCGCAAGAGAAAGAAGAAACCATCCGGAAAATGGAACGAATTTGACCACCGATATGAGGATGAGAGGCTGCCTTTCTTTTTGGAATTAAATCCAGATGGAACAGACATTGCAAGTGGTGCGGGTGTCCGGCATCGGCTGAAGCCGAATCAAGTAACCGATGTTGGGTCCAATGTTCCCATCGATCCGAATGCACCAACCCAGTCCATCATCCTCACCGGACCCACGGTGATGCCTAAGCACTGCATTATCGCCTACAATGATAACACAGTTACCTTAACTCCCTCCTCCAGGGATGCACATACTTATGTCAACAATCAGATGATACACCACACCACAATTCTTCAGGTAAACTCAATTTTCGTATAATAACTAATTTTAAGTCGAATCCTGAAGGGGCTATACCCAGAGCTGCCACACAGTCACTTAAGTCACTTTTAGTCACTTTTTTCTTGCAAGTCACTTTTTAGTCACTTTTTAAAGAAAAAGTCAATTAAGGAAAAAGAAAAATTGAGGAAAACTTCTTGAGAGGGCTCTAAATTAAAAATGACCCAATGAAGCTCCATCTGGCACATTCGTTTATTAAATTCAACTTCACTAACATATTACGAAAAGTTTCCAAGTGCCAGAGCCAGTAAATGCACTTCTCCCTGGGAAATTGTTTGGTCCTACTTTTCACTTCAACCTACACGAGATTCGATATTGCCTATTCGAGTGAAACTTCCCTCGTTACTCCCATTTCTTAGACAAAATTAGAAACAACTCTCAACTTCCAGAAGCTAGAAATAGATAGAACGGTCATCATCAACAGCTTCCATTAAGAAATTAATTCCTCTGTTTGCAGAATGGTGCTATCGTTAAATTCGGAAGGATGCACACGTTCAGGTTTATCGATCCCACCCCTGAAGATCGGATGAGGCAGAGGCACGACTCTAACAGACAATTGGATTACGCTTACGACAGGTAACAAAACTCAGGATATTCGAATGCTCTTCTCTTTATTTGTAATCTTTCTCGATGTTATTTGTAGATTTCTTTTGATTAATTAGAAAATGCCTCCTTGATGCCTCTGTAAATAAAAGTTCAATTTTCTTACTTGTCTTTTAAGGGCACATGTTACTCACCATAAGAGCGAATTTAGTTTCGCCATCTTTACGTTTGCAATAATAAATGTTTTTCACTAAAACATTTACATTCACCATTTACCTCCGTCTGTACGAAACGGAGGTAAATGGCCTATTTTTAACAAAAAATATTTATTATTGCGAGTATCAAGTTGGGGAGACTAAATTTACTTTTATTGTAATTACCACATGTCCCTAATTTTGATAGTTTTAGAATTTTTAAGCTTCCAAATAATAAATAAATAATAAACTCATTCGAAATAAAAATAATACATCAAAGAGACATTTGCCATGCAAGCAAAATGTATTAACCCTCCTCCTTTAATGTCAAACACATTTCACGAATCTTATATTGATATTTTGATTATTTAATATTTTAATTTAATATTTTACTAGTTTAATTTCGTACCCCATCAATAATTTTTCATTTTTTTATTTGATTATTATTTTCGCATTGTTTTTTGCACCTTGCTTTTGGCCAGTAGAAGATCACCAGACGCAACGAGTCAGGAAGTGAGTTCTGAAAAGTATAGACCCGATTCTGGGACACCAAACGGTGGTCCTGGATCGAATCCACCAAGCCCTACAAAGTCGGCTGCCACGAGCCCTAGGAGTCCCACACACAATGCTCACTCGCTGGAAACCACGCACAATTACGAAACTACTTTCGATCTCGACGGGAACGTGGAAACGGCTAGTCTTACTAGCAGTAGAGACGGAAACAGGTAAGCGAAACTTAAATTTAATTTGATAGCTCGCTATTCTTCTTGAATCTTTGCTGAAGAGCTTGGAGAATAGTATTTGTAGTTCAACTCCCTCGGACGAATTGATGGATGAAGGGAGAAAAGGTAAGGAAATAGTTGAGTGTAAAGTTTAAAAATATTTTACTACGTTTCAGTTTTCAAGTGTTCTCGATATTTCCAGGAAGGATAAAGAGCGTTGATTAAGTTCAAACCAAAAGTTGAAACGATGAAATCCATTCCAGTATTTTAAAATCTTTTGTAATTCCTTCTAATATTTTTTAATTCATTGAAATATTTTTAAATTTCTTAAAATCTCGTGAAATTTTTAATATTTCCAACTTCGGATTTTGATAATCGTGTCCGAAATTAGTCAGTTTCGTATTTAACCAGCAAATAACTAGTTCGCTGGTTGCAGTGTTACTAATGCATTTTACTCCTTTGTTGAATTTGAATACCGCATTCAAACCTCACCACACGAATAACGTTCGAGTGTTAAACTTTTAATTACCTTCAGGACTACAATCAGCTGCTTACGAGTTTACAGTGCTTTTCATTAGTTAGTATTCTCTCTGTACTCAAATTTAATTTAATGTAAATAGCAACAAAGAGGAATGTTAGTTTGCCCTTTGTCCTTTGCTGCAGAAGGACTCGGTTAATGAAGGAAGATAAGATTTCCAACTATGTTCGTATTATTTCTTGGAAGAAATCTCAAGTTAGTTCCTTTTAATTATCGGAAAATCTTGAAGACTGAATCGAAGAGTCCTTGTCTCGATAATCTGCAATTCATTATCGACCCTTTGAAAGTTTACAGATCTTTATGAGTTCTTAACGAAGAAAAAAAATTAGACGGTTGCTTAAAATAAAACGAACAGACTGATAAAACAGAGTCTGTAGAGGTTTGATTCAATTAAAATTCTTATTATTTATTTACAGACTCTCTCAGCACGATCGCCAGCCGAGAGGTAATGATCCAATTTTACCAGCGGTTCTGGAATTCCTCGAGCAATCGGAAGATACATTTCTTCATGCCGTTATCACAGATGTGGAACCTAACTCTCCGCAGTTCAAACTTGCACCTACATACACCCTTTACCTCGCTGCCAGATATAGAGCAAGCACGCATTACAGGCCTGAACTTCAGCCTACTGAAAGGGCACACAGGCTCACTGCGATGCTCGAAAAAGTCGCCACGATGATTCAACAGGTCATACAGGTAAACATCAGTTTTTAGATTTGAAAATTTTTTACTTCTTTTGTATTTCCTATCTTAAAAAAGTGGTGCAACGAAATGTCTCGAAAATCTCGCATACATTGTTGTTGCAAACCTGATTGGCTTTTCAATGACTTGAAGTTATAAGAAATAAAAAAAAAATAATCGTATTGGTTTGCTCTTAATATTTGACGAAAACCTTCGGAATTCATTAAAATACGTTAAAATTTCTTAAAATTCTTAGATACCTCTTGAAATCCTTTAACATTCCACAAAAATCTTCAAAATCCCTTAAAATTCTTAAAAACCTTTTGAAATCTCTTTAAAATCCGCGAAATTCCACGAAAAGATTCTACGATAACATTTAAATTCCCTTTATATCCTTTAAAATCCATTAAAATTATTGCTAGTGCTTGAAATTTTTTTAATCCGTTAAATTTAAATTTTAAAATCTGCAATTCTTGGAGATTCGATTAGATTCCATAAATTTAGAGAAATTATTTTAAATCCCTTAAAATCTTTAAAAAAACTTTTAATCTTCTGACTTTTCTTGAAATCTTTTAAATCCTTTGAAACCACTATAAATCGCTTGAAATTTTTGAAAATCTTACAAAATTGTTTGTAATTCTTTAAAATTTCTAAAATCTTTTGGAGTCTCTTTAATTTCCTCGGAATCTTTGAAAATTCACTAGTCTTTAATATTATCGAAAAACTTTTGAAATCCCTTGAAATATAAAACGTTACATAATAAACGAATGACCCCTAAGAGTCTTCTTGGAATTTTAAAGAATTTCAAGTTAAGATCCTGAATACTTTTCAAATGTAGAATCCTTAAAGATTGTACAATTTTGTTTCAAATTGAAAGCCTTACAAATGAAACAATTTTGAGCAATTTATTTTAATCAACTCCCCAATTTTCATTTCAGGAACGATATATGAACGCTTTGTCCCTGGCCCTCTGGCTCGCGAACGGTTCAGAGCTTCTCCACATGTTGAAAAGCGACCGCCACATCACATCCTTTTCCATCAGAGCGCAAGAAATTCTAGGAGAAGCAGTCCATTTCGCTTTCGCTTCTTTGGTTCGCTGCGTGTCCCTAGAACTGGCCCCAGCCATGGTTCAGTTCATGGCAGATGCAGACGAGCCTGCAAAGGAAGCAGGAGTTCTACAAACTTTCCATAACACGATGGATCTCCTCAGGCGCTGTAGAGTCAACGCTGCCCTCACAATTCAACTCTTCAGCCACCTCTTCCACACGATAAATGCGACGGCTTTTAACGCTCTCGTTTCGAATGGAAACCTCTGTGTTAGGTGGTTTGGCCGAAGATTGAAAGCGAGACTAAATGCTCTAGAAACCTGGGCAGAGAGACAGGGTCTCGAATTGGCCAGTCAGTGTCATCTTGCTACTATCATGCAAGCCACTCATCTTCTTCAAGCTCCTAAATATAATGCAGAGGAACTCGCGACTTTAAGCTCCACTTGCTTCAAGCTTAATTCACTTCAGGTCAGGGCGTTGCTCCAAAGATATCAACCTGCTCCTGATGAACCGAGGTTGCCTGCTGAGCTCATTGAAAACGTTGTAAGGGTTAGTATATATTTTATATATAGTCAGATTGTATCTACTCATCAAGCTTAGAAATGTCTTATTACAAAATTGTGAAAAGATTAATAAAATAAATTGAATTAATTGAATAAAGAATTGCATTAGTAAATTAAATTGAAAAATTAATCTGAAATCAGATGAACTTCATTGAAATAATATCTCCTCAGTTACTCAAGGTCTCTAAAGAATCCCTATTTTCAAACCAACAGGTGGCCGAGAGTGTGGCAGACACTTTGGCGCGCGCAGATGGTCGAGAAATACGTTTGGAAGAAGAGACAACTTTAGCTCTGGCTCTACTGTTACCCGAAGATGGTTACAGCTGCGAAATAATCAGAGGCGTGCCTCCTGGTTTGGCAGAATTCCTAGCACCACTTCAACGAGATGGCCTTTGTCGAATGGCGCCACAGGTAACCAGCAGTGGCTTTTGGACCATCTACATGATCGATCATCATAACAACGTAAGTATTTAGATTTAAAATTGAAAACTTTTTATTCCGACTTTGTTAAAATAAGAACAACGTAGATATTAGATCCACGAAAATAAAATTGAATAAAATATTTTTTTCAGTTCCGGAGTCCAAGTGCAATGAGCAATAGATCGGGAGGCGGCTACCCTCACATGAGCCAGAATCAAGGACAACCTGAGGTCCAGGTCATCAAGCTTCATAAATCAACGAACGGCATGGGACTTAGCATAGTTGCTGCAAAGGTAGGAATTTTTTTTAATGAAAAAATGTATTTATTCCTTTTTTTGTTGTTTGATTAGAATTGTTTGGTAAATATTGAGACTTGTTAATTTGATGTAGTAGTTGGTATGGGATATTTGAATAATAGAAGGATATATATAATGATAATTCCGTTGGCGATTTAGCGAATGATTCTTCCTGAAATGATTAATTGTAATTGCACATTTCACCTATCGAACAAAGGTAACGCGTTTCGCATCCATAAGGATCGAGAATAGATTAACAGAGGGAAGAAACTAGTTTCGTATTTTCTTTCGCCTGAGGCACATGCTGAATTTTATTCTTTGTGAGGGGAGTTGTTAAACTGGTTTACTATCTCCACACGGTAACGAGACTTGAGTATTCTTATAGTACAAAGGTAGTTACAACTTTTTAGATTGAAAGGCTTTATCGCGATTCTTTTAATTTCCCTTAGGTGTTGCAATTTTATTAGGTCAATGCTCAAAACTAAATATTTGGTTGAAAATGTTGAATTCCATTTTAATCAGAGAGGAATTTATAATGAAAGAATGATATGAAAATGAGATAATTTAAACTGGAGGGGTAATAAAAATCGTATTTTCTTTTTTTTTTTTTCATAGGGAGCTGGACAAGACAGATTGGGAATTTATATCAAGAGCGTCGTTGCTGGAGGTGCAGCCGACACTGTAAGTACCAAAATTAATTTCGCTGATGAATTTTCTTATGGAGAATTTTTAATAATCAAGTTATTTTATTTTGTTTAATCAGGACGGCAGATTGACTGCAGGAGACCAATTACTAAAAGTCGATGGACAAAGCTTAGTTGGAATCACACAAGAAAAGTGAATATATTAAATAAATAGAATTTATAAATTGCAATTTGACTATTAACCCTTTGCACTCGAGCCTTTTTCGTTTGAACGAAAAAGGGCGCCGTATCGGCGCCGCTCGAGTGCAAAGGGTTAATTTAAAAAAACAATTATTTCGTATCTTCCACTACTTTTGCTTTAAAACGAATTATTATTTTTCAGAGCTGCTGAATATCTCGTGCGCACGGGACCTATAGTAACGCTGGAAGTTGCTAAACAGGGTGCCATATATCACGGATTGGCTACTTTGCTATCTCAGCCCTCTCCTGTCATGACCAGAGGTAAGTAAAAATCCCTCTCCACGTAATAAATTTCCAGGCAACATTTTCCAAGGTTCTCGATTCTCAATTCTACTTCTTGGGGTGGAGCAAAGGGCAATTGAAAAAACAGCTTTCGCTTCATAGCTTCTTAACATCAGTGCTTATATTCTAATCTGCTAGCCCTTTCGTAAAATCAATTTCAAACTCAATTCAGTTGAGCCTTGTTTTTCAATTTTTATAAATTGAATCTAATTTAAGCTAATTTAATCTAAAAAAGATCAAGACTCTTACTAATTTTCCATAAATAATAATTCAAATGTCTTGCTTTAGTATAACTTATTAATTAAAATCTTATTAAGAAAAATCCCGACCCTAGACGAAAAAAAGTTTTGTGAATGTGAATGCGAATTATTTATTAATATTAATCTCTATTAATTTCTAAATGCACCCTTGCTAATCAGTGACTAATAACCCCCGCTTGACTAATGCTTAACTAACTATTGTTTCAAGCAGAGCATAATAAGGCACGGCCAAAATCGGAACACTTAGAGCCTTCCAGACTGGCGGATAAAGCTTCTCAACCTTCGACATCTCACTCGATGGGCAATTTATTGTCTGTTCCGAAACAGATTGGATACCAAGAGCGCTTGGTCGATTGGGACGTTGATCGTATGCAACCAGGTGCGACCCATCTTCAAGTATCTCAGTCGCAGTACCCAAATCTCTATCGAAATCCCTCCTACCACAATTCTTCCTACCACAATCCAAACATAGCTTTTCCACGAACCATGTCTAATCTAGTCGTCCATCAAAGCTCGAATAGCTCTGGTCTCGCGATTTACCCTATAAACGAAACACCGCTAGACGAAGATTACCGCCGACCAAGTAACTACTGGACCAAAAGGCAAATCCCTGTTATACAAGAGCCGAACCAAATGTTTTTAACTATTCCGAGCCATTGCGAGCCATATCCTCCTTATCCTACAAGAAACAGGGCTCAAAGGAGTTCTGTTAATCCACAATATGGTTACTATACTGATGATAAGACTGAATTAATTTTCCCTACAAGAAACTGTTCCGAAGATAGTTTCGACTCTTTAGATGATGATGAGAAGGAAGAAATAGAAGTTTTTAACGAGGCTATTCCTTTTATTGATGACGATAAATCCGAAAGAAGTCAAGGCACTCAAACCAGAGAAATCAATCCTGCAGATTTAAATTCCAGAGATTTAAATTCCAGAGATGTAAATTCCAAAGATGTAAATTCTAAGGATCCTAAGTCGTGCACGAATTGTACAAAAGATATTAAAGAGAAGACAGAGTCTCTTACTCTGAAATATATCGACATATCACAGAAGGATCTAACAAATTCAGAAAGCGAAACTCAAACTGAAATTCCTACTGGAAACGAGGAAACCTTAGTGATATCAACACCAAAAATGCATACAATTATGCCTGAGCTTAATCTCGACCTTAGTGGGTTAAATAGTGACCTTTCCAGTGAGGATTCAAATGCAGAAAAGTGTTGGAAGTCACCTGAGGAGGTTCGTCTCGGTTGTGGAAGAGTTGCAGCATTAGCGAAACATTTTTCTAAACTTGGAGAAGCTGGTCTAATCAAATTTAAATCCATGAAACTCAATGGTTCCAGGCAATTTATGTCTGAACCTGACATAACATCGCCGAGGAGTACGGAGGAAACAAAAGAGAAGAAAAAAATCAGAAAGGAGTTCAAATCCGAAAGCGATTTGTCTACATTGGACAAAAGTGTTGCCACCACTCCGGAAAAAGAGTGGAGCATGATTTTACTAGATATTCAAGCTAGTAACGAGGGGAATTTTTCTGAACAATCAAATTCAAAACAAACTGAAGAAACTCTAACAAAAGAATATGAAGACAATTTGAATTTTAAATCAAAACTTTCTTTGAAAGAACAGCAGGAGATAATCGAACAGTTGAAAGAGTTTTCGAACCTCGATAATGCAGATGCTCCTCTTTTTATTCCAGAAGATAAAATTTGCGATAGGAGAAATTCCAACTCTGATAAAGAAACAATGACTGATTCCAATGATAGTTCCTCAAACAGTAGAAATAATATGGAAATTCCAAAGTACACAGTCGTGGGAACAATGAAACTTGAAAATTTTCGGAAAAACTCTTTGCCTTCGATTCTCAGCACTTTGAATATTTCTCCCGGTTTTAAGATGACGAACAAGATTAATAAGTTGGAAAAGTACTGGTCATTGAAAGATTTGATGGCGGAGGATCTAGAATCGAATAATAGTGTTCACGATTCTCCAAAATATTTTATTTTTCCGAGCTGCTCACGAGTAGTTTCGGCTCCCGAAATCTCAAAAGAGGATCTCAATGTTTTTCAGTTTGAAACTGTAAATTCTGTAAATCCCGAGACTGGCAATTTGACTATCCATAGTACGATTTCCATCAGTGAAGAGGAATTAAAAAACGAGCATTCCGACTCGGAATCTGAATCAGGAAAGGATCGGAAAGTTAGTTTCAGTATTGAAAGTACACAGAGAAAATTTCCCGCTTCGTTTGTCCGAACGAGAAAATTATCAAAGAGTCATGAAGAAATTTGCAAGAGGAAAATTGGAGCGGGTTTAACGAAAAGGACGATGGTTAAATCTTTGGAAAAATTACCAGGTTCTAGTTTGCCAGTAAAATCGAGGAGTTTGTTGGTTCCGAGACCTGAGAGAAATTCTTTTATTGGAACTCATGCGGCGATTAAATCTGTGCTGCAAAATTCTTATAAAAGCGATTATGATTCTCTGGACAATGAGGGGAAAAAGAATGTGGTTATTAGAAAAAAGGCGAAAAGTGATTTAGATGTTTCGGAAAGAAAACCAACGCCGAGGTTTGAAAAGGGAGACTGGATCTTTCGAGAATTTCCGCCGCTGGAAAATCTCTCTGAAACGCGTAAGCCGGCGGATTATTAGAAGTCTTGTTGTCTTCGCACTCTGCCTGGTTCAGTTGAAAATATTTTATTTTATTCATGAAGACGGCATTCGTTTATTTTTGGTTCGAAGAGAATTGGTTCTTAGGATTGCTTTTCCTTGTTTCCTTTTTTTCATTTGTGCAAAGTGTTGCTTTCTCTTAAAATTTATTCGCACTTGATGAATGAATCATCATTGTGCATTGTGCATTGAATTTCTTGACGAAAGTGAAAGTCTTGGATAACGTAGGCTTTTGAAAATTATCGAATTTATTACAAATGATAATAATGTTTAGATGATCTTCATATTCTCGATACCATTTTCTTCTCTTTCGTCTTGGAATTCGTCATTTTTTATAACAAAAATTTTCTTAACTCACTCGTTCATTATCATCCCAAAAATTTGAAATATAATTTCTCAATTTTTAAGACACTTTGCTTCGCACATCTTCCATCATCGAATATCTCATTTTCCCAATTTTACTGTAAATATTAATTCCTTGATTAACTTTTCTTCTGTACAAAAATATTAACATACTCAACTCCTTGCATGTCTTCTGTATTGAAAAAATGTACAGAAAACCAGTTCATTTTCCTTTTTCCATTTTTCCAAATTAATGATTAAGTATCAATTTAAATTCTTTTATAAATTATTTTTTATTATAGTCATGGTTTTTATTGATATAATTATACTTTCTGGTAGTTTTTAATTTATAAAATTTAAATTGAAAACGATTCTACATTAAATTTTGATTTTTTTTTTAAATTTGATTACAACCATGAAATCAGTTCATAGCATGTTTGCACGTTACGTGTAATGACTGTTAGCTTTCGGCATGTTGAGGCATTAACCCAATGCATTTTTTGTGCATCATGTGCATCCACAGGACCCAGACGCATGAGTGAACGTGATTTACCATCACGTCTAGGACACGATCCGCATCCCCAACAAATTCATAGCAGCAAGTCTGTCCCAGCCCTGCATAGTAAGTAGACAATTTTCGAAAAAAAAATCCGTTTCGAAAAAAAAGCTTTTTTAGCAAATGCTTTCAGCAATTAGTATTTTCACCGCCGACTTACGTCTTAAGTTAAATGTTTTTTCTTGTCAAAGATTGTCTCGTCATAGCTTTTTGTGTTGTCCTGCCAATAACCCAGGGATAAATTTTTATTTTAGTTTTGTCACTTTATATTGCACAATCTATAATTATTACACAATTTTCCTTTCCTTAGGTATTGACTTTAGAGCACTGGTTCTGTTTATTTATTATTTTAGGAGAAATATTTACTCGTGTTTTTATGTATATTTTGTAATTATGATTATTTAATTATTTGAAGTTTAATTTATTTAATTATTATTTAATTTATTTGCCATTTAAAATCATTTAAGATTTTAAATTCTTTTTTTTAACGCTGTAGAGAAGTTCGAAGCCTGTAAGATTGATAAATAAAGGCTAATTTTAATTTAATTGTTTAGATGTAGGAACAGAGGGAAAGCAACAACACGAAGTCTTCAGTCCTGGATATAGCAGAGCGTCTTCCAGTAATAGCGTTACTCCACCTGTTCAACCTCCACCAATGCCGGCAATGAATGGCGCTACTTCCTTACGGTCACGGTAATTATATTTGCAATTTTTTGCCTTTATTCTTAGGAACTCTCTAAGTGTTCTCAAATTGAAAAGACAAGGAGAAACTACCAAAAAGCTAAATTTAAAGATTTATTTGAAAGGTGATTCTTTTGAATAAGATTCATATATTCAAAAATACGTTTCCAAACTTGGATTATGACATTTGTGCCTAAATTTTTCTTTGATGGATTCAAAATTTTTTTTACTTTTTAGTAGTGCCTTTCACAAAAGTAAGATCTACATATTCTTTAAAAAATGTATCGCTATTTTTAAAAAAATAAACCAGGTCGAGTCACAATCTCCACGATCCAATGAGAGTCGGAGCTTTACCACCCTCAGGCCTAGTAGCCAGACAACAATCCTCTCCCAATTTAAATCCAAATCAAATGCACCCTCAAAACAACCTCCAAGGAAATGAGGCTGAAAGATTTTACCAAAATTTGAGCGTTTACCGAAATCAAGACCCCACAATGAAACAACAACCGAGTCCTCCTCAACCTTTGGACGACAGGTAATTTTCACCATCTTTTTTTCAATTCAGTGTATTCAAAAGAAAAAAAAATCCACATTTATAAAAAGGAACTTCATCTTCTAACCTTCTCATATTATTTACATAATTCCCAATAGAGGTGCTTTGACGGTTTCCCTTTTGCTATATTTGCCCAAAAATTGCCAGAATTCCTAGTGGTAGTTACTCTTTTCTAAATATATTATCAAATCAATCTACATTATTAAACTCTCTTTTAAAATACGGTTCTAATTAAACTTGCAGAAGTTCCTTGCACGCCCAGAAGAATCTGAGAGGTTCTCAAAGTTCCCTAAATCGACCAGGAGTCGACTTGAATCAAGGAAGGGACAGACCAATATCCGCCTACATTCCACAAGGCCAACAACAAGCCTACGCTGCAAATCAAATGCAGCATCAGGGACCACCACCAAGATCTCAATCCTCCAGAGATATAATAAGACAAGAAGCGAAACTTCAAGAAATGCAAGAAGAAGTACGAAGACGTGAATTGCGAGGAGGACCTCCAATCACGAATCAGTATCGGCCGAATGCTTACAATGTGCGACCTTTGACAGCAGCACAAGCTGCTAATTCTATTCGCCAGTCTCGACCCGCTGGATCAACTCCGAATTTGGGACCAACTTCCCCGACCTACGGCATTCGACAATTGCCACCAGGTTACGGATACACCGATTCTCAGTACAATCAGAACCAGTTTGGCAAGCAACCAGTTCCTAACCAGTATGGTATGATTCCCAAAGGGAAGAATGAAATAGCGAGAGGACAAGTTGATGCTAGAGATTTTTCACAAGATCCAGCAAGACAGGATCCCAACAGGCATTTTATGGAACAGAGGCAGTTTGGACATCCACAAAATGGAGGATCATACTCGAACGGACCGACAGAGTTGAGGAATGATCAGTTTTCTAGTGAGGGAATGAGAACGCAGAATGGAGGCGAGGGACCAATTTTGGGAACTGAAAATCCACCCTCGAGGCCAATGCTTCCTGAAGATAGCTATAGGGAAAGTCCACCACCCCCTCCACCTAATACTTCGACTCATCCGTTATATAGCAAACAACCTGATGCGAGGTTTGTTAAATATTCATATCTTGTATTTGTTTTTATGACTAATCAGAAGTTAATTGAAGAATAACACTGTTCTGCCAGTTTAAACAGTAAATTAAATAATTTTTTTGAATAGGTACACTGCAAGCATGCAAGATCCTCCCAGAGGTGGTTATTATCCAGCAACTGGAGCGCCACAACAACCTCGGCAGTATAATTACAGTGCAACGAATCCTTGGCAAAGAGAGGAAAGGGAAAAGGTTTGTAACTTGTGGTTATTATACTTTTAAACCAAAACTTCATCTTTAATTTCTTTTACACTCATGCACCGATTATTTGCACCGCGGTTATATGCATAGTTTACGGTTTTTCCCCTCCCGTAGCGTCCCTCG
>JAUESH010000047.1:3492865-3503319 GCA_032275165.1 Synergus magnus
AATAATAATAATAATAATAATAATAATAACAAAACATCATAATACAAATAATGAAAGTAGAAGCTGAATGGTTATATGTAATCATTTGGACTGACAAATACACAAATTAATACAAATAATCATTTGTGTTAATTGAATAGCGTTTTTTGTAATAATTCGGAAAAAGGGAAAATTTCTGAGATTGAAAGCGATGACAGAAGGAAATCTGATTCAAATAAATTCAAAATATGGCATAATGCTCATTATCTGGGTGCACGTGCGTAGCATGCGATTAAATAATGGGGGAAGGTCGATCGCGCTCATTGAAAATTAGCAAACACCCGTTAATTACTTTAGCGATGCCGTCGTTGCTTTTACATAAGAGATACACTTCGTTTTGTATTACCTGAGTTGTATATACATCTATATCTATATCCCTCGCTCTCGCAATCGATCGTACCATTCATTGTCAGAAAATAAACGATCGCCCTCGTCACAGTCACTATTCAAGCTCATTCGATTTTCATTACGTAAAATCGCCCTTAATCATAAACAAATCCTGAGACTGACAAAGGATATCTCTTCAGTTAGTTGTAAAATATTCTCTGTTTATTTAATTACTTCTTTTTTTTTTAACTTGAATGTCGAAAGCTTTCGTATTTCCAAAGCTTTTCCAAGTTACGGTTTGACATAAAAAAAAGAGTCAATCAGAGAAAAGATGTTTTGTTTGAATGATCTCTGGAAATTTCCACCCTTTGCGATATGGTTCACAAATGATTTCTCCCTTGGGAAGGGTCATAAAAAATTCGCTTCGTTGAATTCTTGAGGCTCTGAAACGACAAGTTTCATTCTCGTTTCGTCAAAACTGGTTTTCTCTGAAATGACGGTCTTGACATGAGCAAATAAAATTGAAGCTCTGATTGTCAACTGAAATGAAGTGAGGAGGACGTCAACCGCGAACTTTATGAGTCAAGAATTTTGACTTTGATGCTTTGTTCTGGAATTTATATTGTGCAGTAATTTTAAATTCGAAATTATTGACAATTTGAAGAATTTGGTGGTTGTGATCACCTATCAACTTGACATTCGATAGATGATAAGCTATCTTTTTTCCAACCTTCGCTTCCACGTTTTCATTCAGTGATTATAGCGTGCAAAACTATTTCATTATGGACATTTCATTTTTAATCTACTTCTTTTGAAATCCTTTAAGAAACTTTCCAATATTGAAAGAATTTAAAAGGATTGTAATTTAAAGGGTTTTTTTTGGGGGATTTTTAAAATTTAATAGTTTTGAAAATCTGGAGCTGTAAGTCTCCAATCATTCTAATTTCGAGCGCTTTGAAAATTGTAAAAATATAATTTGGACTGAACCCAAATTCAGATTCTTTAAATTTGGATGATTTTGAAATTCGAATGCTTACAATTTTAAAACTCTTAATTATCTGGGCTTCCAAACAGATTGTTAAATAAGTTTGCGTTCGAATTCTTCAGTTAAATTCGGTTGATATTCGGTTTATGATTCTATTTTTCTTATGGTTTCTAGGATTTCAGTTTATTGAAATTTTCAGGAATTTTTATGAAGTTGGTTTAACAATCAAGGTTCTTTTTTTTCTTCATTTTAAGGCTTTTAACTAAAAGTCTTCTATTTTCATTAGCGCTTCATTTTATTTAAGTAAATAAAAAGTGTTACTTTTATGCTACTGTCTGAACTTATTGAAAAGTTTTGAACAATTAATAATTGAAAATTAATTGAAAATCGTGCATCCTCCCAGTAATGTTGTACTTAGAAAGTGTACTTTTGCTAATTTGTGTGGTTTTTTGTAGTTGACGCGTTTCGCTTGTTTATGTGGCAGATAGTCACTGACGAGGGTTACGACAGGTTAAATATGTAGCGGTATTTACTAAAAATAGAGTGACGGCCAACAGCCGGGTTCCTTGCGCAATTGAGCACGTGGGTCAATTTTCTTCCCTCTGCACAATTTTGACTTCCTTCTTTATTTACTTTTAATTCCTCGAAATTCCGGACCACCCTATTTAAATCTCTGAATGGAAATTTCCAGATGACACCTATACAAACAGCTGAATATACATTTGAAAACTATCCTTGATACAGATTTGCAGATGAAAATGATCTTGGATGCAAATTTGCAGATGCAATTATTTGTTTTTTCTTCTTCCAGCAATCTAAGTTTCATGCTTCACTCAGCTCCAGTAAATTTGTCTTTTCAAACCTTCCAACATCCAACAATCGTCGCTATAATCGAAGACTTCCTCTTCTAGAAGTTGAGTCATTTATCCGACTGTCAACATTTGCTTTATTTGATTCAATCCAATGATTTGTCTTAATCAAAGAAACTGCTCATTTGATTACAAATACACCACTTGGTCCCTTGCCAGAAAGCAATGACATCCGTTCATTGCCAAAAAACAATCCTGATTATGGACTCATTTCTTCATTCTTCATTCTTCACATTCCAAACTTGAAATCCCACAAACGTTGGATCTTTTACATAGAAAACAGGCCTCATAGACCGTTTTCAAGAAAATCCCCCCTTTTCCCCTTTTATTTGGTTGAAAATTCAACTATTTTTCTATGGAAATTAATTTTCTTTGTTGAATATCATCATTTTTTCGCAGAAAATTTCAATATTTAGTTGATAATACATTTTTTGGTTGAGAAAAAATTTTCCGGTATAAATTCACTTTTTTGATTGATAATTTAAATATTTAGTTGAAAATTTATTCTTTTATTCATAACAACCCCAATTTTGGAATATTTAGGGATTATTTTGCATATTTGTAAAACTAATTTACATACAAACCACAGCAGGCTTGTTTTTATTTTTTCTCCTCACATTGCAAAATTTTTGTAAAAAAGAAAGGTATTAAAAAAAGTACCCTATGTACCCCTTTTTTCCCCATAAAGACTGTGAGGACTGAGAAGATTTTTTCTTTTAAAAGCCTTGAAATTAAATAAATTTCAATCATTTGTCAGATTTTGAAAATTGAAGTGTTAAAGATTTAAGAGACTAAAGTAAATGGGAGAATTTGAATTTTGAAACGGTTGAAATAAAAAGTTTTGAAATATAGATGGAAACTTTTATTTCATTTTTTTAAATGGAAATTGATTCAATTTTTGACGCAAATGTTTAATTATGTCTAATTATGAATAATTATAAGAAACATTTATTGACTAAAATAGATCATTTAGAAATATAAATTACAGATTGATTGATTAATTAGTTTATGATATCTTGTTCTGCTCCATAAGCAACGATTTTTGATCAGGCTCATTGAACAAGTAGATTAGGTCCAAGGTAAAGAAACAAACTGTTAACAATTATTCTCGGCATATCAAAAAAAATTTTTTTAACTAAGCCTTGAGATAAATAAATTAATCTCTGCTCGTCATTATTGAAACTCGTAATATTAAACAATATTTAAAAATCGCTTAAAACAGTTAAAATTAATAAAACCTATATAAGTAAAATAAAAAATAAAACTGAAAATGTATTCACTTCTAAATTAAATTTATAACCGAAGCTACATTTGATTCGCAACAAATTAAATTCATGAAGTAAGGATAGCAATCAGTGAAATCGTAAATGTAAATTAAATCTCAAAAGCCTGTTCTCGGATAAATTTTGCCCTCACGACAGATATATTCAAAGTAAACTCGGGAAAAGTGAAAAGGAAGTCGTATAATCTACAGGAAAAGCTATGCAAAAGAGAATAAGAATGAAGTGTTGAGATTTGAAAATGGGAAGTTTGCCAAGTACAACGAAATCAATCGGAGTAGCACGCTAGGGCGAAGAAACAAATCATATTTTGGGATCAATGTGACTGTTTGATATGTTCAAAATATTTAACTTTATTCCTGAAGCAAATTTTAAAAACAATTTCATTTTTTATTGATGTAATTTTTAAAAAGAATTTTAAAAATCGAGTATAGTTTTCACTTTTCAATAAAGGAATTAAATTTGTGACACAATTCTGTATGATTCTGGACGACATATTAAACTAATAAGACAAGCTATATTTAAAATATTCATCCCATTATTCAATCGCGTGATGACTCTGATAATAGGCTTCGGCTTGTTGAATTTGTTTGTTCAATATTTACTCTTCATACATATTTGCATGAACTGCGTCCCTTATCTGCGATTATTAAATAATTGAATCCCTTAATATTTTTTATGAATTTCCAATTAGCTGAGATCCAAACAAATTAATTATTTGATTTATTCAAGTTAAGTGGATTAAATCAGTTCGTTAAAGAATTTTAAAATCTGTAAGGGCCAAAACCACAAGGTCAAAAGTAAGTCCCAAAAATTTGAGACCTAAATATAAGACTAAAAATAAGTCCCAGAACCACAAAACCCATAAAGAAGCCCCAAAATGTAAAGCCCAACTATAAAACAAAAGGGCCCAAAATATAAGACCCAAGGATACAGAAGGGCTAAAATATGAATCTGGTGAACTTAAATATAGTTTTAATTGTTTAAGAGTAAAATTAAGCTAATGGGATTTATTTTAGTGAAATTATTTTTTTATTATAATTATAAAAAAAAAAAATTGAAATATCGAAATAGATCTTGTAAAGAATTTTTGTCTTAGTAACACTTATGCAAAATTTAGTACATACATACTATCATTTGTATGAGAATCATTTCCTCACATGATATAAATTGACTTATTAAGTACCATAGTTATGCAAATGGAATGAATCGTTTCATTGAAGATGGCATTTTTAGTCGAAATAGGAATAATCACAAGTAGTTTTTTAAGGTTTTTTTTTGTGAGATTTACAAATTTATAACGCTTTCTAATTCGATGGTTTTTATTTTTACATTTCTTATTCTTTCAAATCTATTTTTTTCCGATTTTAAAAGCTTTTAAATTTGGATTGCTTCTAAGTTCCATATTAAATTTAAAGGATTTAAAATTTATATGTTATTCAATTTCAATTCTTTAGAAAGGGTCCTTCCTTATTTTAATTTTTTTTTTAATTTTTAAATCTGGGTATTTTCAAATTTTTATGGCTTCTAAATTTTGAACAATTTTTAAGTTTGGAACGTTTTTCTATTTTGATTTTTACCCAAAATGAAGAATTTCAAATTTTTAGAGTTAAAATTTGGATTGATTTCTAATTCTAATTTAGAGACTTCCAAATGTTTAGGTTCAAATTCTTGAGTTTGAATACTTTTACCACAGTTTTGACTCCTTCTGTTCGAAAGCCTTTAAATTTGAATTTGTCTTGTGAATTTTAAATGAATCTGATTTTCAATTGGAATATTTTTAAAATTGGTTTTCATTAAAACCAATTTAAAAAAAAATACTTAAAAGTATGGATAGTTCATTTGAATTTATAATTTTATATATAAAGATAATCAAATATTCTATAAAAATTTGTTGAATTTTTTGAAGCCGACTCAAAACTTTTTCCTTAGGATTCTAAAAACGATTTGAGGTGGCGCGTTGGAATATCAAATTTCATTTAAAACCAAAACTTTAACTTTGCCAATATTTTACTGGCTGATATTGATGCTGATTAGATCACAGGTTTTAACATTCGTTCTCGTTCGAGAATCGGAAGGACTGCAATGAGCGCCAAACATACCATGCGCAAGTAGAAAAGCAAACCACTCTGACGGTTTCATCATCGTCGGCCGTCTCTGCACCTTGAAATCAAATCTTCGTTTAGTTGGTAGCAAGAGCCGAAGTACTCAAGTTCTCAGGAATCCAAAAAATCCTCTGGAGTCTCTTCGCAATTTGAGAATTTAAAAAATTAAAATAAAACGATCCACATTTCAAAGGAATCAAAATTCAATAGCAAATAAATTTTAAGCCTAAAAATTTAGAAGGTACTAAATAAGAGAAAAATCGTGATTTCTAAAAGAGCTTCAATTTGAAAATCAAACTATAATTTTTTAAATTTGGAAGCAGTCGAAAGTTAATAATTTCTGGAAATTAAAAGCCTTTGAGTTTTGTGTGTGTGTCTACTAAATTTGGAAACCGGGAAAGCCAAGAAATAACCGGGAAAAATTTGATAATAAATTTCTTGAAATCTCTTAAATTTCACGAAAAAATTTATATTCCAAAAAATAAGGCTTGTGAAATCCTTTAAAAATCTTTAAAAAATTTTTGGTATTTCTAAGAATCTTTTGATATACCTTAAAACCTTTTGAAAACTTTGACAACCTTAAATATATTTTATTTGTCCTTTTATTAAAAGAAAATTTTAAATTTACAACCGAGAAATAACCGGGAATTTGATAGGCGAAAATAATTAGTAGACACTCTGTAATAAAATTAAAAGTACTTTAAAAATTTAAATCCCCGAATTAAAAAGCGATCCAAATTTTAAACTCTTTAAATGAAAAAATTTACTAGAAAGAAGAGAAATAAAACAGAATAGTGAATCCTTAAATTGGCAAAAATCCAGAATTTTTTGAATGTGCGTAAAATTCTATCCGGATTTGAATTTCTTGACTATTGAAAAGTTTGAATGAGTTAAAAGCTTAATTTTCAAATCAGGATCTTACAAGTCTGAAAATTAGGGAGTTACAGTAAAAATCGGAGAAAAAAAAGAACTTTTTCAAAATAAGTTCTCCCTGATCGAAAAAAATTGAGAGGTAAAGTTAAAGGATTTTAAATTGAGGGTTTGAGATTTTAAAAAGTGGGTCATTTGTGGGAAATGGACCAGTTTTGCATCCTGATTTATATCTTGGAAGGGTGATATGCACCAGGTCAATTGTACACAATTATCGAGTCGTTGCGATGGGTTAAAGACAGTTTAGTTCTCGATTTCAGAGCCAGTTACGTCAATCTCGCAGATTTAAAAAGCTTTTTGCATCAGATTTTTCGACCCTCTCCTGTAATCGATAAATTCATTATTCTCTTTGAATCAAATCTTATTTATGTCAAAAGTCTTTCAGTTCTATATATTAGGAATAATATTTTTGAAATTAACTGATCTTTCGAAAAAAATGTTCGGAATTTTTCCTTTGATATATTTTTTCTAAATAATCTTTTTGGATCAAAATTGATCAGTTATTAATTCGAAAAATTTTTGTTCTAGTGGCGTGGAGCGTGAAGACGAAATTTACAGCGTTCGCCAATTGGAAGCCCGAAGCGCTTCGATAAAGGAAAATCAGCTTTCGGAACAATTCGATTCAGCCCTTCGCCCTCCACTTTTGGAAGCTGTGAATCTGCTGGACGCGCCAATAATTTTGGCACCAATTCCGACTTCAAAAATTCAAAAAGTCAAGCCGCTGGCGGTGACGGCTTCACTTTTCCAATTTGTGGATAAATCGAAAAAGGAAATCGAGAAGGAAAATATCTTCAAGTTGGATGAAAATAAAGAAATTCAAAAAGAAAACCAGGATTCCAATCTAATCCAGAAGGAAACCCAGACTCCAATTCAGGTGAATTTTAATTTATTTTTCGAAATTTCGTTTTTTTTTTTTTTTAATTTAGAGAGGCTTTAGGTGTCCTAATTTTTATTATTTTAAAGTCAAAGGCTTCTAAATAAGAAATTCAAATTGCAACATATTAAAATAAGAAAACTATCCAAACTTAAAAAAAAAATCGAAATTTAATAGTGAATGAATTCAAAATTTTTCAATTTGGTTATTTTCAAATTAGAACTACATATCTTAAAATTCCAATGTTTATTAATTTGGATCACTTAAAAATTAAATTTAAGGGAATATAAAATTTATTCGTTGTTATATTTCATTTCCTTAGATGGATCGTTCTCTAATTTTAATTTTTTCCCAATTTTCCGAGCACGAAATTCAGACCTTTAATTTTGAGAAATTATCAATTTTTAATTGCATCCAAATTTCCGAATTCATGTTCCTTTCAAATTTAAAGACTTAAATTAGGATGCTTTTAAATTCGGAAAATTTTTTAATTTCTTTTTTAGAAAGGTACTTAAGGTAGAATTCTCTTAAAATTACAAGTCATTAAATTTCAGATATTTCAACATTTGGATCGTTGGCCTGATTTAATTTAGAGATATGTAACTAAATGAAATTTTTATGACTTAAAACTTCAAGGATTTGAAATTGTTACCTAAAATTAATTTGTATTTGAAAGGATTTAAAGTTTTTATTGCATTACAATTTTAGGCTTTTACTTAAGATAATTTATTGTTGAAACTTTCACGAATTTAAAAATTATTGTTTTGATAATGCGAAATGATACAATAATGTGAATGTTGTTTTTTTGTAGAGTAAATTAGAGGTTGATTTGGAACCGATTAATCAACGCAGTCGCCCTGTAGCTGAAATCGTCGGAAATTGTCGCTATCCCCTCGCTGGCTCGCCTTTCGGAATCAATCAGTATCAACCTAATCAACTTCCGCAAGTGGTTAGCAGATCACCACCACAAACAGCAACCGCGAGTATCTTTGCTCCTCGTACCAAGGACATGAACACAGGCTTTCTTACCTTCAGTGAAGATCAACCTGGCCTGACCAGTAAGTTCAAATCTTGAATTTAAATTATTCAATTTAACAAATAAGAAGGAAATTAATTTTTCATAATTTTCTCCTTAAAATATTTCTTTCCCAGATAGTATAAAATATTTCCTTCTTTATTGACATATACGTTTTCTACTTTTACGTGTTATCTATCTTCTAATGGAATTTTAATTTAATGCTCTACTTTAAATTTGAAAGAGGGTGGCCATTAAAGTCAGAAAAAAATTTCCAGTCGATTCTCGATTTTTCTCAGTCATTAAATCATTTTAAACTTCAATTTTCTTCCAGACGAACTTTAAATACTTCTCTAGAATAATACCGACTTCTTACTCAGTATTATTAATATTATGGAGTTCTTACATCAAAATTAGAATTTCAAGTCGAACTCATTTAAAACTGCATTGAAAAGGTTATTCTACTAAAAAATTCTCGGTAAAAAAAAATTGAAGTCTAAAGTTTTCAATTTAATGGGCTTCTGTATTTTTTCAAGCAATTAAAAAATTACTTTTTAAATTATTTACATAACAAAAGTTTCTAATTTTATGAAAAAATACATTGTAAAATGCAAATATGTTATAAACCTTGAAGTCTTGTCTCATGCTTGCTTGTGGTTCTGATTATGTATTTTAATTTTGCGATTTTTCATAGATCAAGTAACTGTTTCTCGTGAATCTATTGGTTGAAAAAAAATGTAGAGGTATTCACTCATATGATATCGATAAGTCGAAATCATATTGTAAAAATTTTCAGTATTAATCGAATTAAAATTTTAAAACTTTTAACTAGAATGCTTAATCGTGTATTCGACAAGATGCACTTCAAAACCTTTCGAGAAATTGTTTTCGTTCGATCGTTGAATTTAAGCAGCGTTGAGTGCGATTAGTATTGGATGGGTGATTGCTTGGGAATAGCGCCGTGCTGTTGTCAACTTTTTACTTACTTATTTCGACTTGTATCCGAAAACTTGGGATCTTCCAACTTTTTCTAAACCTTCTTTGAAATCTTGAAACAAATTTTTCTATTCTGCCCAGGAACAAAGAATCGATGGAGATCAATTTTAACCGCACAATCATTTCTTTTCTTTCTCTTTTGAATTCACCCATTTAAAATATTCACCTCATGTATTTTATTTGCCTTAAACGCATTTTATTTTTATAGTTTGCCAGATTGTTCGCCATTCGCTTTCAGAGTCGGATAATCGTGGTTCCTTAAATGCGAGTATCATGTTTACAATTAAAAAAATATGAACTCCTACTAATGAAAATTTTTCCTATTTTTTAGTGTTGAAAGATGAGCCGGAGGATTTGACTCATTTGGCACCCACCGCTGGCGACGTCTGCGTTCCTCTCGAGGATCCTCCTTTCCTTTCCGACATGCTGGATGAATTTATTCTCGAAAGTGAAAGCTACTGTCCACTTTTGAGTCCAGAACTCCAGACAGAACTACCTGTTGCCGATTTTGGGGATTCCGGTCTCAGAAATACAGAAAAATCTATTCTTGGGGACTCCCTAAAAAGCAAGAATCTTGATGTCTCACTTCCGGATCGTGATCCTTTTATTTATCGAGACTCTCCTAGTCGAGAGAGTGACAACACTGAACTTCACTCACCGACTCTAAGCAGGGTAATTTTTTATTTTCGAGACTAAATTACTGAGACGACTAAAAAATTTCGAAAAATAAAATTCCCCACTAAAAATTGCCGACATTACAAAATATTCGATTGTGTCTAATTCTCGAATTCAAATAATCAGAAAAATTATTTCATTCATAAAACTATGAATATGTTATAAATTTACTCTCCATCACTCGTGAAATCCCTTAAAATTCCTTCACATACCAATTAATCTCACGAATTCCCTTTAAATTTCGTAAAATATATTAAAATTCCTTAAAACCCCTTTTATTTAAAGGGCCTAAAACTGTTGAATTTCAAATTGAAACCATGTAATTTTGTATCTTTTTTGTATTTGAATATTATTAAATT
>JAUESH010000047.1:3520169-3533064 GCA_032275165.1 Synergus magnus
AAAAAAATTTTAAATACATTGAATTTTTGTTATCTTTTTAAATTACTTAAAATCCTTTAGAATCTATTTAAAACTCATTCAATATTTTGAAGTATCTTTTGAAACATTCTGAAGACTCGGGAACTTAGAAACATTGCTGAAACCCCAAGAACTATTTTGAAATCTTCTAAAATCGCTTGAAATTACTTTAAAATTATTTAAATCTGTTTAAAAATCTTAAAATATTTGGAAATATCGTTTGAAATCGTTCAAATACTATTGAAAAGTTTCAAATTCTTTAGAAATGTTATAATATATTTCGAATTCCTAAATTCTTTTGAATTGGTATAAATTCTTTTAAATACTTTTGAATTCCATTTAATTATTTTGAACTTGGTTTTATTTTTTTATTTGCCTCGAATTTTTTTTATTTAATCTTGAATTTTTATGAGTTATTTTGAATTAATCTTAAATTCTTTGGAATTCTTTTATATCTTTTGAAATCCTTGATGAAATCAAGTATGAATTTTTTAACTAATGTGTATAGAAATGAGAATGTAAAAATTTAAAATTTTTCATACTTGTTACAAGGAAGAACACAAATGCCACAGCATTTTTCCATCCCCGTCAAGTTTTTCTCAGCTTCACGCATGTCAGCATTGATCTGGTCCATTCCCTCCTCGATCCGGTCCAATTGTTCTGTTTATGTCAAAAAACAATTTTAGCAACAGTTTTGAAAAATGAGCTTGTGGAAACCAAAGGACTTTTTGGAAACACATAGAAAAAAATCTAGGGACGATGATTGATACTAAAATTCAACATTTAACATACAATAGTCGAGTAGTTTCCACATCGCCAAGATTTTTCACAATCTAGATTTTTTCAGAATTCTAGATTTTTCACAGTTCTAAAATTTTCAACAATTTAAAGGCTGATTTTTAAACAGTTTTGTTTTTGCAAAAGATTTTTTGTTCCAAAACTAGAAAATAATTTTTATTTTATTATTTCATATCAGAATTATTATTCAATACCCAGAATTAAATTTAGTTTTTTAATCTGGAATGATTTTCAAAAAAATTTTGTTATATTTTTACTTCAACAATGAAGACGTGAAATAATTTTTCGATTTGAATTCAAATCACCTTTTGCGAATCGCATACGATTCGTGCAAAGTACCAGAAACCAAGCCTTCGTTATTTCATGATAAATTGTTAATCATAAATTTCGTTTGATTCAGATTTAATGGGAATTTCCTTTTCATTCGCAAATCCACACATTTTCGTTATTGTAGGAATGTCTCATAAATTTATTACTGAACAAGAGATCAAATCTAATAAAATATAAATTAATTTTGAACATTTATCTCTGATGCTAGAATTTTTATTTTTAATGGATTTCTATACTTCATGTTTCAATTTATAATTTAATCGTAAATTTACCTTTAGAATCAAAAATAAAATTTGAACAAGTTCAAAGTAAAAATGCAAAAGCCAGTTATTCAGGAAGAAATTTACGTTGAAAGCAGATTTTAAAAGAACCTATGAAAATAATATTTCTCTGACTCGTCTTCTTGAACAATGAAATTCCTTGAAACAATTCTCACATCCGCACAAAAAAGACATGCGTGCAACGTTCAGAAAACAATCATACAATCATGCGAACACTCACACTGATACACTCAGACGTTCAAGGCAGATAACATTTTTTGTTTACTTTTTAAATTGAAACAATTTAAACTCTTTTAGAAATTTTCAAAAGAGACAAATATAATAATGATTAATGAATTAGAGAAGGCACAATACACCCAATAATTACAAATTTAGAAATAAATAAATATAGAAGTTGAAGAATTTTTACAGAGAACCAAAAAGATTAACAGTAAAAAATTAAAAAACAATGGTTTCTCGTTTTTTGCACGAAGTACGATTGTGTCCTGATTTTTGTAGCGTAGCTAGAATGCGTTTGTTTAGTAGAAAATTGCGGTACAGTTGACAAGAAGGAAGTGGCGAGTTGAAATTAGACCGGCGTGGTCAAAGTTGGTTTTCATTTTTTTTTTTCAATTATCAATCAACTTCAAATTATAAATAAATTTTTTAAAACACAAGGAAAATATTCTTTTAGTGCAGAGTAATTTCAATAAAAGATTCCTTACGGAAAATTTAGAAGGTGAAAGATATTTGTAAAATGGTAGGAAAAATATATTAAATAAAATTCCTTTGAAATAAACATTCTGGAGCAAAAAGTTTTAAATTAGAAAATTTAAAAGAATTCTCCTGTAAATAAAAAACAACTTTTTTTAATTCCCGCGCTTTTCCCTATCCAAATATTGAAATTGGCAGTGTGGCCAATTACAGTCGTCAGTCTTGCCAACCTTAATCAGCAGTACTACCAATTACAAAATGATCGGTGTTTCCCACTCTTTTTTAAAATTAAGTATTTAGACAATTTCATTGATTTTCAATTTTTAGACTTCAAATTGGGAGTAAATAATGTTCTTTGCCATTTTGGCCATAATAAATTTCCCCTACAAATATCTTCATACCAAATTTCCCCCAGTAAATAATTTCTTACAAACTCTTTCACCAAAAAATTTCGTAACTTTTTTTTTTTTTAAGAAATAAATTATTTTTCAAGAAATCCAAGAAAATAAAAATTCTTTTGATATATTTTTGGACCAAAAGAAAGAACTTGGACCACGCGTGTGAGGCTGAAGATTTGCAGAGGGAGGGTTTAATCTGAGCGTTGGCCATTAAGGTGTCAGTGAAAATGATTAGTAATTAGTTAGTAGTATTCAGTAATTAGTAATTGAGGTTCAGTAAAAAGGATTTTGAGTAGATTTGCTCCGTACGTACATTTAAAATGTAAGGAGAGTAAGAAGAGCTCCGGTCGGTGTCCCCCGACTGGGTTTCGGTTTTTCAATTTTCGTTTTTCATTGGCCTCGGGACCAACTTGAACTTGAACTTGAACTTGACTTACGTACTTGCTTTTGTGTTCACGTGTGTGTACGTATGTGTCGGCGAGGTGGGTTTTTCGTACGAGCTCGCTCGAGCTGCTTGTGTCGGAGATCTAATGATTATCGTTTTTTTCTTTTAAATTTACAATTATTATTTAAGCTAGCTAGGTAGATGGCTTACCGCCTTGTTCGTCCAGCATAACGAGGCTTTTCATCCCGACCTCATGGCTCTAAACAGGCAACCGATCAATGAGAGGCACATCAGAAATTATTCAGAAAACCACCGAGCCAAATTCAAATAAAAGCTCATCGATCCAGGAATTTCCAATCATCTCCCATTTTTCATTCTATACTTTATTCCAATACCATTTTTAATTGACTTCAGACTTTTCAAGTCGAGGAATTTAGCTTGGAAAGGAATATTCCGAGGGGTTGATAACTTGAATTTTGATTTCAAGAGATTTTAATTATTTTAAGGGATCCAAAAATATTTTTAGGAATTTTAAGGACATGTGGTAATTATCATATGAGCAAATTCGGATTATCCATGTTTTTTTTTCAACAATTTTTATTTTTTCAAAAAATAATGATGCTCAGATGTAAAGAACGTGGACACGGACGTCTGTGTACTATTATTTTTTTTGAAAAAGTAAAAATTATGGGAAAAAACCCAGTTCATCTAAATTTGCATATATGGTAAGTAAATGCCCTTAAGATATTAAAAAATTTTTTAAATGTATTTTAAAGGATTTTAAAGTTTCTCTATGGAATCTAAAGGAAATTAAAAGAATTTTAGTAATTTTAAAGGGTTTTGTAAATCTCTAAGGGATTTAGTGGAATTTTATAAAATCAAAAGATTTCTAATTTTAAGGGATTTTAAACGTTTTTTTTTTTAAAGAATTTTTAAGGTTTTCCTGAAATTTTTGGGATTTCAAGTGATCATTAAGAATTTTAAATTGTATGAATTTTAAATTAAAATTAAAAGAGATTTGCGAATTCCAGTTATTTTTTACTTTAAGGAATTCAAATTTTTCATTGCTTCTTAATTCAAAACTGTCAATATTTTTATTAATTTTTGATCCGAAAATTTAAAAAATTGGAATATTTTTTTAATTTGATGGCTTTCAAATATGGATTTGAACAATAAACTATATTTCTTTTGAACTCTTAATTTATATTCGAATTTATTTAAATCACAAAAATAGAAAAAAACTTTCTTGGTAAATTAAAAAAATTTTCAAAACGATACTTATTTTCACTTGAAAATTTAAAATCCAAAGACAAATACTGAAAGAGTCTTAAGTTCGAATAAAACTTCTTTAGAAAAAAACCCTTGGACATTTGGTTTAAGAAGTAATTTAATTTGATTTAATTTAAATAATTTAGATAATTTAAATTCCAAAATTAGGGTAAGGTTTCGAATTTTGATTCGCTGGAATAAAAAGGAGATGATCGTCAATCCTGGGACCGAAGAAGCTAAAATATTCATCTAGCGTCGTTCGTACGCAGCACACAACCCTGGCAATAAATTAGTCCACGGAGGATGAGAGGATTAAAATGGTTAGTCGTCGATGTAAATCGATGTAATCACTAAAATGGACCATCTCGTAAATTGCATACAATGATAACAATGAAATAGACCTTTACGAGCTTTACTAGCTCTCAACACACAGCAAAATGATGGTCAATATTTTGAAATTATAATCTACTATTGGTATTTCTAATAATTAAAATTTTATTCATTTTAATTCATTCCTGCGTTTTCACCACAAAATCCCAAATTGAAATTTCAATTTTTCTTACAAATATTTTTCCTTGAATCTCAAATTCAATTTTCGAAATTAAAATCTTCAAATTGGAAGTTATCTGGTGCAAACGCAGATCTTGAGAATTACACAAATGGAGATTAAAATGATGATTGGCGTTCTGAAAAAAAAGACTTGATTAGGTTGGCAGAAATTTTCGATTCTATACATTTTTCTAAGCCTCTAAGATTCTAAAACAGTGTTCAAATATTTAATAACACTCGAAACTATGAAATACTTTCTACTGTGTGCTAAAAAGTCGAAACTTCGAGAAATCGAAATTTTCGATAACTCAAACTTCCAGGAAATCGAAACTACCAATACTTGAATAGATTCGATAACTCGGTTAGTTTCGATAACTCGACTAGTTTCGATATCTCGACCAGTTTCGATAACTCTAACAGCTTCGATATTTTTGCACATTATTCTACAAATTGAATAACGATCACAAGAATACCCAATTTCTATCGAGTCTAAAAATACCATATTTTTTGAACCAAATCTTTTTTTTTTTTTATTAAAAGAATAAGGTACCGGTTTTTGACTTTTTTTTGTCTCTTTTTGAGTTGGCGGCAATGTAAAAAATGCCGAGAGAGACGAAGAGACACCGAGCGAAATAAGCAGTAGACAATAGTTAGAGCATTAGACAATAGACATTTGATAATTGAAAGTTAAATTAGAGATAGAAAATTTGATGGGATTTAGAAATTAAATGGGATTCAGAATCGAGATTAGAGATTAGATATTAGAAAGGATGAAAGAGAGTAGAGACTCGCACATTGAAAAACGGTCCTTGGAAAAATAGCAGCAGCCGCGACCAAATAGCCACATTGAGATTGAATCCAAATATCCAATTGTAGTTTTATTGCCTTTTCAAAATTTCTTGCTTACCGCCTTGGTGGTCTAACATCGTCAGTACGTTCGCTCCGGTTTCCTCGCTCTAAATTGGCCCACGAAACGGAAACGAAAAATCATTCAGTGATGCAAAACTGCGGAAAAATTATAACAAACCAACACCGCACGTTTCTGCCCCTTTCTTCAATTCTTGTTAAATTCAAAAATGTATTTCTTACCCAGATTTATTATATTTATCATATTTATTAAGAAATCAAATGTAAATTCTAAGGCGAAACGTACGGTACGGTGGAAAAATAATAAAGAAGGATTATAATGAGACAATGGTGGGTTCTAAGAAAACAAAATAAATAAAAAAACTCTTTTGAAAGAAAATTACCACTCGGTGTTAATTTCGTAATGAAATTCCTGGGGGGATCATCAAACTTCTTAATTGGAAACTTAAGAAGTTAGGGTCGTGTATACTTTTTAATGAAAAATTAAAAAAAAAAAAATAAGAGAGAGATATTTATGGGACTTGTAAAAAGTGAAAAATAATTATTCTTTCCTTAGTTGTTTAAAGAGATCGAATTACTTTAACAAAAAGTGGTATTTCTTCACACGCAACGCGATGGTATTTGATTTGGGATTTTCTTTCTATATAATCTTTCTATAGAATTTGATACAGAATAGATATTATATACTTTATATACATAAAAATCAAAAAGGAAATGATGTTATAGAGGGCTTTTCCACGATCGATTTAATACACAGAAGTGCTTTTATCACAGGAGGAAAAACTATAAAATGCTGCTATCTCTATACTTTCAGCAAAAGATTCTTCCATGAAAGTGGATCCGATTTTACATTTTTATAAACTAGATTTTTCCGAATTTTAATATTCTTTATTATTATCATCATCATTATTATTACATTAAATTATATTTAAAGAGGGATTTTTGAAAAGGACAAAAAATTGTCTGACCATGTAAAAGCCCTCAAAATTCGAGGATGGGACATGAAGTGAAGTTGTGAAATAGTTATAAGAATTAGAAAGTAGATTAAAATGGAGAGTCGAATGATTGGAAAAAAGATGAAATCGAGAGGGTTAATTAGTGTTACGAAAATGATATCTAACAATTATTACATGGTACAGACAGCTACTGCTATAACAAGTACGTTGCAAATATGATACGAATTGTTTCTAGAGTTAAAGCAACACAGCTAAAAGCTTTTAGGTGTGGCTACCAATGAAAAACGTGTCTGCGAGCGCGCACGTAGAAAGTCATTAAAATTATTATCAATCCTTAAATTCCAGATTAGTCACGCCCTCAATAAAACGGAAAATTAGACATAAAACCACTCAATAAAAAGTGACCGTGACCTCAAGCAGTGTTTTTCACACAAGTGCCTTTCAAACCTGCAAACAACTTTTTTCCAAAATTACAAAATTAAAAAAAAAAAGGAAACTCAATTTTGTAAAAAGTATTCAATTTGGTTGTGTATATACAAAACAGGTACCGGTCAAAAAGCTGTTTTTAAAATAGTTGTTACATAACTGTTACAAAAGTATTATGTAACTGTTATAAGACTGTTAGATACGTTATTGTTAGCGGTAATTTTTTTTTCTGTGCTTTATTGTGCAAAAGTTGCAGTCTAGATTCTAAAAACAGAAAGAGGCTTAGAAATTTAGAATTCAGTTTAAAATTGAGATTTTCAATTTGCAGAATATTTTGAGTATTCATTAATTTTGAATTAAACATGAAATATTACTGAAACATTAAATTCAGGATTCCTAACAAAGAATTTCCATTATTTGGTAATATCGTAGAAAGTGCACGCGCACAAACACGGGTTTATCTCATTAGTATTCATTTAGAAAGTTATGATTTATGTGGAATTTCTGCGACAGCTCGAAAATAGACTTTTAATTAAAAAAGAAAAATTTGCTATTAATTGCTCTTAGGAAAAACGAGAACAGAAGTGTTTTTATTATACTCGAACTTATAAACATAAGATATTGATAGAATGGGATAGCAAAATTTTATACAATAATAAATATAATTAGAAATTTTATTTTCTCCTAAAATTAAATGTCAAGGACGAAAATAAAACCTTTATGTATTTCAGAAATGTGTAAGTCAAGATTTGTTAATTTGAAAAACTTTGTTCTAGATTTTAAATTTCAAAATATAAACTAAAGCAAACAAAAATATAATTTATAAACTTCTATCTAAAAAACAATAAACTAATAGAGTTCTAATTACAGATTCTCATTACCGACATATACATACAATTTACCGATCTGGAAAGTTGATGTCCGTGCTAAAAAAAAAGTTCATATCTGGTCTATTATTTTAGGAATTCAATATTTTGATATTTAGTAGCAAAATGTCCAAAATTCGAAATTTAGTTCGGACACAAACCCGACGTCGGTAACAGGAATCTATAATCATAAGCTAACTAGATTTCTATCAGCATACTCTGCTTATAAGAAAATAGAGATGAAAATGAACCTCGAGTGTCGCATAATCCACCTATATTAATTTTTTAAATTAATTTTTATATTAATTTTTACCGCTTTTACTTAATAAAAAAAATAAATTATGAAATGAACCAATAATTACTTTGCGTGTCTCGTATTAAATTGGCCGTGTGTTCTACATTTTGATGGAAAGGACACAATCGGTAGGAACATAGACAAACATAGAGAAAGAGACAGAGGTTTTTCATAAGCTTCTGTAAGTACTGATTTGCATTAACACCAATGAAAAAAGGCGGTACAGTAAGTATTTTTTTTAGTAGAGCGTAGCAGTAGCGGTAGCAGTAGCAGTAGTATTTTAGTATCAATAGTTTATAAGTATTAGTAATAGTATTAGTATTAGTATAACAATTAGAACGATACTAGAGTTTTCAGAATTGCCTCTAGGTATAGTAAAATACAGTAAAGTAGAAATAAAATAGAAGTAGATGGAAGTAAAAGTCGTAATAGAATTGTAGTAGAATTGTAGTAAATCTGGTACTAATTCTGATTCTAATTTTGGTTTCTGATTTTCGTTTTTAATTGTTGTAGTAAATTTGAATCGTTTTCACTGTTGAGTGTCAAGTGCTGAATGTTTGCCTTCCTTTTGTTTTCCTTTCGAAATAGTCTGTATTTTCGCAAAATGTTTGTAATTTTCGAAAAATGTTACATAAATGTTAGATCATCGATTGTTTTTCGCTTTTTTTGTATTCCTTTTTAGTTCCATGACCCGTAGTTATTTTCGTTTTCGCAGTTAATGTTGGGTAAAGTGTACTTTGAGGAACTGTAATCCCTGGGTAAGGACTAAATCCTTCTTGATTGGACCTTTAATTAATCAAATTTCTCAGAGTGCCCCAACTCCACTGGGAAGTAAAGTTTCTTCAACTTGAGACCAACTAATTTTCCAGAAAGTTAAGAGACGAACGAATTTGATATTTGGCATCGAATTGGGACACCCTATATAAATTTTTTAATCTCCTACCGCAATTTTGGGCATCTATCTTGATTTATTTATTATTTTTTTTTTTAAATGGACGATTTGTGTTTCTCGTACGATTGTCAACCAACACCTTACCAACCAACGAAAGCAAGGACGTGTGCATTTTGCTTTTAAATTTTCATGCTCAGTAAATTCTTACCTTAGACCAAAACACCTTCATGACTTTAGAGAATTTATTTCACATCGAAATTTTATTTAATATTTTATCTGCTATGCAAATATTTAACATAATATTTTTCAAATAAGTGAAATTATTTTCCTAGTCTCTTCAAATTTTGTATTAAAATTGCATTTGAAAAAGAAAAAATTCAAAATCTTCGTAAATCAACTGAGATTTTACTAAATATAATCAGACTTCAGAAAAAGAACTGAATATTTTTCAATAGCTCTTAGCTCACATAGAAATCTTGGAACTTACATAAAAAGAAGGTTGTGGGTTCAAATCTCGCCGCTGTCACTTTTTAAAATTCTTATTTTAATTCAGTTTTAATTTTAAAATGCTCATTTATATAATTTCCTTTCTACTTGAGAGTCAAAACCGAATTGTATTAATTAATTGAGGTATAATTACATACCCAATATACAAAACAGACCACCTGATCGAAAACAATGACCGCGTGGTGAAAGGTAAGGTCAGGTATGAAAATCCCAAGAGTGATAAAACCCTTCCTCGACAGGTAAACATTTTCCAATTTAATAAATTGGGCGAGATTAATTTAGCGCAAAAATAAGAGACTTGAATAAATTATCAACCACCCTGAAACATACCGTTAAATATTAATTTATGTGATTCTAATCACTTTTAAATGCAAAGTAAATTAGTAGACACTTAAATAAATAAAATATAATTTTTATAAATGTTTTGACTGCAAGATTTGAACCCTTAACCTTCTGACTATAAGGCGCAAACTTTCAAAGCGAGCTACGAGGAAAGTTGAATCTAAAAAAAACTTCTGCCCCTCCCCATGTAAAAAAAATGATTCAATTTCATTTTTAAAAAAAAATTATTTTCTCTTAGAAAAAATTGTAATTTTGTTTAGCCTGTTGAGTGTACTTGGCAAAAATCGTGTCGAAAGTGCAACTAAAATGTCTTTTTATGGAATTAGATATCCGAAAAAAGGTTCGGGATAAAAAAATGAGATAAGATCCCATTTTTGTGGCCTTTGGTCATTTTTTTGGTTTTCTTCCTTCCAGACAAGAAAACGTGGGAATAAGAAGTGGAGATTTTTTTATAAGAGCGATTGACTCACCTCCCTGGTCATCGAGTGCGACCAGAGTACGAATTCCAGCCTCCTTGCTCTATAGAAATGAGGCAGCACAACACACACAACCACCACCAGTGTTAAAGAGTTCGTATACAGTATAGTAATATTAGTAGGTAATTAGTATGATCGTATAAAAGAGTAAACGAGGCATTCAAAAAGGTAGCAGACGAAACTCAACTTCCACTAATTTTTAAAAATTATCTTTAAATTGTGCCTGTTGTTCCCAATGTTGCTATTGTTGGTGTAATTTTTGTTTCTGTTCTGGTTGTTGTGTTAACATACATATGAATTTTATGTTGACAAAACTTTATCTCTACGTAAAAAAGTGTCTTCTTAATAATAAACGTGGATTAAAAAACTCCAGTGAGTCTTGAATAAAAATCGCCCTCCAGGATTAAAAACTCCACCTCTAATTCAAAATTCTAGGAAAATTACGACAATTCCGATTTCTACCTTACCGACTTAATTTTGACCAACTCCACAGGAAACGAGATATCGAGATGGAAATTTGCGAAATTAACTAAATAAAAACACTAGGGAATGTATCTGATCCTAAATGTTTATAATAAAAATTTTTACATAATTCTATTTGTAATTATAAACATTTAGGACCAGATAAACCTTCCTTAGTAACTTTTTTTCAATTTTCCAAACTGTCAAGTCGATACCTAGCTTTGTGTGGACAGAAATTCGTTTTAAAAAATGCCGCTAAGGTAGGTACCGGATAAGTGATAAGCCTTAAGGTCAACAGTAATCACTTTTTTTATCTTTTTTTGTTGCTAAACTATCTATCGAAAAAAAAAACTTAAAATAGAAAAATAAATGAGAACAGCCTAGAGAGTTTTGAAGAGACATTGAAAGATTTATAGAATTGCATATTTCGATTTAGCACCAGCAATAACAACAGCGGTTAAAGAACGGTAAAAATACCGTTGACCTAATCGTCACAGATGATCGCTACGTTCATCCGTTTCCGGAAGAGACATTAGGACACAGGTGCTTTTGAATAACAAATGACAATTTGCGCGCTTCGCTACGTGAATTTAATTACCTTTCAACTCACGCTTCTAATTTTTGCTGTTTTTTTCAGTATTTTTTTTTTCAATTACGGAAGGAGATGCGCATGCTTCCTTTTTGTCGACGTTTGAAGTATTCGTTTTACAATTATTATAGAACCTGAAGGATCGTCGATTTCGTCACTCCCGCCGACATACCGCATTTTATCCGACCCGATCGGCTCGAATTTTAATTCAAAAGGAAGAAATTACGTATCATTAATTGGAGAGAAATATGAAATTAGAAATTAATTAGTTACATGGATGTGAGAATTAAATTTTGAGCTTACAACTTAGAAATAGACCCAACAGCCTTCAGAGACGAGTTTAAAGGTTTAAAAATTTAAGACGACTTCAGCTTTTTGTTTCTTGGAAAGCTTTCAGTTTTGCAAAATCCGAATATTAAACACTTCGAATCCTAGATAATTCAAATACCAAAGCCTCAAATTTGAAATTTGAAAGAATCCAATTTTTTAATTCAAAAGAATCTAATTTTAATTTTAAAAAGATCATGTACCAGAAGTTTTGAACGTTCAAATGAACGAAATATTTTTTTCTAATTATATTTTATCTAGAAATAGCTAATAACAAATGTTAAAAATAACAATAAACATTACAATTTTCTTTCATACAGAATTATTTTCAATGCAAATGAATCAATATTTTAAAACTATGTCTAGTTTAAAATACAATTACTACAAAAATTCGTTCATTTGAACGTTCAGAACTTTTCAGTGATAAAAGATCTGTAATTTATAAAAAAAAAATACTTTATAATTGCAAACAAATTCGGCAATAAATGTTGGTTGTAAGAATTATTTTTAAAAAAGCAATGGCTTCAGCTTTACATCCGGACTGATATAAACGATTCCGAATCCAGGATTTAGCCCTCAACAATTATTGATACGTATTTATCTCGATGTCCCTCTTCTTCCGGTAACATTCAATCAAGCAATCCGGCAATCAAGCATTACCGGAAGTTACAATTACATTAATAACGTCCGATTTAATAACGGACTAAGCGTGGAATCTAGAATATATAGAATATCCAGAATGTCTATAAAGTCATCTAAATTATCTAGATATTCAAGCCGCTCGGGATTTGCGAGAGTGACGGTGTGTACCTGTCCAGACGTGTGCAATGTGCATGTTCTGGCTGGTTAATCATCGGGTAATTCAGGAAGGTGACGGTGATGGTGATATCAGATCATACGAGTGAGAATGGTGAGTGAGTGAATGAGTGAGTGCAGAATTTCGATTTCTCTCTAATTGGTCGAGTCGTTGAGGTTCCAATTTTCTTGCAGGAAAAGGAATTTAACTAGACCAGAGGTGTGACGTCTTTTCCGACCAATTCCGAGGATTCCAATTCAAAACGAAATCGGAATGCAGCCATAATCAAAACGCAACCAAAATCGGAAACAAACAAAAATCTGAAAATTAGAAGACAATTAGAAGGCAACCAAAAACGAAACATGATCAAAAT
>JAUESH010000047.1:3540507-3550652 GCA_032275165.1 Synergus magnus
GATCAAAATCGGAAGCCAACCAAAATCTGAAACCAAGCAAAATTGGAAGGCGACCAAAATCGGAAGCTTACGAAAATTGGAAGCCAACCACACGTAAAAATAAGTTTCTTTGAATTAAAAAACGTTTTTTTTTTTAATTCAAAGAAAATTCTTTAATGTGTAGAAAGATGGAAGGCAAATTAAAAAAAAAATCAAAGCCTTCTTTAATTTCTATTATTCTATCACTAATTGGAATTCCCGACTTAATATTCAATTTCCCTTGCAATATAAGTTCCTTTATGAGAGAAATTCCATCTGCGGTAAAATTTAGCAGAACTGGATCAATAAAAGTCTTCAAGATTTATAGTCATTTCAACTTCTGGTAAATTTCACCTTCCGAGCGAATTGTCTCGTGAAATCGATTTGCGATAGTACTGCAACAAATTCTTTCAATAAAATATTAGGTGCTACTATTAAATCGATTGAGGAAAACTCTATACTCAGGTTGTAGATTCGAAGATATGAGGAGAGATATTTTTATCATTATGTATATGTAATATGACTTAAAGCATCTTTAATAATTGAATACTGTATTGATCAACTATATCAGCAATTATTAATAAAAAATATTGTATCAACTTTGAAAAGCGAATTTGCACCGTCAATTTCTAAAGGTGAGATGAATATTTTTATAGAGATGAGAAATAAGGAGTGCCCGAAAATAATATGTTACTCCTACAGGAAAAATGACGTCAGCTTTTTACAAGTCAGAAATGATTAATGTTGAGAATGGAGAAAAATTATTCCAGCACAACATCAAGGATTAGAATTAAAATTTTAATAAATTAAGATTTCAAGTTTTGAATCTGAAAAGTGAGAAAGTGATTTTCAAGTGCTTAATACTTAAAGAAAAATTATTTTCAAGTCTTCCAAGTAGAAAGAATTCATTATTGAAAAGACTGTGAATTTATATGAAAAAATTTAGAAGCTTTTGGGTTTAAAATTTGGATATAAAACATATTTTAATTTTAAAAATATTTAAATCATCTTAAAATCAAAAAGCGACCAAATTTGGATAATCAAAAATTTAGAATCATTCAAATTCTAAAGTGTTTGATTTAAAAAGAACCCCAATTCACAATCTTTAAATTAAAAATCACTCAAAATAATACAAAAATAGTTACAGATATTCCATTAGCAAAAATTTAAAGTTTTAAAGAGTCTTTACTTGAATATTAAAATTTTTACCTCAAATTCCACAACCTGAGTTCGCAAATCGACCCTGGAAAAATGAATGAATCCTTCGAATCAAAAATCGAATGAAAAGTTTTCTAATAACTGACGCACACAATTTCAATCTACATACGAAAAAAGTCCTCACAGTAAGTTTTCATCAGCTTAAAATTTGTGGTGACGTCACACCTCATCTCACTCATCTGTAGGATTTAAATAGTGGTGAAAGCAGAGTGAGAGAAAGAGAAAGACAGAGACAAAGAATAAAATAGGAAACTATAACTATCGACTTATAGGAAATCCGGAAAATAGGCAGAAAAGAGAGAGAGCAAGAGAGACACAAAAATAATGCGGAGGGCTCACCATGCCATGCCCTTTCAATTCTCCAAGAGATTAGGATCGGGACTTAGATTTAGAACCACAATTCAGGATCAACTTCTGAGTCAAGGTCAAGGATATAATATTGTGCCACTGTCCAGGAAAAAAAGGAAACCAGGATTTAGAATTCACACCAAATGCCAGGATTTCTCTGGACACAAATTTAAAAAAATATATATATATATAATAATAATAATTCAGTCGCTCCTGACAATTCCAGTCTAAAATTACAAAAACTATTTTTTTTCAAAATCGTCAGCAGAGGCTCGAATTCGAAAAAGCGAATCAACGATACTTCAAAATGAAAACGTAGGGCTGCGTATGAATTAGTACTAACGTCATGTCGGCGAATAAATGGTTTGAACTGGACCAAATTTATCTACGTTGGCTTGAATCGAATTGTTTCGAACCAAATTTTATTTGGAAAAATAAAATTTGAAAGTGTCGTTGATTCGTGATTAATTAGGAAATCTTGGGTTTGAATTGAGGATAAAATGCATGCTTCTGGTGTTTTGGCTCGCAATCTTGGTTCTCTAAAAATTGTTGTGTGAAGGAAAATTGAAAAAAAAGGGGGGAAAGTGCGAGATGCTAAATCCTCGTGCCTGCCTAGGTGTGAAGTATCTCTGGTATTTAGGCTTTCTTTGTGTCTGGATTTTAGTGGTTTAAATCAGTTTTTAGAGACACTTAAACACACAGAAAGTACGACAGGTCAGCCACTAACATCAGAAAGACAGCAAGAGCAGCGCCAGCTTTTTTGACAGCAACAGCATCAGCAGCAACACAGCACGTGTGTTTGTGTACGTACAACAACATCATATAAATCCTATTTGTGTACCATAACCATTGATCGATTTTTCGATCGAAAGACAGTTAAAGATCCGAAGACAATTAGGCAGAAACGACTGGTTCATATATCACGAACGACGAGCGTGGGATTTTTTTCTCTCCATTTTTTCTATTTTCTCTTTAAAAAAATGTGTTGTTTTTTTAAATAGTTTTTAAGTGAATACATTTTTTAGGTGAAGCAGGCATTACAAAGATACGGTTAGATATGAATCACGATATTTCCTCTTCTAGATAATCCATATCTCGAAATTTGGAAGATAAAATTCAATTTGAAAAGTGTGATAAGAAAAACGGAAGACTAGGCACTTAACTCGAAAATTTACGAGGCTATTTTATTGTGCGTGAGATTCTGCACTTCGAGATTCTGGATTATAGATTAAAATGAGTGAGGAGAAAATGTCGAGAAGGTTAAGATGAAGATAAAGTGAAAAAATTGAAAAAGAGAGGCTTTATTAAAAGCGGAATGTCAATCTTAAGATTTCAGATTTTTAGTTTGTCCTTTTGGAAATTCTCAGATGAGATTTATTTTTAGTTTGATAAAAGAAAAATATTTGAATGAGTGGAATATTTTTTATCATCAACTTCATTTTATGAGAAGTGATTTCTTAAATGCTTTCGATTTTGAAAGCTTCTCTATTTGAAAATGGCTTGAATTTGAAAGCTTTCAAATTTAAAAAACTTAAAAATCGTGGATTTAAGAAGAAACATCTAGAATTCAAAAACCTTTATAAACGATAATTATAAATATAAAGGTACAAAATATTTTGATGAAAATTTAAACAGTTAAGAAAATGCTAGTCAGAATCGAAAGATAAAATCTGAAACTTCCAAGAAGATTTTTTACCTATTTATAGTGGCTTTGCGTTTGAGCTCTTAGAAAAAATCGATCATCTAAATGCGGCTAACGTCCTCCATGAGTATAGTTTTATGTTTACGAGAAGTCTATTTACGGGTGAAAGGTCATTCAACGCCTCCACCTTCGATGTCAGTCTCTCCCTTTATTACCCTGATCAGTCCCTCTCATTCTCAATTATTGGATTAATGCACTCGACAAGAATAACGTTTGCATTGTTTTTAATTAATCATTTTTTATCATTGTAAATAATAAGCCTAAAGTTAAAAAAAATAATTTCAGCTTGAATATAAAAAAGCAAGACTGATGACTACATTGAATACAAAATAAGAGAGAGGAAAATAAAAAGATACAGAAAAAATGGAGAACTAGGCCGAAAAGGGGAAAAAACCTGGAGAAATGAGATATGAAACGATGACAAAAAACCTTGATAAAAGGGGGACTGATTCAGGAGGGTTGTACCCTCAATAAATTTAATGGAAGCCACCCGACACTTCCCACGCTCGTCGTCGTTTATTGCTCGCAGAGAAAAAGGAATGAAGTTCACTCAGAAGAAACTTTGAACGATTCAAAAGCAAATTCTGGTTTTTAGATACTTCAAAGTATTTGGTTCACTCAATACGATTTTTATTGGTTGAAGAAAATTATCCAATCAAGAAATTTGGCTCGTGCTAAATTACACAAGCCTGCAATGTTTTTTTTTTTTTTTTTTTTAAGATTTTAGAGATAAAATTATTGAATTAAAAACTGAACCAAGTGTTGAACCAATTTTAAATGAAAGATCCTTGTATATGGGATTTTTCTATTGTATAGCTCTTTTAAATTATTTCTGTAAGTTCTTGACTCTCTCGAGTTCCAAAATAATTTATTCAAAGCAAAATTCTTTCGTTTCATATTTCTCTTTTAAAAAATTGACTTTTTCCAAAAAGGACCTCGATTTTTTTATTTTTGATCTTAAAGGTTTTGCTAGATCTTAGAAAACTATTATCAATAGAAAAATCCAATATCAGAAGACTTTTCAATTAAATTTGGTTCAACTGCACTCAGCTTAAGGGTTTTGTATACAAGTTTTAACTTCAAACTTCGATCTCTTAATTTTGCTCAAGAAATATTAGAACTAGATATTTTTCGCCCTGTAGCGGTCATGCTTTTTGAATTAGAAGTATGTCTATAGAGTCGCAAAATAAAAGACTTCAACAATTTTTGTGTAAAACCAGGAATTCAAATCTAAAAAGTCGAACTTTAAAATTCAATCGTTTCATTTTAATTAAGAAGTCAAAAAATTATACATTTTTTACCCTGTACGCACTGTTGTATTAATAAAATAAATACTACTATATAGCGAAAAAATATCTACTTATAATATTTTTTGAGTAAAATGAAGAAATTGAATTTAGAAGAAAAAGCTTGAATCCAATACCCTTAATTTTATAGCAGGCCTTTTTTATTTGTATCTTATTCGTTTGAATCGAAGAAAACTTTCTCTGAGTGATTAAAAAAGGAGATTTGAGAGAAGAGTGAAAAAGTATAAAGAGGAGGATTTCTATAAGGGTTGTGCGACGGAAGAAAAGGTCAGATAGATGCAAAGGGTCATTTTCCACACTGAAGTCGATGGAACAGTCGATGAGTCACATGAGGAAGGTACACAGACACAGGATGCAATGCGGTGGGCCTAGAAGACGAATCCTTCATTCGAGGATACAAAACCGGGCGCCAGTTCCAAATTTTTAAAATGTCATTTTGCATTTTCCCATTTGCAATTTCCAATCGCATCGTAATTTTTGGAACGAGAGACCCTCATCGTCCCCCATTTTAACCTTAGGCCTATTATAAGAACCTTATCCGAGCTTTTTTTTTGCAAGGGGAAAACGCCTCCAAGTCTTGAATGCAGAGTCTGGAAGCTCTAAATTCTACAGATGAAAATGTATCTTTCAAATTTGATTTGATGACTCAATTCATTCCTCTTGTGGATAATTGATTTGGAGGCGTTGTCCGTGATGCTTAACAACGTTTTAGTTCATTTGGTGATGATTAAAGAATTGAGGTAGCTTTACACCGCTGATCGTTCGACGTCTTTTGAAAGAGAAAATTGAGCTGAATTGAATTGAAGTGAATTGTCCGAGTTGAGTAGATTGTTGAGGTCAGAGTTATTAATTTGAAGCAGAAGATTGCGATGAGCCCGCCATGCGATTAATGATTAGCAGAAAATAACGTCGAGGCGACGAGAGTTGTAAAGCTCTCCAAGAGACTCAATTCGAGTTTGAGGACAATCTTTGATTTTTAGGAGAATTTCTGGTCTGGAGCCACTTACCTCCTCGCATAACGCCAACATACGTCTCGTGCTCTCCAGCGACTGAAATTAGAAAAGAAGAAATTTTTTAATTATTGTAGAATTTAGGAAGGTAATTTCAAAATGCTTTTAAGTATTAATTTTAATTGTTAGTTTTTTAATGTAATCTCTGAAAACCTGAAATATGGTTACAAATGCCAAGTTCCGTAAAAGATATTTCAAGGGATTTTAAAAGATTTTAGGAGATTTCACAGTATTATAACAGGGTTTCCAGTGAAGACATGTGATAAAATTCCCGTACATTTCCCGCAGACTTTTTAAAAATTCCCGTACATATTATATCGAACCAAAAAATTGCTCTATGATAGGTTCCTATAAAAATGATTGGGTTGAAGTTTCAAACGCTTAGTCTGACGATTTTTTTTACATTTATTGTAATAACAACATTTTTTAAAAGTTTCCAAAGTAGTCAAGCCCCAAAATTTTTATTTATTTACCTGCAGAAATTTACCCGGCGTTGCCTAGGATTTTAAGAGATTTCATAGAATTTAAAGGAATTTTAAAGAGACTTTAAAGAATTGTAAGATATTTTAGATGAGTTTAAGGAATTTCAAGAGATTTGATAAGATTTCAAAAATTATGTAGGGATTTTCAAAGATTTATAGTGATTTGAAGGAATTTCAATATTTTTAAATTAATAAATATTAAAAAAATCCTGTCTGTATATTTAAATCAGTCAAGGGAAATAAAAAATTCACGCATCAGATAAAAAATCCCGTACATTTCCGTACATTTCCCGCACCAATAAAATTCCCGTACAATTTCCGCTTTTCCCACACGCTGTACACTCTGTATAAGCATGACATTCTAGTGAAATAAAACATTTGCAGAAATTGTATAGAATTTACATGAAGTTAAAGGAATTCATGAGAATTCAATAAGGTACAAAATTCACTGTATTTTATTAAAAAATTATGAAGTACTGATTTTAAGACATTTTTAAAAATGGTCTCAGAACTGAAATAGAATCAATCAACATTCAAAATTTATAAAGTATTGATGACGCTTTTAGAAAACGGCCACAGACAGGAACGGGGGAGTCGAACCCTCGACAATTCGGATTTCTAAGACAACAATGACAAATATCAATTACAAAAAATTGATCTTAAAAATTGAAAACCATTCTATCTTCCTTTATATATTATATATACGCAGCTTTAGTCAATCTAGCCCGTTATTTACGTATATATTTTTTAATGCATCTTAGTTCAACATTGATTCGATGGACCTTGTATGAGTAACTGAGAAAAGAAGACTTTGTGCTAAAACCTTTTCACTATTATATACTAGAATAAGCAATAATTCTTATCAATTGAAAGCAATCATCCTTGAGTTTAATTGAGACCAAAAAAAAGCAATCTTCAGTCTCGACGATTTCGCGATAGAGAAAAAAAAGTAGCAAGGAGAAATGGACTCTTGAGTCGAATTATTAACAAACAGAAAGTGAGTTTACAGTTTCTCTCTGATTTTAGATTTACTTTTCTTGATAGTAATATAATAATTCGATCAAACTGTCTGAAGCATAAACGTGCTTGGAAAATTATTCTATCACTGTTATCAATCTGTCGGTTCCACCCACGCTAAACCAATCTATGATTCTCTGGAACTAGAACCTACACAAAGGCGCCTACAGTCTATAGAAAAAAAAGTGGAAACGTTCCAGCAGTCACTTGGACTCTATTTTAAATGGCTTGAAATATCTTGGGAAATTCTGATGAGTCATTTTTTAAGTTACTAACTTTAATTTTGAAAGCTCTCAAAATATAAACTACAAATAGGAAAAAAGTTTAAAAGCACTTCAAAGTTCGTTGCTTTAAATTTAATCTACGGCAATTTAAAAGCAATTTACGTTAATTTGAATACTGCAGGGTAAACAGCCTCGTAAAATAATCTTAAGAATGTTTAAACCTTTTGAATTTTAATCATCAATATTTAACATCTTTGAAATGTAAAAGGTCTTAAAACTTTAGTCTTGGAAATTTAAAAGCACTTTAAACGTTCGGATTGAATTTTTCGCATTTAGAATTATTGAAACTGATAAAAAATTGAAAAGTTGATTCCTTCAAATTTGGTAGCAATTAAAATTTTGTAAAAGCACTAAAAATATTAATGTATATAAATTTGGTTGCTCTAACTTTTAAAGCTCCTTTTAAGGGCATGTGATATTTTACCATAAGAGCAATTTAGTTTCCCCAACTTTACGCTCGCAAAAATAAATATTTCTTGCGAACGTAAATTTGGGGAAACTACGAAACTACTCGTAAATTTGCTCTTATGATAATTACCACATTCCCTTAATTTAAAGTTCCTAATTCGACTCTGTATCCCTGATTTATTTCAATTCCCAGTTATTTACTAGTTTTCCCGGTTAGAAGACACCCTGTAAATTTTAGTAAAATCGTTAATAATTTTTACCTCATCTGCCGTTTGTTGGGCTTTCATTTGTAACTCCTGCAATTCTGTTCGAGGCGGGCCGGGTTCGGCCGGCGCCGCAGCTGACGTTGGTGCCGGCATTGCTGCAAATTACTGGCCCTCTGTCCTTTGACCTCTTCTTTGACACTTAATATCTTCAAACGTTGTCACTCCGTGGCTCCTCTTCAAGCTCTTGCTTTCTAAAACCAAACAGAGAAAAAAACTCATCAGTAATCTTCCCAGCATTATTTCATAACATTACATGAACTTTTATAAACTCCTTCACTCTCTAAACTTATGAATAATCCTATCAAGTTTTTACAACGTCAACAAAAGTCCATTTTTTAAAACAACATTGTCTACAGGATCTGATCCACTTTTATCGCTTCGCAAATAAAATCCAACGACCCTTGAAAAAACTTTCAGCGCTGATTAGATTCAAAAACAACGGTTAAGTTCAAAGCTTTATAGTCAATTCTCTCAAATCCTCTCAAATTTTCTGGGGTCTTGCACAATATTTAGCAATACTCGATTTAAAATTTCCATTTGAACCGAAACGAGTCGAAATCAATTCCACATGATGAACTTCTCAAGTTCAGTTTATCCGAGAGGATGATTTTCCGAGAGCAGAAAATTGATCTCGAAATCGATATTTCAATCGATAAAGCAGATGGACTCAAAAGTTGAATCCGTTGGGTGGAGAAGGTGGAAACAACTCCAGAGAGAATGTGGCGTAGGAGTTAGGAAAATCAATAGCAGGCTTTGCTTCGCGCAAGTGCGAACACCACGTGTATCCCTGACTAGTAATTCGTCCTCGCTTGAAAAAATTGAATCCAACCTGAGAAGTTCAAAGTCTAAGAGTCTGAAAGAAAAGAAATTCAAAATGAGTGACAAAAAATTTCCACAATAAATGCCAAAAAATCTAGAAATGATAATCTGAAAAATTCTGGCTAAATTGAACTAAACTAAACTAAAGATAAATCCACAAGAGACTTCAATTCAGAAAGATTAATCAGTAATAATTGTCATCTCTCGTTTGTCAAGGTTGTTTGAAAAAGTTTCAAGATTCAGGGTCACCTGGTCCTTGAACGTCACCTCGACTTTGAAGCTTGGTGATTTGCACGAGGACGGAACCAGAACCAATCTTAAGACTGAAGGATTGAAGAATTATAGAATTGTTCTCTAGGTTTGAAGATTTTAGTGAACTGGAGTGAAAATTGGGAGTGAAACCTCATAAGGAGAGAAAGCAGACGACCCGAGGATTCGCGGGAAGGACCGAGAGAGCTTCGGGGAAAGTCGATAACTTCCGAAGGCAGGATTGTAATTAAATGTAAAATTTTCAAATGACAATTCCTAATTTCTAATCTTGTAGGTTTGCACCTACCGCGAGTCTTTACGAGTCAGATGGAGCACAACTATCAGAAATTGGGAAGACTTCTCTCGGCGGGGTAAAATCCACGACTGGCGAATCCCGAATTTCTCGATTCTCGAATCTCTAAGTTCCGAAGAGACATCTACACGTCGTGTTGGTAACATGACGTTTAGTCTATTGTCTTTTGAGGATGTTCTCTAAAAGTTGCGACTGCGTTCTTGTTGAGTGAGTTGGGGTCAGAGGGTTAGGGTTAGGGTTAAAGTTAAAGTCAGGGTTGGAAAAATCGAAGTGAGGATCGGTGATTTGAAATTGCATTACTGAATGAAAGCTCTGCGATGATCGTAGATGAGGATCAGGAGATATCTCGGGATGATCATTTCGAAGGCAGATTGCAGGGAAGGTTTTGGGAGGTCAGGAAGATGACCTCCAGTCAATTTTGGGCCAAGCATTTTCTGGGATGGGACAACCCCCGAGGGAGTCGTTCACCAAAAGCGATCTGGCTGGAGATGTTATTTATGTATGGTTGCGAAATATTTAGAGCAATTCTCGTCTTTGGAAAAGGTTCTAGTGTCGACTCTCGATACCAAATTGTTCAAAATGTGATTTTACAACACTTTACAATAACAAACGCAATATCTAAAATTCTATTCTATAATTCTAATATTCTAAATTCTATATTATATTTTTTTTTTATTTCAAATTTGGAGGTTGGCACATGAGTC
>JAUESH010000047.1:3552194-3587907 GCA_032275165.1 Synergus magnus
TTATTCCTCCCACTTTAGCTGCCGATATTTCGCTTAAAAAACCTAAATAACAAAAAATATATAAATAACAAAAAATAGAGATAAATATGAAAAATAGATAAAATTTAAAATTCAAGTTCTTTCAAACTTAAGGGAGGAGTCTCAAGAAAATTGCTAAAAAAAGGTGATTTTCGAGAATTTTTTTAAAAAGTGTTTTGATGAAACTTTGTGAAAGTTTTAGTATATATTTTCACACTAATGCGTTCTAAAACTTATGGATTTACATTCTTAACATTTCAGAGCATTCATTTACCCAAAAAAATCGATTTTTTGAAAATTTTAATTAAGACTCCGCCCCTTAAAACCCTTGAATTTTTAAGGCTTTTAAACTCGATTTCAAATTTAGAGACTTTTGAGTTGTAGAAGGATTTTAAATTTAGAAAGTGCTTGGATTTCAAAAAAAAAAAATTAGCCTGATTTATAATTTTCTATTTCTTTAAAATTTAAAATTTGTATTATTCGGAAAGTTTTCTTTAGAACCTTGAAGACCCTAAAATTGAGAAATCTTCATTTAAAATTAAATAAATTTTTCTGTTTTTTTAACAAGGTCATTAAAATTGACTTATTTCCATTTTAAAACTTTTTAACTTATAAAATTACAAAGCTAAGAATTCGAAACTGAACATTTTTTAATTTCAAAAATTTTTAATTCATCAATCTCTTGCTTTAAATTTGTTTAAAGCTTTTCTTTCGGGAAAATTCAAATATTTTGAAATTTGAGCCTCCCAAATTGACTTAATTTAAAAAATAAAATCTTTTCTTTTTAAAATTGAATAATTTGGAATATTTGAGTTTTAAGTAATTCTCTTTAGATCCTTTTTCAATTTGAAACAATATTTGTAACAATTTCGATTCACACGATTCACGAGTGGGAGTAGACACTCCCTTATATATAGATATATTAGAAATAGATTGACGAGATAAAATTCAAAATCATCACAAATCAAGACCCAGTTGTTCATCTTTTAATTGTTATCGTGACGCAAGCCTAAAGAACGACTTTATGACCGTCGAATAATTATATGTATCTTAATATATTATAAATTTTAATGATCATGAGATAAAATAGAATCGAAAAAGTTTCGAAAGTGCAAAGATTTGTTTGTGAAGTTCCTGGGACTGGATACGGTATTTGTAGGGCGAATCCAAATCCCTCGTATTCAGCTAATTATCATATACCTACGTGTATACAAGAATATCAAACACGCTCCTTTACTTTCAGTCACGCGATGAAACTGCACTAAACGTGAAATGTCTATCCATTCTACAATAATAAATTGCTTCGAAGATCTTCACGACTTCGAATTTTTCCAATATCGTGAGTTTTAGTCTTCCTTTTTTAAAGAACAATTTATCACTATCATTCTATTTTATAACATCAATCTCAAGTTTCAAAATTTGTCGACTTCGAATTTCAAACCCAAAAGCACTCGAAGCTAGGAAAATGTAATTAAGAATTTTTAAATATCAAAAACATTTCTGTAAACTAACTTCGAAAAACCATAAACCTAACCTCAAAAACAGTATAACAAACGTAACAAACGTTAAGTATGTTTTTTTTAATATAGTACTTATATATAAGGACAAGTGTCAAAAGTGATACACTATAAGTGAATCATTCACTCATCTGACACGTTGAAGTTTTATATTCCCAGGGGAGATGCCCCAAGTGAACCAAGAGAAGAAAAAAAGCTTTACTTGGATCGAAAGTTTGATAAAATAAAGAAAGTGGCCCGGAGCGAGCTTGCGAGGTTAAAAAATCGATAAGTGAGCTTGCAACCTGCAAGTTGAGACACGACCATTACTTCAAGTCCACGGAATCTTTCTCCAGGTGTCATTATTCCGATGTCACAGGAATCTACTGAAAAAACCGTTACTCACCAGCCTTTTCCACTCGATATCGAATCCGAAACCAGTTCACTGTCACGAATATTTCACTAAAAAAATAAGGTACCACTGACGTTTCTCGTGTGGATTCTCACGGCTCAACACGCAACACTCTTACACTGCTTACACTCGTCTGACAACCGGAAATCGCCACACCAACAGAAAGTCGAGAATATGACTCATGTAGTCACTGATTTGAAAGAAGAAAAACGGCGGACAGAAAAAGACTAGAATTAAATAGTACGGAAAGAAGAATACTAAGAAATGAAAAATATATTTGATTATTTACTATAGAAATATTTAAAGAAAACTGTTTTTCTTGAAGGGATAGAAAAAAACCAAGGAGGTTTTAGGAAACCGGAAACAGATGATAGGAAGCCAATCAGCGTCTAGAATTAAATCAGCGTGCTTCTCATTCGACATTTGAGAATCCACTTTCGAAAGTGTTTGAATGGGAATTTGTCTCCAGGAGAAGAAATCACCTGATTGGTTATTTGAAAGCAAGCTTTAATAAGTTCATAAGTTTTCAGAGTTTTTACGACTGAAGTGACTGGACGTCGATTGATCACATGTGCAAAAATACAACTATTAAATCGATTTTAGGCAAGAAACTTATAGGAATACGACTCTTTCCTCTAAAAATAAAACTTTCTATTCGACTAAACAATAATTAGTCAATTATTTCATTCCGTCGCTGAGAGAAAGTTGAAAACCAAAGTCGAGATTTATTATAGGTTATTCTGATGAGGTCACCGTAACATATCGTGTCGTCATAACAAAATAACGGAAACAACATCAATAACAGAAATTTGCCTAACTAATCCGAAGAACTACAAACACACAGTTTAATTTGCCTGTAACGATTAACAAATTGACATCAGCGGACGGCTTTTTAAAGGATAATTGTAATTTTCCGCAGTGAGTATTTCTTTTTCAAAAGATCGCCAGGAAGAAAAAGTATTTGGAAAAAGTTGTGATCTTTCAAGTTTCTTTCTCTGAGAATTTTTCAATTAAAAGATTATTAAACAAGATCGGTCAAGTGCTCACGGTGCTCACTCATGAGATGCTCCAAAATAACAGCGTGTAATAATGATAACAGTGCTCATGCAATATGGCGATCTGGTCACGAAAACACGTTCATTTTGCGCAATAAAACGTCTTTTATCGTTTTATCCAAGGTGCCTCTAAATAGAAAATTACCAAGCCCTTTTTCCTGCCACTTGGACAGATAATTGGGAAAAAAGCTGGGCGATTTTTCTACCTGGGTGACGAGATTCGGGAAGAGAAGAGAGCGAGGTCTTTCTCGGGGACAAAACAGGGTTAAAAAACATGATAGGCTGTAGAACTCGTTCACAAGTGCGGGAATTGTTCTTCTTTCGGAATTTATTAATCATAGTGAGTCCTGCCACTTGTTATGTGCCTCGAGGATGAATTTGTAGGTGGAAAGTGTATTTGTGAGACGTGTTTGGATTTTGGAGGAAGTAAAAGTTTGGATTGTCACGAGTGTTGCAAGAAAACAATATTAATGCAAAATATAAATTTTTAAGAGGTATAAAGTATGGATTAATGTTGGGGAAAAATGGGGAAAATTGTTGAGAAGAGGGGTACATCATTTTTATAAAAGGTGTGAATAATTTTTTGTGATTAGATTGTGCAAATTAGGGAGTTTTAAATACGTTTAAAATCGTCCAAATTGTTCCATTTTCAATGTTTTGACATTTGAAATCGGTCATTTTTGACAGTTCGAGAGTTGCAGTTGTTCATCTAATGATTTATTAAATTCCAAAATATTCAGGATATTAAAGTTCTTATTTTATGAACGTTTCAATTTAAAAATTGTCCAACTTTTCTTGGTGATGTTTACTTAATTTTGACTGATTTCCTATTGAAATGGTTCATTTCGGAATTTTACAATTGCAAATGAATTAGTAAAACAATTTTAAATATTTAAAACGTTTAAAATTGAATACTGAGTATAGCTTTAAAATGTTGACAATTTTAACTTGAAAGCACTTTAAATAAGCTCCGAAAATGATTAAATTTCGCATATTTTCAGCTAGACTTTCTTATACACTTGGAATGGACTCATTTACAATTTCCAGATTTTTATTATGATTTATATTTCTCAAACCCACATTTTTCATGTGCACATATTTTATTTTTGAGGCACCTTTCACATGGCAGTGGCAATCACATAAATCTTCAATTTTTGATTAAAGGATAATTATTTCAGTATTAAGGTTAGTGATGAAGGATCGAATTTTGAGGTTAGAACTTTGATCCAAGATGCTTAAAGAGATTTTGTATTTTAGCTAAAGCTCTAAACGGAGAATAATCTCGCACCCAGCGTCCCAGAAAACGTGACCGAATGTGAAAATCTCTTTTATTTTGATTTCAGAGACTCCCTTATGTAGTCGAAGAGCCCCGAGTTTTAAAAAAACGTGCACATAAGAGTGTGTGATGAGTGGTCCTGGTTTTCGAGGAAGAGGCTTCGGACCACGAAGCAATCGTCCGCCAAACCCTCACGGTGGTTTTCCCGGTCCGCATCCGAACTTCAACCAAAATCGCAGGCCACCAAACCACCCGAATTTCAACCAAGGCCAAAATTTTAACCAGAATCGCCGACCAGATGGACGTCGGCCTCCTGGACCGGATGGATGGCGAGATAATTCTGGACAGAGTCCTGGAAGATTCAACAGACATTCCGGAAATGGTCCCCAGTTTCCGGGTCCAAACCCGGGTTTCAATCAAGGACATAATCCGGGACACCAAAGACATTATTACAATAATGGACCTGGTGGCTATCACGAAAGAGGAAGAGGTTTCCGTCCTGGAAGATTTATTGGGAGACCTGGTAGAGATTCAGACAGGGAATCAATTAGAGAAAGAGAAAGGCACAGATATCCGAGGGACGACAAAAGAAATTTCTTTGAAGAGTTCCAGGAACCGCCTCTTGGTTCGGAGAAGGAGAGACAGCAAAAAATATCGAAGTCGGTGGATGAATTGAAACAGACGCTTTCCTCGTTCACAGAAGAAGATAGTATAAACTTTTGGGAGGATAATTTTACTCCGCCTTCTCCGGGGCCGAACAATCCGTCAACGTCAACGAAGGGAATCCCGGAACTTAGGCACGGACCTCCGGAGTTGAATTTGACTTTTAATGATTTTAAAGTTATTGGACGAGTGGATTTGGACACGTCATCGAAAAGTGATTCTTCTACAGCGAAAAAACAGGAGGAAAATGCCGGTAAAAAATTGAATGTTTTTTTTTTTGTAGTTCGAATGGAGATTAGAAACTTGTTTATGCTATCTTTATAGCTTATATTATTTAGTTATTATTTCTATTTAGTGGCAGTGGGACTAGATTTTTAAGCGATTTTATTATAGTAGTTCTTTTACTAAATTTTTCGATTACGTGACCGGAAAACTGAAAAATGTCCGGGAATTGAAAACATTCAAAATGGTATTTTCAATCTTATATTTTTATTTTCAATGTTTTATATCGAAATTTAATGCTTCCAATTTTGTATTTTTAATTTAAGTTTCTGAAATTCGAGTGCTTTTAAAGTAAAACTTTTTTTTATTCTTTATTTGAAATGTTGAAAATGGAATATTTTCTCAATTTGGAATGATTAAGTTTCCAGAGTTTTCGAATATTTAACAATACTATAAATATTAAACAACACTAAAAACTATAAATGAGTAAAATTTTCCAAGCCTTTGACTCTTCGGGAATGCGCTTTCCAAGAAATTAAAACTTTTTTCAAACAAAAACTAGTCGGTTCAAGGAAAAACGAATAAAGCCGAGAAATTTATTCACCACAAAAGGTCAATAAAAAAATTCAGTATTACTTTTAATTAAAAATTAAGTCTTCCAACACCCTCGTAATTCCTTAATCTATTCTTGCTTTTGTAATCCAATTCTTTTTGATTATTGGATAATAAAAGTAGAAGGAAATAGACTAAAATTGCTTGATTAATCATCCCATTTTCGATTTCTCACGAAGATTAGATTAAAGATTCAATGCAGTTTTCCACTAGGAAATAAACAAAATTTGATTGATTAAGATTCCTTTTAGAAGATCTGGAGCGTGGAATTTCTTCCGTAAATCACATTTGTTCATTAAATTAAAAACTAGCCTCTACAAATCTATTACGAGTTTCAATCATTAGTTATAGATTCGACCTTTGACCTTAAAAATCAGTGACGAGAGAAATAATCATTTCCTTTCTAAACCAGTGGAAAATATTTTAAGTCTATTTTTAGTTCCCGATATTTTTTTTCCTTCTAGAGAAAAATTCACACTTCATTTACTCTATTCAGACTCTATTGATTGGTTCTATTTAATAGACTTTTTTAATTTGAAGACTCAGCCAGTTCAAATTACACTTTTCGTTCATATTTTAATTAGGAAAAAAACTATCTAAATTTACCTTTAATCATTTTTCTTTGAAGATTGTTCTTGCTGAATAAAAATCATGTGGTCGATTAAAAATTTTAATTTGAGGCCTTAATAAAATTAGTAAAACGTTTAAAAAGTAGTAATAATTAAGTAAATTTTAACAGGTTCTTCTTTTTTTCAGTATTCAATGGCGCGAAAGATTCAGCAAAAACTGACGAGCAGAGATCTCAAAGCGAAGTTTTCATGGAAGACTGTCTCTACTTAAACGATCCGCAGGAGGAGGAATTTATTGCTCAGCTTGACACGAGACTTAGCGACTGCAACATCACTCCAAATTCCACTGAAGTTCCGGAATTGAACAATCAGAATCAAAAACCCACAAAAAGCAATCAATCCGAAGAATTTCTCGCGACAGAGAAAATAATCTCAGAATTTCAAATCGCTGGGAGATCCGATTTACTCTCCGAAAACAGCCCGAATCTTCGGTTTGACATCGATCCTTCCTTCACAGAAAATATCAGCGATCAGCAAAATGTATTGTCGAATTTCAATAATGGAATATTCGATCCCGCGAATGAGTCAAATTTTGAGGGTCCAGAAGGCATCGAATGTACCGGTCAGAATCTTCAACAGAATTTACAGGAAAACTTACAAGAGAATTTACAAACAGAGTTTAATTTCGATAAATCAGAAAGTCAGGAACTTCCTGAAGCAAACGTCAAACTTTTCACGGCCTTTGACACGACAGAGCCACCTTCGGAAATAGTTCAGGGGAATTCAGAATCGAATCTTTCCTTTGAACAGCAGGGGAATTTCGGGATCGAAGATGACTCGATGCAAATCCAGGAGCAGGATCAAATTTTCGAGAATGAAGCCTTGCCAGGGTTATCTCAACAAGAGTCAAATCTGTTCTTCGAAGAGCTGGGACAAATGGAAGGCAACTTCCCTGAGTCGGAACAAGAAATCTTCAAGCCAAAAGAAAACGAAGAATTGAAGCAATCTGAAGAGGAAGCCGACAAGGCGGAGAGAGTTGCTGCAGCTAATGAAGAATGCCTTTTTGAAAACTCTGAACTCCTAGAATCCCAGCCTTTGGAACCACCTCCGATGTTCGATCTCAACTTGATGGAATACTCAGAATCTTCGAGAGATTCCAAATCGCATAAAAAGCCACTTCAACCTCCTCCAATGTTTGATCCTATGTTCCCTGATCTTCTTCAAAATTGTGAGGAGTCAAACTCTTCTTTTCAGTCCCAGAACCAGAAGGAACCTCTGCAGCCTCCCCCGATGTTCGAACTTGAAGAACCTCCGGATTTTTTGCAGGATTGTGAAGACAGATCGAATTCGAGTATCAAAAGATCGAGAAAACTGGATTACCGAGAAGAATCCCAACATTCTAGTTCCTCCTTTGATCAGATCAAAAGACAGCAGGAAATTCTGCAACCACCTCCTGCTTTTGATCCAAGAGGTCCTCCTCCTTCGGTGACAATTGTAGGCGAGGAGAGAAGTTTCAAACCTCCTGGTTTCGGTAATCAGGAGGAGGTTATCCAGCCTCCCAAGGCCTTCGACCCTAGACTTTCGAGCCAACAGAGGATGGATTTCGTAACAGGTCCAGAAATGGTTCCTTGGACCGCACCAATTGGGGATTACAACATAGCTCCGAATTTCGTGCCTTCCATGCACGTTCCTCCGATGTCTCAACCTAATTTTGTTCCAAATGTTGGCTACAATATGGTTATTCCTCCAATGGCTTCTGTTCCAGTTGATTATCCACCGCCTTTGCCTCAAGAAAAGCCTGTGGCGCCTCCACTGCCTGCGGATCCTCTCCCCGAACCTTTGGTTCTGAGCATGGCTGATGAACTTGAGGATATGCAGGAAGCTATGGAATTTGCGACAAAGTTAATGAATATGTCAGAGAGCAAAGGAGAAAAGTCTGAGGAGCTTAGAAAGGAGAAAAAGTCAAAAAAGAGAGACGAGAGGTGTAAGGAGAGAAATAAGGATTCGAAAAGGGAAGAGAGGAAGAAAAAGGAGGAGAATGTGGAGTACGGTCCAGTCCTTTTGCCGGAAATGATTGAGGAAAGAAAAGAAGCTGAGGAAGGAAACAAAACTCCACATGAGGGAAGTCTGATTACGGTTCCTGACACCGAGGAGGACGCGAGTCTCGCTGATGATCATATCAGGCCGAAGGTCGTTTTTAACCTGAATAAGGTCAAGAGGATTTGTAAGGTTGATGAGTGGCAGCAGCAACAGCAACTTGAGGATTCTGAGGATGCAAAAGGGAAGAGGAAGAAATTTTTGAAAGATAAAGAAAAGTTAGAGAAAGAAAAAGAAAGCCAGGTTTTAGAAATTCAGGTTCTGGGGGAGAAAGCTGAAGATGAGAAGAGAAGGAGGAGGAGAAGGTCAAAAGATGTAAAGGATGAGAATAAACTAAGGGAGGAGAAAATTTCGAATTCTAGAACTGAAGAGAGACCTTCTACTTCTACTTCTAGAGTCGAGGATTCTAGGAAGGAAAAGAAGGAAGGAAGTTCGGAAAATCAAGAATCGTGGAAGAACAGAGTGATTAAGCAGTTCTTGAGTATGGACAGGAATGATTTTCATAATATGATTAATAATACGAGTAGGAGGAGGTTTGATATCGCGATGAAGCAGCTCGTGAAGGAGAGGAAGACGTCTTTGTCTCAGGAGATGAGGAATACGGAGGAGGAGAAAATTAGACATTTTGATAGGGATCAGTTTATGAGTCAGTTGAATCAAATGTTGGATCCTGAAGCCTCGGAAAGTGTAGATATTTCAAATCTACCGACGGAATTTATTCACCATCTAAGTATGGTTTTACATTTGGATCCTATGCCTGGTGGGGCGGAGGAAGGGGGAGGAGAAATAGAGATGATGGATTCGGAGGATTTTTTGCAGCAGATGGGATTGGACAATAAAATTCAGAGACTTCCGGAACAAGGTGTTTTGGAGGAGGAGTATTTGCATTTGCCGGAACAGCCTTCACCCACTTTGGTGCAACCGGTGGTTGAGAAGAAGAAGAGGCATCATGAGAAGAAGGTTCATGTTCATGTGGTTAGGGTCAAGGACTCGGAAAGCAAGGGTGAACCTCATGAACAAGGTATGATTATTGATTATCGTTCTAAAATTACTTTAAATCTCTGAAATATCTTGAAATAGAGGAAATTATTTTTAAATATTTAAAAATCGTTTGAAATTCCACAAGATTTTTTTTTAAATTGCTGAACATTTTTTTAAATCCCTTAAAATTCAGCTGAAATACATTAAAATCTATTATATCAAATCTCCTAAAATCCTTTAAAATCTTTTGAAAATTTGTCAAATCTCCTAAATTTTTTTGAAATTCATTAAAATCTTTGAATTCTCTTGAAATTCTTTAAAAATGAAAACTAAAATATTCTTTACGTTTTAATAGTTTCTGTGTTTCAATTAAAGTTGGTAGAGTCGCACCGTGTATTATAAAAGTTTTAGAAATAAAAATAAAAGAAAAAAAGCGTATAAAGTCCCGATTTAATTTGAATTTAAGGATACCAATAAAACAATTATTTTTCTAGCCGGCACATCACGCATATCAAAGGAAACTCAAAAGCTTTCCCGAGAAAGAGAAAATGGTGAAGTGACGACCCTCAGAATTTCCGCGCGGGAAATACAATCAAGGGAAGCTCAACTTCGCGAAGCTCAGCTGCGAGACGAGCAAATCCGAGAACAACAGGCGAAAGGTCAACAAATTCGGGATCAGCACTTCCGAGAGCAGCAGCTTCGAGATCAACAATTTAAAGAGAAGCAACAACAAATTCGAGAACAACACATTCGTGAACAACAAGCGAAAGAAGCTCGAGAACAACAACTGAGGGAAGCTCGAGAAGCGAAAGCTCGAGAACTAAAAGCTCGAGAGGCAAAATTAGCTCAAATGAGAGAACAGGAATTGCGAGATGCAGAAATTAGAGAGGCAGAGATAAGAGAATTACAAAAGAAACAAGCACAACTGAGAGCTCAACTCGCTAAGGAACTGTTAGTCAGCGGATCCTCGACCTTGAATGCCGGAAGTCCTCCTCATCTCACATCTATTCTTGATGATATTTTTAAGCCTGGTCTTACGAAAGGAAAACCAGATCGAGGTGAACCCAAGGCGAAACCTAACAGAAGTGAAACTGTTACTAAACTCCCTGGAAAATATCCAACTCTTGGAACAATGGAGAGGACTTTGGATGACATATTCTCAGCTGGAATTGCGAAGGCAAAGGCTTCTTTGAAAACTTCTGTTGAGCCCAGTTTGGAACAGCAACAGCAGTGGACGAGGAAAAAGAGAGAGAATGTTGATACGTTTAGGAATTTGACAAAGGAGGAATGGGAAGCGAAACATGGAAGATCGATGAGCGACAGTTTTGAGAAGGAGTTTAATTCATTGATGCTGAGAAAACCTGAGGCGGAAATGTTACATTCCAAGGGAAAGGAGGTGAGAACTTTTGTAACGTTTTTAATTCGAAATTGTACAATTTTGAATTTCTATTTAATTAATATTAATAATTTGAATGCTTAAATTTCTAATTCAGTTTTGAATAATTTTTAATTTTTTCTATTTGAAAATATACGAAGTTCAGTCAAAAGCAGAAACTAACGTTTTTTAAACTTCATCTTTTAATTTCCAGGTGAGCGACAGATCGCAGAAAAAAACCTACCAATGGGATGAGACGCCTCTCCCCGAGAGAACCAACGACGAAAATGCCGAAAGAATACTTGTCAGAAACAAGGAAAACCTTGAGGAAGGTGAACTCATAGAAAGCAACAACGACAGTGACGACGACAGTTCTAGCAGCTCCACATTTTCCAGCGGCAGTCTCAGTAGTGAAAACATTGCTCCTGACGTCACAAAACTCTTAAAAGTGATAAAAGAACGAGAAAAAGTAGCTAAGAAAAAGACCCTAAACGAGGCTATAAGAGATGAAGTTGCTGCTGATATTGAAAAGAGAAAACGAGAAAAGGAAAGACACAAGGAAAGAAAATCTCGTAAGCGAAAGAAGCGAGAGAAAAAGGGTAAAAAGAGGAAAAGGACCAGAAAACACAGGAAGAAGACTAAACGAAACTCGAACTCTGAATCCGAGAAGGAACATCCTGAGAAGTTGCTCACTGAAGATGAAATTAAAAAGGAAGTGAAAACTGAACCAATTCCAGAGAGGAAAATCGACAAAAAATTGGAACCTTCTATTACAATAAATAAAACTTTAAATCCAGTTCCTGGAGTCAAGAATCTTGGCAATCCCCCGGCAAAGGTCAATGTTGATTATGGTCAGAAAAGTCACCTGACAAAGACGAAAGCTCAGTTGAAACAAATGCCGGAAAATCCAGTGGCTTTGGTTGAAACCGCAGTTCAGGTTGAAAGTTTGGTTCCTAAAGAGACTTCGGTTCAAGTTGAAACTTCGGTCCAGGCTGAAGCCCCAGTTCCTGATGAAGCTGCAGCAAAGACCTGGGTTTGCAAATTGAATGCGGAAACTCAAACCCAAATTCCAACTGGAAGTCCAAAAGTTCAGGAGGAAAAGTGCCAGAAAACTGGAGGTGTAGATAAAGAAGTTACGATTGAAAATAAGCAGGAGGTAGGAGTGAAAGAAAACGAAAAGGCGAAAGAGCAGAAGGAGAAGAATTTGGAGAAAGCCGCGAGTGACTCAAAGGTTCCCGAAACTCCAACAGAAACTGTTGTCGAGGTCGAGAAAAAAAGTGAGGATCTTCCGAAGTCTTTGGAATGTGCAGAACCTTCAGTTGCCGAGGAAAAAACTTTGGAAGTACCCAAGGAACCCAAGGAAACGAAGGAAGTTGAAGTTTCAATTAAGAAACTGGTATGTTTTGCAAAGTTTTTACCTTTTTATTATTAATATTTATTCCTGATTTAGAATTTTTATGAGACTAATTAGTTTATTTTTGGATGAGACAAAATAATAGAAATATTAGAAAGTTATTTTTATTTATTTGAAACTTAAATTAGTTTAAGGACGAAATCTTGATTATAAAAATAGCATTATGTTTTGCTCTTCTAGAATGAAAACTAAGCGAAATAAGCCTGTTAACTTTCTTTGCTTACAGAAGCAAAGAATCTCTTTATCTCTCGCGCGTTTGTACGCAAATCTTATCGTGAATGAAACTCATAAAAAGATTATCTTTTAGAATTTTAATCTCTACTCAAGTGATTAGATTTTATTTCGCTTAGTTTTACATTTTCAATATGAATTAAAAAATTCAGTGCAATTCTTCAATTGCTTTATTCACAATATTTTCAAAGTCATCGAATCGGAATTTAAGGTAAGATATCCAAATTTAGTGCAAAAAGTTTTCCAGGGTCTCAACTATTTTCAATTCAAGTTTATATTCGATTTTATAATAAATAATTCAGGTATATTCAGGACGATATTAAAAAAAAAAAAACAAATCAATTTATTTCCAGGACGAAAAGAAAATCAAACCAGCAGGAAAAAATCAAGGATCAGTTCGAGAGAAAAAACCGAATAGAATCGATATCCAAGCTTACAAAGCTCGTACCCTCGAGCGAAAGAAAAAGGAGCAGGAAAAATTAAAAGAACTCGCCAAGAATCCGATTTCCCTCACAACCGACCTTCTCAACATTCCACTAAAAAATAAATCGAGAATCACGGAGCCTACAGTTGTCTTAGGAAAAGAAGAAAAAGTTCTCGACTCTCCAACATCAAAAACCATTTCGAAAAAAGAACCAAAGACTCTCGCAGCCCAAAAACCAACCGAAAAAGATAAAAAGGATGATACCGAGAGACTCAAAAGTCCAACAGCTCTTCGGGATCCTCGTCTTGCTTCTAAAACAGCTCTCGAAAAAAATACTCAGGAGAAAAAGTCAGAGAAATTGGATCCCAATAAGAATAAAGTCAACGATTCTCAGGATGCAAGTAAATTCAAGTTTATTAAATCTGAAGGCGGGAAGGAACTAAAGCTCAAAAACAAACCAAAAAGTGCCAAGAAAATCAAAATGCCGACAGCTCTTGTTGTCGTCGAGCAAAAAATCGAAAGCCCTCTACGAAAAACTTCAATTTCAGAGTCGGAATCCCAGAGAAGTTCGAATCTGAAACCTTCGAAAACAGTTGAAAACTCTAAAAGAAAAGAAAAAATCGCTGCGAAGAAAGATAACCTCCCGAAGGGAAATAAATCTGATCTTTCTAAAGAAACCCCGATTAAGGATTCCTCTAATGATAAAGTTGAAAAGCCTTACAAACCTGTGAGAAAGTTGAAAATATATGGAAAAAATAATGAGAAGCTTGAGAAAGTTGAAAAGTTGATAAGTGACGGACTGCCGGACACAGTTCCATCAGAGGAAATATCAAAATATTACGTCATGGAATTGGAAAATTACCCGACTCTTCTTCAGGATTTAATAGAAGACCCAGTGGATGTTTGTCCAGCTAAGGAAGTCTTTTTCGGGAACATGTCCCTAAAAGAAGACGATATTTCAGATATGAAACCTAATTTCGAAATTGGCGATGAGAAAAAAGATCTCGAAATGGAGGAAATAAACCCTGTTGAGAACATCATCTTCGACGCGGTCGACCTTGAGCTCCAGACACCCCACGTATACGAAATCAACTGTCACGAAAAACCTGAACTTTTCCATTTCGGAATTGAAGACAGCGACCCGAATCTGAGGTTAGTTTCCACCGAATTGCCTCCGATTTTGACCGAGCAAGAAATTTTACCCCTAGAGAGTGAAGTGAAACTGAATCCATTGCCAAAGATCACAAAATCACTCATGGAAGAGTTGAGTTCTGAAAGTGACAATTTCCTCATTCGCGATAATTTGAGATTAGAAGTCAATTCGCCCGATTATAAAAACGAACCGGAGCAAAATGTCCAGGAACTTTTTGAATCTACGAATCACCAAAATGTTTCTACTTTTGATAATTTGGAAAACAAGATTGAAGATTTCGAAAAGTTTGCTGTTCCCGCGCTTGAAACATCTGTCGGAAATCACGTGATTGTTTCCCGCGAAATCGGTGACAGTGTCGATGACAGTGCCGGTGACAGTGATTTAATGCAGTTAATAAAGGGAAGTCAGGATTTGCAAGATTTGCAGGAAAAATCGAGCCACGAAGGTGAGAAAATTCTACCACCAGTGGGGGAAGAGTGCGCGCAGCTAGATTTGTTTACGAGTGACGCAAGTCGAGATAAAGAGAGTCGCACTGATGACAACAAAGATTCGTATCTCTTGGAAGCGATACCACCGGTAAACGAGTCTGAACCTGTCATATCTGACGTTTCATTCCTCGCCTCGGGTTTTGAAGACAGTTTGAAAAATTTAACCCCTCAGACCGAAAATCGCGAACATTCCGATACGAATTTTCAGGTTAATGTGACCAAGCCTACAAAAATTTCCGAAATTGTTTTGCAAAGCGAAGTCACGATCCTCAGGCCGGAGTTGAACGATTTCGAGGCTAGAGTCGCGAGTGAAAAGTCAATTTCGACGAGTGAACAGGAAAGTGAAGCAGGAAAAGGGCAGAGTTCCAATTCGGAGAATTTTGAGGTTAAGAATCTTGAGACTGAAGGGAATTCGAAGCAGGAAGTTGATATGGGTGTGAGACATTTGAATCAAAGAGGAAGTGATAAAAATTTGCACAAGATTAAACATAAAAGGAAAATGAAGAGGAAAAAGAATAAAATTAAGGAGGAGGTTAGAGAGGCTATCAAGGAAGTTATAAAACCCGTCACGACGCATTCTTTGCTCGAGAGAATGAAGGAAATCGATAATGAAATTCAAAAATTAATGTCTGAGAAGTCTAAACTTTATGAACAAATGGCCGAGATGCAACAAAAAGCTAAACCTTCCGAAAATGGGGATTTTTCCTCGAAAGAAAAGTTAGAAGTTAGTGGAAAGAAGCAAAAGAAATCAAGTCCTGAAGATGATGAAGTTGCCTTCTTTTCTAAAGAAAATTCGAAAGAAAAATTAAATTTGGCGAGTGAAGATGAAGAAACTTTTTCTGAGAAAAAATCCAAAAAGTCGAGGAGTGAACGTTCTCAGAAATTGAAGAAACCTCTTTCCGATTCAAGTTCTGAGGACGAAGAAGCGAGAAACTCGAAAGAAAAAGAGAATTTTGACTCTCCGGATTCTGAGTTTGAAAATTTGTCTTTGATGCAAATGAGAATACGAATGAAATCGCACTCTAAGAGGATAAAATCGAGTAGTGAAGACGAGAAAGAGGAGAGTAAAGAAATTGAGAAGAAAGAGAAGAAACATAGAGCGAAGAGTGTGATGAAAGTTTCGAATTTCGATGAGGATAAAATTGGGAAGAACGCACAGAAAAGACCGAAGAGTGTGATGCTTTTCTCAAAAGAAAAATCGAGTGACGAGGAGAAGAAAAAGAAGAAGAAAATTTTAAAAAGGTCGAAAAGTGCGATGAGATTAAGCTCGAAAGTTACAAGCTCGGAGGTTTCTTCCGAAGACGAGGAAGTGTCGATTTTGTGCAGAAAACCTAATAAAAATTTGACAGAGGTGTTCCAAAGACCAAAAAGTGCAATGAAACTCTCAAGTTCGAAAATTCCGAGCAGTGAAGATGAAGAAAAGAAGGATAAAGTTAAAGAGAAGGTTGCTGAAAAAAGAAAAAGACCGAAAAGTGTAATGATGAAGAGTTCTAAAAACGAAGAGAGCGAGGAGGAAATTAAGAAGAAGAAACCGAAAGAGACACCGATTCTTAATACAGAGCAGAAGATATTTGTAAAGATTAAGGGAAAACACGAACGAGACAAATCAAGAAAGAAAGAAAAGATTGAGAAGATTGAAGAAAAGGAGGATAAGAAAAAAATTGGGATGCCTTTTGTACAAGTTAATAGGCTTGACGATTTCCAGAAGAAGAAGATTGAGAAGGAAAAGATAAAGAGAGCGAACTCGATCAGTCCGAAGAAAAAGGAAGATTTGGATAAGAAGAGAGTCAGAGCTCTCGATTCTGCTTTGATTTATTCCGATGAGAGTACTTTGGAGACTTTGGAGCCTGCGAAGGATAGCAAATTGAAGAAGAATAATACTGGACTTGCTTTGCTTGAGCTATCTTTCAGAAAAGAAATGGCACAAGCAAGAAAAGCGAGGTCTGTAGAAAAGAAGAAGCCTCCACAACTTGAAAAGAAAAATCAGATTGAAGTTCCTAAATCAGATAAAATGGAAAATCAGAGTCCGATTAAAGATCAGAGCGACGAGAAGCTTGAAAGTTGTAATAAAAATGATGAAAAACAAGCTTCAGAAAAATCTAGTAAGTTGGATCTTTGTAGTGAAATTCCAACACCTGATGATCAAAGTCCTTGCAAGGGATTCGATACTTTGAGCGAGATTCAAGAAAAGGTTTCTCTAGTAAATTCTAAGGCCCAACAAGTCACTAAAGCCCTTATTACAGAAATTAACGAGGAAGAGAGTCTGAATGAAGAAGTTCAGAGAATAAATTCCAATCTCGAGGTTGAAAATCTTCAAGAAAAGGAAAAAATCGAGGAGTTTCCACAGCCGAGTTTGAAGGAATTTTCAGATAAGGATTCTAATAAATCGGAAATAGAAAGATCGGCTCTCTTGTCTCCAATTTCGGATGATTCGACCCTTTCCGGAGATTCGAGTAAAAAAAGGAAAAGGCCAGCGACGAGTTTGTCCCGAGTGGAGAAAATTAAAGCGAGAAGAATTTCGAAGCCTCAGGAAAGTGAAGAAGAGGAAAAAAGATCGAGAGCTTCTTCGAGGCAGAAAAGAGGGTCGCAGACTCCAACTGCGGATTCCGAACTTCTGAAGAAGAGAAAGAGGACCTCTGGCGAGAAAGTTGCTGAAAAAGTTTTATATTCGAGGATCAGGGATTTGCTGAAATCGGAAATGAGGACGAGACGCAAGGATAGGAAAAAGAGGAAAGTTTCTAGAGAGGAGATGGAGAGTTGTAGAGTCAAATTGGTTGACTTGAGACACACTTATATGAGAGAAGAATTGCCTCAGACTGTTTTGAAAAGATTAGGATTGTCTAGGATTAATTTGCCGAGCAGAGAGAGTCGAACTCTGATTGATAATTCGAGTTTGCAGGAGGAGATCATGAGGGTTTCGGAAATCAAGAGAATTTCGATTGACGAGAGCTCGGAAGGGAGTAGAAACGAGACAACTTTGTATATTTTCAAGATGGACCAGGTGAACAAACTCGAGGCTGTGAAGGTGACTGAAGAAAAGAAGGAAGATAAAATTGAGGAGAAAAATAAAAATGAGGGGATTGAAGATCAGAAGGCGGAGGAAGAAGTTTCGAGAGACAAGGAAAAAGAAAAGCCTGTGATGAAGGAACTGGAGGTTGAAAACAGGGAGGAAGTTCCTGTGGAAAACTGTATAATTCCCAATGGTCCAGCTACTGAGGAAGTTGCGAGCCAGGTGGAGAATTCGGCCGAGACTCGGGAGGAGGAAAATCAAAGTCAAGTTGAAAATATCGAGGATGAGGAGATTGAGTTGCCTAAAATTCAGTACACGGTGCATAAGGGACCGATTTTGGACATTAAGGTAAAGAATCGAAGGACGATTCGAAAGAGAAATGATAAAATGTAGAATTTTGGACGGTGAAGGCTTTTTTTTATTTTTTATTTTTATTTTTAAAGGAGTTTCAATGAGTGGTTTTGAAATTTTATTCGGTTTTCAGTATTATCGTTTCTTTAATGTAAATGATTTTAATTTGTTTTATTTTTGTCAATTCATAATTTGTATTATTGTTTGATTTATGAAGGGATCTATTTGAGATTAGAGAGAGTTAAAGATAGAAAAATTTCATACGAAATTTAGTGTGTCGAGTATATGTTTATATTGAGCAAAATTATAGATTATTGGGGACTCTTTCTTGGCTGCGAGTGAAGATGGCGCAATCTATAGATACAGCCAAACTTCCAACGGAATCTTAAATATTTACAAAGGTCACACACATGCAGTAACGTGCCTTTACGTTTTAAATCCTGATCCCTTGAATCCGAGTCGAAGGTGGATGTATTCGGGTTCCTTGGACGGAAGTATGCGTTGTTATGACATTGGAGTGAGTAGAATTTACTTTTGGATTGATTTCTTTTTTTTAGAAAGTGAAAAAGGATTTTCTAACATGTTTTTTTTTTCAGACTGGAGAACAAATGCAGAGTCCAATTGCTATGGGAAGTGCTGTCCAGTGCATGGATCAGGCTTGGGGAGCAATTTTTATTGGTACTACTTCAGGCCATGTTTCACGTTATCACATAAAGGTGAAAAGAATTGATCTATTGTAAGAGAAATTGAAAATTTCAATTCTTTATTTAAATACTCACTTAAAAATTTTTTTATTTTAGGCTGCTGAACTGAAGGGGGACACGATCCAATTCTCAAAAAAATCGGTCTTGGCTTTGAAGGCGACGAGTGAAGGTCCGAGAAAAGTTCTCATCGTTGCATCTAGAAATCAACCCATTATGATCAGGGACGCCTTTACCGGATTGTTTCTTCGACAAATCAGTGGCCAAAGAAATTACACAGTTTATAGTCTACTGAGGAATAATAATTTAATTTACTTTGGCACTAGTAGCACCTCCATTCCCGTTTACGACTTCATCGTAAGAATTTTTTTCATAATATTCAAGTATAGATATTTTTTAAATGGAAGCTTCAAACTTTAAACTTTTTAGTTTGATATTATTTAATATTGAATGCATTTAATTCGACTTTATTCAATTTCAAATGCTTTCTATTTGAACCTGTCTTTTTTTCCATTTTGAAAATATTTTAAATCTACTTTTGCTTCAAGACTCTTATGACACGTTTTTTTTTTCAGACTGGTGAGCAAAAAGTTCAATACAACGCTGGTGTCGGTGTTGTGTGTATGTATTTATATGAACGACTCCTCTTTGCTGGTTGTTACGATGGAAACATATACATTTTCGACATCCAGGTAAAAAATATCTCAAATTAAACCCCAATAAACTTAAGGGTACAGAGCGAAAATATGTCTAGTTCTAATATTTGTTGAGTAAAATGACGAGATCAAATTTTGAGGCTAGAACGTAAACCCAATACACTTAAAACCCCAATCTGCAAATTTCACAAAATATTCTTTTTTTATTCTAGGAGCAGAAGCTTGTTTGCAGTATTCCTGGACCAGGAAAAATGCTTTTAAGCATGGCCATTATAAATAAAAGAGTGAGTGTCCTCTTATCGTCCATAGTAAATCTCCCAAGTTAACAAATTTTCCACCTCTTTTTCATTTATAAATATGTAAACTTTTTTTTTCTAGATTATCGCAGGTAGTAAAGACAGGAGTCTGCACTGCTGGAATATGCCAAAGCAGGCCCAGGATTTGCTCGATGAAAAGACATAGCAACGAGGCGGTATCACCAATGACAAATCTAGTCAAGTGTGAGCTCAATCGTCAAAAAACGAGGCGTTCACCAGTGAAAAATATACGACACAAGAGACTTGAGAACATTTTGCACACATCTAAGTTTCAAGAAATCGAGACCCAAATCTCGTGTTACGTGGGATGGATCACATTGTACAAAATCCATAAACTCGAATCATCCGAATTCTAATTCTAAATACGTAAGGAGTTCATTCACCTAGTAACTGTCCCACTGTGCACATCTAACTATTGTTAAAGACAATCGAATTCTTTAGTCGTTTCCCAAATTCGCATCACCTGGAAAGAAATCTTCAGCACCAAAGACAGTTACTAGGTTTACGACTGATATAAACACTTGTACAGATAAAAACGATGTATAGACGATTATTAATTAATTAATTAATATTATAATTATTATTAAAATAGATGTAATTAGGCAAAACAAAAGCGCGTCGAATTTAGCGTTTTCAAGTGCGTCTTTGTTTAAGTATGTATGTAGATTGTTTATCTTGTATAGTTTCCTACGAATCGATATATTTTGCTTTAATCCTTGACCACGCATCCACCGGGTCCATCAAATTTTAGTGGGACTGTGTGAATGCCTTTTGAACTTTGTAGAAATTCGATTTGGAAAAATGAAATTCGATGCAACTCGCGCCAGTTTTGAATGACTTACGTTTTTGCATGCAGGATTACAGAAGGAAGATTTATTCGTGTAAATCTAATTTGTCATCATTTTTTGTCTCTCATAAATTATTTTCAAGAAATTTCAAATGTTCTTTTTATTTACTCGCTCGAACGTGACGATAAAAAGATTTTGTGTTTTAATATTAATCCAGGCGGATTTTTATTAACGAGAACTCAATTTTGCAAACTCTCTAAATACACAAATGTTGCAATAAAAAAAATGATCTGCATTTTTTATCTATCGAAGGAAGAAAAGGAAACGATAATTATAGAAATTATATCTATTTTATCTTTTTACTTTTTAGTATTACTGTACGTTCACGAGCACCAAAAGAATGAATTTAAAAATTTTTGAGAAAGTTCATGTTTGCTAATGGTGTTTTAAAACACAGTGGAGGTATGACTAGAGTAAAATCAATCATTTTGGCGATGAAACATTGTAATCCTTATGAAGAAAAATAATTTGATAAATCCACGTGAGAATGTTTATAAAGGTTGAGGCGTTTCACATTGTCCGTTTGCTGAAAGTTTATACTAATTCTTCAATGCCGAAATATAAACGACTTAATGTATTACTTCTGTCTTCTGTTTCTACCTTTCTTAATTTGCGGGATTAAATTTGATTAATTCAATCGAACTAAAAATGAAGACATTAGATTTGATTAAAAGGATTTGAAATTGTGAAGAGCTTTCAAGATTTTATGCATTTCATATTTTAAATTTACAAGATAGTCCGTATAAAATTCGAATTGAAATTGAAATTAATATACCAAAGTTCTTGATAAATTGATAACTCTTTTGAATATTAATTTTGATCTAAGTATTTAGTAGTTTTTATTTTTATTTTAAACACTTTTCGAATAGCTAAGTGATCAAAACCTATTTCTATGGTAGTTCAAAAATTATGAAATTATCTTATGTTGTATTTACACTTATTTACATAAAAATAGCACAAAACTGCAGTTTTTCATATAAAGAGGTACTTGAGTATTTTTTATATCGAGTAATTATTTAACTTTTTCAAAAATCTTATAAACTCATTTTTTCGACTCCAAACGTCAATTCATCATCCTGGGATCTGTTCACATATTCCTGAAGATTTTGCCTGTAAAAAATTACGAAATAAATATCCAGTAATAATTAATTCGTAGTTAAATAATAACCAGTTTTTAAACTTACGCCAAAGCTTGTAAATTAACAAGCTCGAACATTTTTATAGCATAAAGAGTGTTTTCGAGTTTATCTTTAGGAAAGAGTCCAGCGAGATTTCTCTGCAAATTTCTGAAAAAAGGTAAGATTATTATTTTCAAAATAAAAAATATGCTTTTTAACCGACAGAATTTTACTAACGGATCCATGAGTCGTGCAGATAAATTTGCATTGCCCAAATTTCTAGACATTTCGAGCAACAAAAGAGTTACGAAATATTCTTTGTAATACGAACAGGAATTCTCTTTTAATTCTACACAGGATAGAATATTCCATGAAATGGAATCTCTGCTGAAGAGAATGGCAAAAAACTTTGTTTCTTCGTAGATTCGATGATGATTTGGTTTTATTTCTTCTTGAAAAACCGTTTCGTATATATTTTGAAAAATTTGCTCATATAGTCTACGATACTCATCACTGATTGAGCAGAGCCACTGGAAATGGAAAGATAAGTAAATGTTCAAAAATAAAGAACTTTTTGCAATGAAAAAGTTTTTTTATTGAAAATCTCACCGAGGCAAAATCTACAAAATAATCTCTGCGGTATTGACTTTTTATAGACAAGTCCATAATTATTTCACATATTTTTGGATTCGGTTGAAGTTTTTCTAATATTTTCTCTAAATGTTGAGCCCATTCTATATAAGTTTCACAGCAGTAAATAGATGATACAACTTCCTCTCGAAATTTATTAAAATCGATCACATCCATTCTAAAATAAAAATTAATTAAAATTCGATTAGTCTTCCTTTTATATTTTTTTGACTGATGCAATCTTTTCAACAGTTTTCACAACCTTAAACTATCGAATATAAACCCAGCTTAATAATAAAAAAAAGTTTAAATAAAACAGAGATTTGTACAACTCCTTGACATTGTTGACATTTTCGAATGATCGGATTTTAGCGAAACATAACCTCAAATTAAAATAAAATAAATTCAATAAAGTAGGCAGACTTCAGTCATTTATTTGATGAATTAGAATAGAATTTTGATTAAAGTAGATTTACTAATATTTTCTTCTTTAGATTGAAAATAAATTGAGTATTTTAATGTCAATATTTCATCTCCAGTTCTTATACCGTCCCCGAAATTTCCTTAATACCAACTGATTCTAATCTTCAGTAGTATAGTGGTCAGTATCCCCGCCTGTCACGCGGGAGACCGGGGTTCGATTCCCCGCTGGAGAGAATTTTTTTTGCTTTTCAACTATTTTTCAACCAAATTTTTTTTCTTATTTAGAATAAAATTTGTAATCAAGTGAGGAATATTTTTTATTCACTGTGAATTTCAAATTGTTTTTTTCAAGGGCATGTGTTACTTACCATGTGAGCAAATTTAGATAAACCCGGTTTTTTTATCACAATTTTTACTTATTGAAAAAAATAATAGTGCACAGACGTAAAGAACGTGAACACGGACGTCTGTACACTATTATTTTTTTGAAAAAGCAAAAATTGTGAGAAAAAACGGGGTTATTTAAATTTGCTCATATGGTAATTACATACTTTACATTAAGAGCAATTTAGTTTACCTAACTTTATGCTCGCAATAATAAATATTTTTTGCTAAAACTAGGCCATTTACCTCTCTCTGTACGAAACGGAAGTAAATGGCCTAGTTCTAGTAAAACATATATATTATTACAAGAATAAAGTTGGGGAAACTAAATTTGCTCTTATGGTAATTATCACATGCCCTTAAGTTATCAGGTTGTTGGTAAATAGGTTGCCTGAATTGCCTCGTAACACGTGTTAAAATTGAGGTTATGTTTTCAAACTTATTATGAATGTTTTGACATTTATGGCATTCTTCTCCGAAAAAAAAATATTTTTCTCAAAATGAGTGCAGTAAAATTTAGTTCCAAGGGCAAAAATAAAGGTAAGAAGAAAAGACCGATTCAGAAAACGAGAAAAGAGTTGCGAAAAGAGAAACGTGTTCAGAAAAAACAGAATCGAAAGTTGTTTTACGAGAAGAAAAAGTCGGAGCCGCAAGAACCGGGCAAATTTGTTTTAAACCCTAAACAAAGTGGCCAAAAATTAAACAAAGAAATTAAATCTGAAAAGGAGAAAGTGCTGGATAAATTGGAAAAAGAACAAGAAAATGAAAAGAGAAAACAGCAAAAATTGGAGAAGGAAATGGCGAGACAAAGAAGAAGGCAGTTGAAAGAAGCTAATATGGAAGAGGACAGAAATATTAAACATTTGGAGAAGCAATTAAAGTTGAATAAAAGGAAGAGCAAGAATGTTCCCAAATCTTTTGCTTCCGACGGCTTGGATTGTATCCTTTTAATATTTTATACTGTTTTTTAGGTTGTGTTAAAACAAGAAAATATATTCTCTATTCGTTTAAAATAGATAATTTGTTAGAATTTATGTTTTAAATTATTTTTACAAGTGAGAAATATTATTTATGTATGTAATAAGAAAAATGCTTTATTTTGTCGTCTTTTCCTGAACACATTTTTAGATCTTTTGGACTTTTGCGATGAAGAGAATAGGAAAATCGCAGTGGAAACTGAGAAACAATTACTCGGAGCTGATTCTGAATCCGAATTCGAAGAAGATTTCGCAGTTGCGGCTGGAGAAAGTCTGAAAAAAGATGTGAAGAAAAATAAAAAGCTTTCGAAAATAAATAAATCTGATTCCGAAGACTCAGAAGATAATTTCTCCTCTGATGACAATCTTGATGATTCTCCAAAGAAAGGAAAACTGAATAGCAAATCGAGTAAGAAATCTTCACCAGTTGATGAATCAGAAGATGATTTTAGTTTTGACGAAGATATGGAAGATCAAGATGACATCGAAGAAGATAGCGAAGAAGAAAGCTTAAAGTCAAATAAAAGAAAATTGGCGTCAAGCCAGAAAACCGCTGACAAACAAAAGAAAAGAAAAGTCTCAGAAAGCGAAGATTTGGAAGATGATTCTAATTCAGATGAAGAAAATCCTGCAGAAGAAGAAGAAGAAAATGCGAAACTCTGGGAAGATATTTACGGAAGAACAAGGGACAAAGATGGTAATATTGTAACAAATCGATACATTCCTCCAGCCGCAAGAGCAAAAACTCTCGAGGAAGATTCTGCAAATAGCGAAAGGCTAATTAAACTCAGAAGGCAATTAAAAGGCCCCTTAAACAGATTAACGGATCGAAATATGCACACGATCGCTGCTCAGGTAATTGAAAACTATCTTTGAAATTAATTAAGAATCTACTTAAATTTAAGGGTATTGGATCCAACACCTTTAATTTATTAAACTCGTTTTTAATTTAACGGCATTTTCTTTTACAGATGGACGAACTCTTTATGACAAACAGTCGCAACGACATGAACGAAATGTTGTCAAAATTAATCATGGAAGCGATCGTTGCTCCAATCATGACTCCTGATCGTTTGATTATGGAGCACATGATGCTGATTGCTGTTCTTCATGCGAATGTTGGTTCCGAAGTTGGTGCTCAATTTTTACTAACTGTTGTGAAAAGAATCAACGAGATGCTCAATTCGAAACAGGAAGTTGAAAATAAGGAGCTCGATAATTTAATCTTGATGTTTTCGCATTTATACAATTTTAAGGTCTTCGGATCAAAATTAGTCTACCAAATTCTTGAAAAGTTATCCGAGAAGTTTACCGAAAAAGAAATCGATTTGATTCTTCTTATTTTGAAAAGCGTCGGTTTCGTTTTAAGGAAGGACGATCCACTGGCTTTGAAAGAACTAATTTTGAAGTTACAGCAGAAAGCAGCAGTTGCCAAATGCGAAAAGTGTGTTTCTATATTTACTTTTTTTTTTAAAGAATACGTTAGAGCGTTTCAATTCAATTTCAAAGATTTTTTTTTTTTCATTTTCTAGCTCAAGAGTAAAGTTTATGCTAGATATTTTGCTGGCGATAAAAAACAACAATATGAATAAAATTCCGCAGTACGATCCTTCTGTTTTGGAACACATGAAAAAGATCCTGAAAACTTTAATCCGAAAAGGAAACGGAATTTCCCAACTTAATATAACACTCGAAGACCTTCTTCAAGGTAATTCTGCGTTACTAATTAATTGTTAATTCTTATTCAATTTATTAACAGACTTGTGATTTATTTTTTGTGCTAAATTGTAATTTTAATTTATTTTACTTTATTCGACAGTTGACGAAAGGGGAAAATGGTGGATTGTAGGAGCAGCCTGGTCGGGAAGTTCGACTCTTGGCAAAAAGGAAAAAACTGAAGAAAATAAACCAAAGTTCAGTCAAAAGCTTCTTGAATTAGCACGCAAACAACGAATGAATACTGATGCTAGGAGAAATGTCTTCTGCATTTTAATGTCCGCTGAAGATTACTTGGACGCTTTCGAAAAACTTAACCATCTCGGTCTCAAGGATGGACAGGAGAAGGAAATTATTTATGTTCTGATGAATTGTTGCCTGCAGGAAAAGAATTTTAATCCATACTATGCTGTTCTAGCTCAAAAATTCTGTGATTACGATAGGAAATATCAAGTTAGTTGAACAAGAGGATTTTTTCTGTATACTTATTCTAATTTTACTGATTCTATATATTAAATTTCTATACTTTTTTTTTTTCAGATGACGATTCAATATAATCTTTGGGACAAGCTCAAAACTTTAGAGAATTTTAATAACAAGCAGCTGACGAATTTAGCTCGTTTTCTCACACATTTGTTCTTGCAAAGAGGATTATCGATTTCAACGATGAAGGTGGATTTTTTTTCTAATTTATTCCCTAGTTCTCTCAACTAGACAGTTTTAAAACTTTACCAAACCAGAATTTTCTGAAAATAGATTGAGAATATAAGTAACCGTAAAATGTATTCTGATCCCTTCATTCTCTACTGAAAAAAAAGTTATTAAGATTAAAATCTAATATTTTTCAGGTCGTGCAACTTGAAGAATTAGACAAACCGAAAATGAAACTCCTGCGTCAAATTGTACTCGGAATTTTGATGCATGAAAATACAGAAGTCTGCTTGGGAGTATTTGAGAGAATAACTCGATCGGAACAACTGAAAAACTTCAGGGAAGCCTTAAGGTTATTCATAACTCAGTTCGTCGTCAAAAATGCAAAGGAAGGCGTTATTCCAGAAGAAAAAGCATCCCTGATAAAGGAACGAGCAGAGCTCGTGGACAGGATATTAGCAACACGCAATTCGAAGATTGTATTTTAATCTACTTTCAAATTAGTTAGGTATATAAAAAAGACGTGGAGATTAGTTTTATATTTTATAAGTAATAATAATAAAAACTTTTCATGACTGAAATAGTTTTCAAGATAATTGGTACATTTTAAAATGAGTCCACACGTTTGTTGGAGAATCTATTAAATATTACAACAAATCAAAGTATTCTCCAGATCTCACTCTATCAAAAGGAACCCTCCATCTATCCAAAGGGAGACAATTCAATTATCCCACCGGACCTTCCAATTGTTCCACGGACCCTCTCTATTCGAAGGGACCCTCTCTATTGCATGGAAAACGCAACAAATACTATGCTGACAATATTTGAATCAATATAAGAATAAATTAAATTGTACTAAATAAAAATGTTGTTCAAAAAGATTATTTGCCAACGCACGGTTTCTATATTTGTAACATCCATACATATTAACGGGGACTTTCCCGACGTACCTAATCGAACATTTTCCTCAAAAGAGGATAAAGTGGGGAAGATAGTTGAAAGCGTATATAAAGAGAGTCGATTCTCTTCAAGATATTAGTTTAATACAATCAGCAATCATGTCTGCAAATTTAACTGTGAAAATATTCCTTGCAGCAATTGTCATTGTTTGCAGTTGTTTAACCATGCAATTTGCTGCAGAGCCTGCTGGACGCAGAATGTGTTTGAAAACTGTTAATGGAAAAAAAGTTATAACCACCTGCTAGTATAGTAAGCGGATAAAGTAATTATTTATGTTCAAACAATTCATTAAATATTTATTTGTATCTATTGTTATCTAAATCGTCTTTATATATATATAACTGTAAATAAAGTGTAAAGTTAATTTCAATTCAATTCACCTGATAAAATATTTACAAAATTTTTCAATGGAAACGCCTTTACAGAATATATATTTTTTTAATGTTATTTATATGATTTTTATTTTATATCTTTCTGTTTCAGAAAAAATTTGCCATCAGAAGGATTTCTATACTTGAATGAAGGAAACCATGAAGGACGAAATAAATGTCAGTAAATAAATTGATAAATTGTTTATAAATGTAGATAGAGAAAAATATAGACCAATTTTTTTCAAAATAAATTTTGAAAATTATTCCAAGCCCTTTCACTTAATAAAAGTCATTTTTAAAACATATTTTATTCTCAGCTTGAATTTAATAATTTTTTATGCAAAATAAACGAAAAAAGAAGAATTTTGAAGTTAGATCTCTAATTCCTTGTTTTGTGCAAAAAGTACTAAAACTACATACTTTTACTCTACAGACAAACTTTTGTTAAAAAAAAAAAAAGTTCGCCTAAAGTTCGCGAAAAGATGCATACTTCTAATATTTGTTGATTAAAATAAGGAGATTGAATTTGAAGTTAGAAATTGTATTCAACACCCTTAATTAGAATAAAGCAATAATTTATGTAAAACCAGAGTTTTTTATTTAGCTTCAAGCTATAGACCTCTGCCTCAATGATAATATAAAATCCTTACTCATACACATGTCGTCTTTTTTAATATGAATAAAATGGATTTTAATCTAAAGAATTCTAAATAATATTTCGATTTTTGTACTTACATAATCACATTTCTTAAATGCACACTTATACTTTCAAAAGTTTTGATATTTAAATATTTTAAATATATATGTCTCTTATATAAACTTATTAGAAGATGGTTCCAGAAACCTATTAATCTGGACTAACGAACAATAGTGGTTTGTGTGCTCTGCACAAGTTTCTTAAATCTACCGAACTCAAATAACTGAATATAGCCTGGACAATAAAATTTGGTAAACTAAACATCAAAGCCTTATTCAAAAACTTAACACTGATCTCTAACAGATTTTTCCTTTCCAAACCTCTTTCAAAACGAACTCTTAAATTCTCCGAATACAACGGAAACTTTTTCTTGTAATCGACAATTTGTAAAATCTTGACAATGATAATATTCTTCGCATAGGTAGCAAGTTTCCTTTCACTTGCTCTTAAAATATCAAAGTAACTAACTTGGTTGCTGATCTCCGCCATCTTCATTTCTTCAATCTCCAGCTGACAACGTTTATAGTAACACTTAACAAAATCTCCGTTGATCAAACTCAAATTTTCCAGATTCACTATTCCATCAACTGCTTCTCTTCTAGCAATCGCTTGAGTCAAAAGGCGGGCGATACTCTTATACTTTTCACACTTCGCACATAAATCTTCGAAATTTTGAGGCTCATAAAGCTCATTAGGATCATAAGAGAGAAAAAAATGTAGGTAGTTAAAAATATCCAAATCACGATCCTTGCTATCAACTTTTCCATCCTTAAATTTTATGATGGAAGAAGCTAGATCCACTGCATACCAGAAAGGTGTGTGTCCTCTTTGGTCCACAATATTGACATCTGCGTCATAATAAAGCAAGTGCTCTACTATTTCAACATTGCTTTCATGCGTCGCGAGATGAAGAATCGAATCTGTTAAATCTTGATCTCTTCTCACTCGGGTGTTCACATCGAGACCATTTTTTAGTAAAATCTCGACCAACTGCTCAAGTCGTCTGGGCTTACTCGATCCGTTTTCCTCCATAAAAAGCGAGGGAATATGTCTCATGATTTTCTTCACCACTGGAAAGTCTAATTTGTCTCTCTGATTCACATCTGCACCACATTCTACAATCAGCTTCATGAGATTTTCCTCCACCCCAGTCTCTATAGCCAAGTCAAGTAGAGATAATCCATGTTTAGACTCCATCTCAATCGAGGCTCCTTGTGCTATAAGTAATTTGAAAACATTTCCGCCTCCTCTCGTCACAGAATGAAAAAGTGGAGAAAATCCTAGAGAGCAGACAGAGTTAATAAAGGCTCCATATTCTAACAGTTTCATTATCATATCCTCTCGGCGACAATTTGTAGCAAAATGGAGAGGAAAGTCTAGTTGGGTATCGACGTCAATAAATGCTCCATATTTCAATAGCACTTCAACAACCTTCACGCTGCTTTTCTCAATAGCAAGATGCAGAGGTGTGTATCCTTCCTTGGAGTTAAAAATGAAGTTGAAGTTCAAGGTCGCTTTGAACATGAGCAGAAGATCAACGATCACGGCGTTTTGTTTAAAGATCGCTGAGAGAAGAACACATACACCTGACTCATCAGCGTTGGGATTTGCTCCGTTTTCCAGAAGATAAGCAACCATATCCTCCTGTTCTTTTTCCACAGCGACGCAAAGAGGAGTCGCGTTATTTTCACTTTTCGAGTTGATATCAGCGCCCCGGCTTAGCAGCATCTCGACAATAGCCTTGTTTCCATTTCGGGCGGCGAAGTGTATCGCCGCGTAGCCATTTTTAAGTTCTTCTTCCATCAGCTCAGCATAGGAAGGGTAGCCATACTTCAAGAAACATTCCAGCTCACATTCTGGTTCTTGGATTTCCATATAGAGTCTCGCATTTATGTCAGCTCCATGATTTAGAAGTATTTCGACGACTTCCTTGTGACCCTTAACCGATGCTGTGATAAGTGGCGTTGAAAACTCTTTCTTGTAAGAGTCGACAACTTTCGAATTAACTTCTGAACCATTTTGCAGAAATAAATTAACAATATTCACAAAACCTTGTTGAGCAGCAACGTGGAGAGGCGATAAGAATTTTAAGATCTTCATCAATAAGTGTGCCCCTTTCTCGATAAAAAACTGAACGACCTCCTCGTGTCCTTGATAAGCAGCTGCAAATAATGAAAAGAAGCCCTCTAGCCATAAATGCGGTGTTCTGATCGAGCTTTCATAAAGCACTTTGACAATTTCTAAGCTTCCTGTCGCTGCTGCGAGATACATGGGAAAAAATCCAAATAAAGTATCTGGCGCTTGGACATTCGAGCTGGCTCCGTATTTTAACAGAAGCTGAACCATCGACAAGTTATTTTTTAAAACAGCAAGATGAATTGCATGGAAACCATTCTGCATTGAAGAGTTCACTGGTATTCCAATCTCCAAAAAAAGCTTCACTAAGTCTTCATAGTTGAACTCCACGGCAATATGAAGCGGTGTGTAACCGCCCTGCTTTATTGGAGTAAACAAAGAAGCAAAGTCACATTCGCTTTTTAAGAGTGCGTAAACGATAGGCAAGGATCCATCTCTCGTCGCATAGTGGAGAGCATTTAATCCTCTTTCGTCCACTGCATTGGGCTTTGCACCATGCTCCAACAAAGTTTGAAGAACTTCTGGATAAATTCTTTCAGCAGCGATATGAACCATAGTTCGCCCAGTCTGACAGCGAAAATCCGAACCATCAACCTCTTTTTCGTTTGCATCTGCACCATTCTGTAAAAGTAGTCTAACGAGATTTTCATTCCCACTTTCAACAGCAACTTGAATCGGTGTCTTTCCAGTTTTCGGAGAATGTTTACAAGGCTTTGCACCTTTCTGGAGGATCAGCTTAATCAGAGGTATATTATTCGTCTCCAGGGTACAGTCGAAAAGCATCTCGTCATTTAAAACCGCTTTACAGCTTAGGATTGTTTCGATTGTTGGCATGTGCTGTGTCTCAACAGCTAAGCAGAGAGGCGTCTTTAAATTGTTGTCCATTGCGCACAGCTTTGCTCGATATTGCAAGAGAACTCGAACAGCCTCGGGTTGCCTACTTGCAGCTGCAATGTGAAGCGGTGTCTGGTTTAAATTTGTCAAACCGTTAATGTGGGACTTTTTCTGTAGAAGTAAGGATATCATTTCGCAGTTTCCAATTTTGGCTGCAAAATGGATTGGTGTGAAACCGGTTGGGGTGTGTTTGACGTTGATCGAAACCTTTTTACTGAGGATGTAATCGAGGATGAGTGCAGCTTCCTGGTCGACTGGAACTCGCTTGACAAATACGTGAAGAGGCGATCTTTGTTCCTCGTCTTTTACTTTCATGGAGCAACCTTTTTCTACTAGTAGTTTGATTGTTTCCAAGTCGCTGTTGATGACGGCTATGTGAAGGTGGTAGATACCGTTGTGTCTGGTGGGAATGCAATAACTCAGTCTTATCAGCAATTTGGCAACATCGTGGCGATTATTCTTCAGGGCCTCGTAGAGGAAGTTGTATCCTGGATTCCAGAGTAATGTAGGATAATGTTTTGTAGTTATTACGAGCCGACGAACTTTTTCTACATTTCCTTCCAGGATAGCAGCAATCAGTTCTTGTCTTCCAAATTTATTAATTAACGCCATAGTTATCTAGAAGGAAAGAAATTATTTTAGAGAATATTACTCAGAAAAGATTTAAGGGCATTATATTTCACTTCTAACCATAAAATTTGATTTATTTTAATTTTGAGGTGAGAATTTGGATCCAACGCCTTTAAGAGGAAAGTTAGAGATGTTAAATTTGGATAATATTGACTTCGTACCTTTGTACTTTTTGTTTCTGTGAGGAATTTTCACTGGGTAGTAGTCGTGATATTTATTAAAATAATATTACTATTGTATAGGAAATGCAGGTTCTCTTTCTTAGAAATAATTTTGAAACATTATAATTCACTTGTTTAGAAATCAACAATATTCAACAACAATGCTTTTGCCAATTCATGTTTTATCTCGAACAAAAACCTAAGCTTTTCAATTATATCTTTTAAATTTAATTTACTAAAAACTATCATCTAACATTAAATATACGATATACAAAAATAAAAAATATCTACAATTCAAAGTACATACCTAGTATGTAAAAAGATTATCGATGGTTTGAAATCCTTGAAATCGAACAAAGGCGATTTCAAAATTGAAGATATAAATGTGTATTTTTAATATATAAATAATAAAAGCTGGAGAAAATATGTAGCATAATCATAGGTATTATGAATTAATTAACTTTCAATAGGCAATTGTATCACTATTAATCCTATAAATAAGAAAATAATAATGCAAAAATTAAATTAATAACACAACCTCACTTTTGTTATGACCAATTTTTATGGTTTTTTTCATTTATTAAAGGGTTCAATAGTTAGCGTACAAGTCAAAATTAATTTATACTTACCGAAATTTAATATTTAAGGCATTTTAATGTATTTATTTATAATTTAACATATTTTTTATTTTATACGCATTCGGGAATTCGAGATTTCTTCCGTTAAAGCAATTTTAGCGTCCTGCGCGCACAGCGAAAGTTGGCTTCTCGCTGGAGAAATGTTGCCATTGGTCAAAATTTGGCGCGTGATTCAAAATCGAATAAATTTAATTCAATTTTGAATCGCGCGCCAGATTGCAGCCAATGGCAGAATTTCTCCAACTGGACGCCAACACTCTGCCAACACATGCTGCGGTCTATTGCGATGCGCATGCGCCGCAAAATTCATTTTATGGTTATATTTCGCGGGAATATTTGAAATGTTAAAACTGTCATTTTAATTATTTTGAATACATAATTGTATTTTATTAAATAAAAATATTAGTTCGCTTATAAATTAAAATTATATTCAAAAATATTTTTAAAATCTGTAAAATCAAAGATAATAAGTCTCACAATATGTGGAAAGGCATAAAATCAGTACATCTATTATAAAAATATTTTAATTACTGATTTAATAAATATTTTTATTTATTAAAATACAATTAATTATTCATATGATGAATTACTTATTTTAATGATTTCTTAATAAAATCAAATTCAACTCATTTGAAATCTTTTAAATTATATTAAAATCCCACAAATCCCTTCACCCAGAAAACAGTTTCTTTGAATCAAAGAAACATTTCTTTGATATACGGTCAAAGAAAAAATTTCTTTGCATTAAAAAAAGTTTTTTTGATTCAAAGAAATTTTCTTTAATATGAAGAAATATTTTTGTTTTAATTAAAGAAAAATTCTTTGAATCAAAAAAACTTTATTTAATTCAAAGACATTTTTTCTTTGACCGTATATCAAAGAAATGTTTCTTTGATTTAAAGAAACTGTTTTCTGGGTGTTGAAATTCTTTAAAATTCTTCAAAGTCTTTATAAATCTCTTAAAATTTCTTGAAATTTCTTAAAATCACTCAAAATATCTTCAAATCCTTTTAAATCATTCTAAATGTCTTGAAATCGTTTTAAATATTTTCAGATCCATTGGAATTCTTAAAAAATTCTTGAAATCTCTTCAAATTCACGAAGATACCTTTTTACTTAAATTATCATTCAACATTCACTTAAAATATCTTGAAATCTCTTGAAAATCCTTTAACTCTTTTACAATCCTTTGAAATAACGTAAAATCAAATAAAATCCCTTATAATCCTTCCAGTCTTCTGTAAATATTTTAAAAGCTCTTGAAATCCTTTAAAATTGTTTTAAATGTCTTGAAATCTCTTTACAAAATCTCAGGCTACGCCGGGAAAATTTCGGCTAGTAATTAATAAATATAATTTATGAAAACTGGGGATCAAAAGTCAGTTTTCTGAAAAGAAAATTTATGCAAGGGCATAATTTCTGTTGGAAAAAAAAATCTTAATAAAATCCTGAAACCAAAGAAAACACACAAAAACAAACAATGAAAATTGAAAATGGCAAATCATCATAGTGACTAGCGTGGAAAAAAATAAATAAGGATTAAATATCCGTTCATCTGTCATGGACCAATATTTAAGGGATATTAACTTTTGATTTTAAGGGCCACGGCTTTGTGCTCGAAATCCTATGTCGCATTAAACAAATCAATTACGCTGAACTTCTTCATTATCTCGAGCACCGTAATTAACAACGAAACGCATCAATGTTTTAAGCGCAAGTGGATATTGTTATTGGGAAAACAATTTTATAAGTTGGAAAATAATTTATCCAGCTTAGAAAATTCACTCCTGAAACAAAATCAATTTTATCCAGAGTGAAATATCAAACGCACGCAAAGAATATTTTACTCTGGCCCTACCTGCTTAAAACTAAACATTCATTCCAGAAAAGATTACCTGCCTATATCCTAGCTATATCTAAAAAAGTCAAAAACAACAATCACACCAACACACACACTCCACGGTTCTCATTCTCACCGCCCCGGTGCAAAAGAACCTAAACCTAGGGATCACGTCCCGGGACGCATCCGACACCTGAGCTTATAGGCCACATTAGGGCACACATACCAGCTCCAACCCTGAAATCATGCACCGTTTCAACAATTTCAGAAATATACCTGACACAGTTACTACACTGAAACTTCTTCTTTAATTTAGTATTGAAATACACGAAAAGAGAAATTTATTAGAATTTTTCAAGTAAGACGCAAAGACACAAAAACACTCACACAAATTTTGCGCCTTACTTGATTGGAAAGTAAAACGGTGCACGCAAACATTTCCATAGGTTAAACCATTAGTAGCACATCCTACTCTAAGCTTTTCAGATAGATATTTCATTTCAATAATAATATTCAACAATAATATTTCAATAAAATAGATAGAAAAATAAAACATTGTAAGCTTTAATAATGCATTAAATTTTACTTTAAAAAATCTCTACTTTAAAATTAATTATTAACTTGTCTTTTTAATAATACCTCTGCAACAAAAACTTTGATATTACTTAACAAAGAATATATTAATCTAATTCGAGAAAATTAATTTTAAAAATTGTATGCTCAGGATTTCAGCGTTTCAAAAGAAAAGCGCGACTAAAGAAAATTATTAGCATCATAAATCGTATACAATTTTCTTTGAAGCGTGAATTTTCCTCTCTTTTCTTGGTATCTCGATTGTGATTTGTAATCAAATTGTCATTTACAAGCTACTAAAGACGGCATATTACAAGATAAGATTATTATCTGTAATCCCACTGTGAATAAAATTTAAAATCTATAAGGAAAAGAGTGTCCAAGAAAAGAACGAGCCCTATTCTAAAAAATTAAAACAACTTGTCCACTCGCTGGTTCTTACCAGCGGTCACTATGAGATTGAAAGTTAGTAAATACAACCTCTCTTCGTGTTGGTTTGAACCTTTCGTTCCCAACATGATGAAGAGAGGAGGGACTAAATTTTC